>BCKL01000003.1:509922-778322 GCA_001600635.1 Leucosporidium creatinivorum | reverse complement strand
ACCCATTACCTCGCCGGCTGGATCCGAGCTCGCTGCCCCGGCGGCTTTCGGCTCATGAGTCGTTTCGTGAAGGACGAGTTAGGTAGTTTGCCGTAGACACTCTGCCAATTCACAACCTACAGAAAAAAAAGTACGAAAGATGTAGTGGTTTAGTGGTAAAATTGGGCATTGCCATCTGATGACATCTTGCCTAGCCCCGGGTTCAATTCCCGGCTACATCATTTATTTTGCTTCTCTGATGTATCCGCAGTAATTGGACTTCATTTTTTTGCACAGAAATCATAGACAACATCCCAATTTACCGCCCAGACTGACGGACACCCCTGCTGGTGACCTCAGTCTCGAGATATTGCTGTCGGAAGGGTTCCGGCTCGGCGATGGTTCTCTCGCTCACTGCCAAAGTGCACACCTCGTTTTGCTCTACCCAGCCTCGGTATGGCATCCAGCATACTAGAAGTACACTTATGCCGACTTGTAGCTTACCTGCAGCAGAGGACTCGCATCTACATCAACCTCTCGGATCTCGGGCCTCGGCCCTCGGCGAGGAGCACAGATCGCCGAGCTAGGCTGGCCGGCGCTGGTGAGGCACAGTGAGGGCAAGTGAGCCCCGGATTGGCTCGTACAGATCAGACTGATGTCCTCGGCCACCCTTGGACCCGTCTCTGGCTCTGCGACAGCGCTCAGCGAGCAACTCGGGCGAGCAACTCGGGCGAGCGCCAAAGAGAAGCCCTTTCAAGTTTCTCCTCCGCCAGCTGCGACCTCCTGCTCAGAGTGAGAGGCTGCAGATATCTCCAACCTGATCACTGCAACGCTGTCAGCCTCTCTACAGCGCCCTCCCTCTAACGCGTCTACCCACTCCCCACTCCACTCGGCACTCTGGCCACTCCTCTCGACGAAAGTGCCCACTCTTCACATCCCAGGAAACACCTTGAAGGCAGCTCATACTTCACTCTCGGTCGTGCAGCTCTCTGCATCAAGTGTAAGCAAGTTGAACAGACGAGATCTCGACGTCGACAGGCCATGCGAGCTCTCTCTCTCGGAGCGGGAAGCCATCGCCGAGGTCGGCAGGAGCGAGCAGGAGATGGCTGGACAGGCGAGAGGTGAACACGGAGTGTGAGGACTGTAGCTGTATCTTTCTCTCTCCTACTTGATGCACCGGCATAATGCGCAGAGCTTGGGGGAGGCGGCGGAACACTCTTCCGCCGGCGGATGGAATTGATTCCGCCTCGTCAGGAAACGTTCGAGGTGGCTCAAAGCTGACCGTGCAGAGGTGTGGAAAGTGGTATGCGTCTTTGAACTTGCTGGTTGTACCACGGACGGCCAAGACCTAGCCACTGAGGGGCAGCAGCCTCGGTCGACTCTGCTCGGCGCTGACGCTCAAGGCTTCAGCTCAGCAAGCGGAGGCCGGGATAGCCTGCACTTCTGGAATTAGTATTCCAAGAGTACTTTGAGTCTCCCTGCCGAGCTACAGCCTCTGCAGTCACCATCTCGGCGCCTTCAAAGAGTTTCCTGAGTCGTGTACTTTCCTGGGTTTTTCCCGGTTAATCGCATCGCTCCGCCTCGTATCTCTGCTCAGGCGAGGCTTGCGGGGCCTGTTGAGCGTAGCAGGCTGTAACAGCACTGTACTCAATCTCCGGGCCCTCTGCAAGTCTACAGGTCACACCTTCGGCCGTCTGCTCCATCGCCGAAGGTCGCTCGCCTCCCTTCTGACCGCTCTCGTGAGCTCTCGGCACTTCAATAGCTCTCCAGAGCCCTCTGCACTCAGCTTCGTGAGTCACCTCCCGCCTCTCCCTTTAAACCGATCCCATGCTCTCCAGCCTCGACGAGCGACAGGTCACCGCCCGAGGAGCGGCGATGCCGCCCGCAGGTAAGGAAACAAATCGGAGATGTCAGAAGTGGGAGGTGGTGAGGTGCAGAGCTGAGGATCGTTTCTCTTGGAGGTACTTGGGTGGTGAGGTTGAGTTGCAGGCAGCCGGAGCCCCCTGAGAACCTGCGCCGAGCCGCTCATCGAACGGGTTCACGGGTATGTTCAGTGGAAGCAAGTGCAACGAAGTGTACCCGGGATGAGCAGCAGAAGGGATTCGAGCATATGCGAGCCCGTAGTACCATGCACCAGCGCAAGGAGCTGATCGTTCGCCGGAGAGAGCTCGTCGCAAGCATCGCCCTCCGAGCATTCCTCTTTCGCGTAGGTGTGCTTCAACACCACCCTGCTGCTCCTCACAGGCACCATTCATCCCTTTTAACAAGATCTCTCCTCTCCTACTCCTCTACAGCTCGTCCTCACGCCCTTCGGTCGCCCGCCTACCTCCCACCTCCCCACCCCCGCCCCGCCCCACCAGGCGGGCGTAAGGCGGGCATTCTCAGGAAACAAATTGGGGGGGTTGGATGGGTGAGCTGCAGACTCGTGAGTAGCGCAATTACCTTTGTGAGAGCAGCTCAAGCCATGTACGAGAGTACAGGCGGGCGCAAGCCAGCAGGCCGGGCTGCAGTGATCGCCGAGCTCGCACAGTCTATCTCATCCTTGCGATGGGCCGAATGTAGAACAAGCAAGAACGTAGGGTATCTAATGCAACGTCTGGATAGTAGTCTAACTGTACACCTATAGTAACGAACCTTGCTCCCCCCCCTCCCTTCCCCTCCCAGCAAATCCTCATCCACCGCCGAGCCGAGCCGAACGAGCGTGCTTAACGAGCGACTAGCCCCTCCCCTCATCCCGACCGTGAATGCTCTACTACTGCTACCGATACAAGTGTCTGTTGAAGCTGATGAAGGAGGATGATGCCGAAGGAGGGTGGAGGAGGGCGAGGGAGGCCGGGAGAGCGGGGATTAGACGAGTCGTCTTGGCTCGCCGTCGATGACGTCCTTGACCCATTCGTAGACGCTGTTCGAGGTGTATTAAAAAGGAAGGCAGGGAGAGAAGAGAGGTCAGCGAGTGTCCGGCTCCGAGCCCTTGCTCCGTCTCGGCGCGACCAAAACTCACGCAAAGCTCGTCCCGATGCTCGGCCCGACCTTCAACAGATTCGGGATGATCCCCTTGTACAACCCTCTCACTCCCTCCGTCCTTACAAGCTGCAGCACGGCCTCCCAAGTGGTGTTGTACCCATAGCCCATGCTCCTCAATCCAGCGACTTGCATCCGCCGTCGGAGGACATCGAGGGGGTAGGTGAGCTGTTGGATCCCGAGAGAGATGGTGAGTAAGAGGGAGGGAGGAGGGAGAGAGGAAGAGAACGAACGGTTTGGGAGATGGAGCCGGCCAAGGCGCCACAGCAGAGCTTCATTGCTGTGCCCGGGGGTGCGCCGTCCGAGGTGGTGAGGTAGATTTTGAAGACCTCGTAGGAGGCAAAGTTGATGGCGACGTAGGGTGCTATCGGGGGTGACAGCGAGTCAGCGCCGAGGTCCAACAAGGAGAGAGGAAGGGAGGAAGCAGCAGAGAAGATGGGACTCACCAACGCCGAGTGCTGTGGGTGTTAGTCCGCGGTACAAGCCTCGAATGCCGCCTTCTTCACGGAAGACCTTGCTGCTCGGCGATGATCAGAAAGGAGAAGGAGCGCGGTCAGCAGTCTACTCTAAGGTAGATGCGCAAGCGGAGTAAGACCCACGCAGTCATCTTCACAATACCTGTGCTCTTGGCAATGCCTGTGCTCTTGCCTTGCTGCTGTTCTATCGAGCCGAGCGAGGCGGACTGCGAATGGGTAGAACGGGGTCAGCGCTTCCACACGCGACGATTAGGATAGCAGAGCCAGCTCACCTCGATGGAAAGCCTTGACCGAACCAGATCCAGCGCTGCAGTCAACCGGAAGATCAGCTCGGCGCTCAAGGAACTCGGCGAAGAGGCCTCCTCACGATAAGTCGAGATGACCGAGCAAATGCCCGCCAACGAGCCAGCAACCAGTCGTCTTGGTGTATCAATCTCTGCTCCATTGGAAGCGAGCACGCCCTTGAAGAGCTCGTAGGAGGAGAACTGTGAGGAGCGCCGGCCCAACCGGACGAAGGGTCAGCTGGGAGTTCCGCTCGGGCGAGGAAGGATGCAGAGAATGGAAAGCGTACTTGGACGGCCGAGTAAGGTGCGATGCGAACGCAGTTGATGCCGTTACCCCTCATGTAGCCTGTGCGGGTTCCCAAGGTCAGCGAGCCGGCCAGCGATTGACTCGTCGGGAGCTTGAAGCACGGGCGCGCGAAGCAAAGCTCACCTCGGAACCCTTCCTCCCTCCACATCTTGGCCAAGCTAGGGATAACACCTTTGTACTGAGCTTTCGGTCCTTGGACTTGGAGGATGATCTGTGTACGGCGAGTGCGAAGGGCGAGCGAGGTGAGTTCCGGCCGGCTGTTTTCGAACGGCTAACCAGGGTGTTGCACGGATGTCAAGGGTAGAACGCACCTTGAGTCGCTCGAGAGGTGATACTACTGTTCGTGAAGCTGCTCCTGCTACGGCGCCGGCTGAGAAGGGCGGCATCGGGAAGGCAAGGAGGGAGCGCTTCGGGTCAGCTGGTTTGGAAGCTGAGATGTAGGGCGGTAGGTGGGGTAGCTCACCGAGGAAAGCGGAAGCTGGTGGGATTGGAAACAGCGGCAAGGGTGAATTCCTAGTCCAGGACATGATCCAGCTGGGCCCAGCCGTCTTTGTGGACGAGGAAGCGTGAGAGATGGCGGAAGGTAAGGTGCGAGAGGTGGCTGTAGTAGCGTCCATCATGCCATTGAGGTGTAGTCCAGCAGCGAGAAGCGAAAAAGAGAAAGCGAAACGAACGAAGAAGCGGGAGAGCAAGAGAGATGCGGAGAGGGCTGAGGCGGGGAGCGAGTCGAGTCGAGCGACCCCTCCGATATGCTCTCCACAGCTCTTGCGGGGGACAGCAGAGCAGTCAGACCTATTATAACAGACTAGTAATCGAATGCAAGCTTAGTTGGAGGCTTAAGTAGAGAAAAGGAGGTATAGCTCTTAGCCTAGCCCGCTGAGCGAGCTCTCGCTCTCGCCTCTCTGCCTCCTCGCCGCTTCTCTCGCTCTCGCTCTCGCCGGCCTCGCTTTCTCAGCTCTCTAATGCACCACAGACCAAATCGGATACGACGACGCTCTTCCTCCCTCTCTGCCATCGCCAACTCGGATCCAGCTGCCGATTGTACTCGCTCTGGCGGACTCTCAGACGATGATTCCGCCCTCTTCCCTCGCTCTTGCCGCTCCCATGAGAAAAGATCAGCCAAGAAGCGCTGTAGGAAGATCGTGAGTCCTATCCCTTGTACTCGATCCCATCAGAGCTGACCGCCCCCTGCCTTGTTGTTTGGCCTTGTGTCATGCAGGGGTCATCTGGCTCGTCTGCAGCCAAGTTCGCCGACCCTTGGGCCATAAGGACCTACAAACACCAACAGCAGCACGATCGCCCACGAGCGCCCCTCTCGCCCGCCTTCACCTTCCCCTCCAACGCCCCCCCCTCCCGTCATCTCGAGCCTGCCTTCGAGTTCCAATCGTCGCTCGATGCCTTCAATCTACCCAGCATCATCAGCAGCAGTCCCATTACTGCATCTACCTCATCCGCCGCATCTTCCACCTCCACCTCGACTCGCCTGAGGAATGGGTCCCTCGGCTCCTCCTCCTCCTTCTTCGCCGACGAGTCACTCGGCTCGAGCCCATCCACCTCGGCTTCCTCGAAAGGATCCGGATGGCCTACCTCTTCCTCCTCCTCGGCCTTCCCAAATCCCTTCACTTCCATCACTCCTTCCACCTCCCCACCTCTCGACGATTCCATGGACTGCGACGAGTCCTCGCCCGCCTCGTCCCTCTCCTGCTCCCCCGACGAATCCAACCACCAGCTCGATGAGGTCTCTCGCCTCCATCACGCGGCATTCGAGTCCCTCCGCACCTCGACGCAAGCGGAGGAGGAAGGCTTTCTCTCTCGATTGAGGAGGTGGGAGGCCGAGAAGCAGTTGCAGCAGGCGCAACAGGCTGCTCAGATGCAGGGAGGAGGAGGAGGGTTTTTGAGCGTCTCGCCGCCCCTGGGAGTGGGAGTGCGAGCGCCCCCAACTTCACCGCAAGGGCCGACGAGGAGGAATAGCCCTACCGAAGGCGAGGCGGGCAGCGCCAAGCAGCAGGTCGCTGAGGAGGAGGAGGAGGAGGAGGCGATGGTCGATACCTTTCAAGCGGACATCGAAGAGGAGGAAGACGACGAGGACATCAACATTGTGCTCTCTCCCTCTCCCTCGCCCGTCAAGCTACCCGGCGCCGAGCCCGTCCTCGTCAGAGGCCGGGGCATGCGGCCCAAGACAAATCTCGAGGTGGAGGAGTTGTCGAGGAAGCTGAAAGGAGGCGTCGTGTTGGAGGATTATGGCCTCGTGAGGGAGTACCAGGAGAGGGGGAGGGGGAGGCAGGGGAGCAGGGATTCCAGGGATTCCCTCCTCGGTCGTGCATAGTTGTCCTCGCTTCAGTTTTCTCAGTTTCTCGTGCAGCACTTGTAGATCTCGTCTCTCGCCCCGTTTCCCCCCGTTGTTTCCGTCTTACTGTATAGCATCGCTCGAAGCCCCCCCGTTTATAAAGCCCTTTTCTTCCTTCGCCTTTCTCGTAGTTTCAGCTAAAGCGCTCAGATGTAGAAGACCTTGTTCGTTACCAGCTCTGGGTGAGGGTGGGACAGCTGCAGAGGCGAGCGAGTCTGCTGCTTGTGGCACGCCCTCTGGGGGACTTCGGCGCTGGGTTTCGGCGCCGCTTGTCGAGCCTGCCCCGCCTATTTGCTCGGCAGCAGATCCGGTACAGATCGTCCACCTTCGAAGAGCACTCTCATAGACGTCAAGTCTCCTCCCACGACTCCCCCTCTTGTTTCCTGACATGAGACGCCAACTAAGACGAAACTGAGGCTCCAGTGGCTTGAGGCAAGTCGCTGAGACGGAGAAGGAGAAGACGAAAGGTTCGAAGACCGAGTGGGACGTGTTTAAGAAGTGGGATCGGGTAAGTCGCCGACAAGGACGGCCCCGCTGTCTGTTGATGATGAAGAGGGCATCGAAGCAGCTCGGCCGAGGGGGGTTCATCGGCTCGGGAGGGGTTGAAGAGGACTGCTAATCGTAGGGAGTCGACGTCTGGGTATGTACTCGCTCCGTATAGCATGCAGCTGCCTGCGTAAGACCTGCTCCCGCAGCTATCACCCTACAGCGATCTCGATACTCGGCGAAGAGGGGAGCAGCTCGGACCAGGCGGCCAAGCGAGGGAGAAGGTGGGTCGGCGGCAAAGAACAAAGAGAAGCGAAGACGATTAGCGGCGAAGCGAGCACCAGCGAATTCGAATGCTCAGAACGGATAGAGTTGACGACACGAGACTCTCGGCTCAGCAACGGCTTCGGGGCTTGGAATGGACCATTTACTTCGTCGACTTTGCTACAACTCGTTGACGCTCACGGAGGACCACCAAGCACTACAGGAGCCTCAGCCGGGCATCTGCACCCTTCAGCTGCACCTCAATAGCTCTCACGCTTCCCCGCTCTTCTCACCTCCAGCCGCTCGCGTTCCGTAAGCTCGCTTGCCAGTCGGTAAAGCTACAAGATGGCCGGCGGCGGCAAGGGCGACTCCAGGACCTCAAGCAAGGCCACGTAAGCTGCTAAGTATGATCCTACGCAGCGACACGAGCTCATCCTTTTGTATTGGCTCGCAGCCCCCCACCGACAACAACTTCGCCTCTCTTTGGCTCGCTGCCGAAGGCTACGGGCTTCCTACGACGAGGGACACTCAAAGCACAGAGCAAGAACACATCGCCTGTGCTCGCGAGAACAGGGAGCGACGAAGGGAGGCTGTTTCCGGAAGGGTTCCAAGAAGGCGACGAGCCGGGAGGGCGTGAGTCGGGCTTGATGGGCGAGGAAGGGCACTCTGATTCGGGCTACGTAAGTCAATAGATGTTACAAAGCGTATCGAGTTACGTCTGACCCGCTGCACGCTTCCCAGGGCCTCTCGCGCTCCGAGTCTGGACGGACTCAGTCGACGCATGCCTCGACAAGCGCTTCGCCTACACCGGATGCATTGAGCATGGGTAGGCGAGGATCAGCTGTATCAACCTCCTCCCTCTCGCAATCGCCGCCGTCGCCTCATGGACCCCCCTCTCGAGTGAATCGGAATTCGCTCTCCTCGTTCGCTTCGTCTTCAGGATCCCCACTCGCTACCGCCTCCTCCTTCTCCGACCGAACCACCATCGGCGACCTCAGTACCGCTAGCATGCCCCTCCTTCCCGGCGGCGGCGGATCCTCCTCCTTCCGCCAGCAGACCGATTCCTCCTCGGCGGCCTCCTTCTCCGACGCTTCGTCGGTCCACTCGTACCCTCCTCCACCTCGACCACGCACCAACACCTCCTCGACGCAATCTACGAAGTCGGCCAAAGGTAGTCTGCTGGAAGGAACTGGATTGGAGGGGTGGAAGAACTGGGCAAGGGAGATGGAAGCTGCTTCGGCGCCGCCGGATCGGATTCGGCGCAAGGGGAGCGTGAGTAGCGACGTGCCGCTCGATATGTGGACCTCGCGGGGTAGCTCGTCGTCTTCTCTGTCACCTGGACGGACACACGCCACTTCCCAACCCAACCTAATCTCCTACGCCCTCTCATCACCCTCGGTCAATCGCTCGACCCTCACCGCCTCCCTCAACCCGCTCGCTCCATTACGGAAACGACTGGCACGGTCGCTCAACTCGGGTAGACGAGCAGGAGTAGAGCTGCAGCTGCTGCTCGAGCTCATCGACGCTCTAGAGCACTACATCCGCTCGGCCGACGCCCATGCTCCTTCCTCACAACCGCCAACCACGCCTTCCTCCGCCTCGGTCTCAACCTCCAATTCCTCCGTCTCCCTCGCACTCGAACCCAATACTCCATCCCCACCTTCCACCTCGACTCCCCTCCCCTCAACCTCGCAACTCAGCCAACCTCCTCGCCCAACCGACGTCGATCTCCTCTCCGAGATCCGCTCGCTCGTCAAAGAGCTGGTCGAATGTGTCCCCGACGCCCAACTCTGCCTCACAACAGGTCTCTACGGTCCACTCGCCTTCCCCTCGCCATCCTACAGCGCGACCACCTCGCACTACGGCGCCGCTCCCACTCGGAGCCTCGGCGGGTCCTTCTCGTCCAGTTGGCCGACGATGCCCTTGTCGACGACGGCGAGCATGGTGCACATGGATCTGAGGGATAGTGGTACGATCGAGTGGTGGCCGAGGAGGTTGGTTAGGGATTGCAGAGGGTTGTTGGAGGAGGTGGGGTTTGTGCTTACGCCGAGGGAAGGCTTGGGAGGAGCGGGCGTGGGAGTGGAAGGCGCGGGAGGGGGAGGGAGGGAGCCTGACGGGGAAGTGAATGTAGTTATTGGAGCGAGCGGTGGAGCGGAGGGGACGGCCGGGTCGAGCTTGGAGGAGGCGTTGGGAGTGGTCCGAGCAGGAGGAGGCGGGGTCGAAAGACCGGCCGTTACGCTCGCAAGGAGGGATAGCAAGACCTCGGCGGCGAGGAGGGAGGAGTTGTTGGTCGAGGGGAAGAAACGTTGGGATGCTTATAGGCGGAGGCAGGCGGCGTTGCCTGACGCCTACAATAGCGGCGAGGCCAGCCCCATCCTCGAGTAGCAGGGCCATCCCCCCACCTTGTTTGATCGTTAATCTTGCCACTCTGGAAAGTCGTTTATTTCATGCTGCAGTTGCCCCGCCGGGGTGTGGCGCTTCCGCTCGGCTTGGAAGGGTGCCTTCTTCCGAGAGCTCGGTCGAGAAAAGAGAGGCGCAAGAGGCGATCGTCCTGCTCTGCGAATGAATGCAAAGCGATAAGAGTGGCTGTACTGATTAGATCTCTTTTGCCCATTGCTAACGAGAGGGATGCTGCCCGTCGAGCTGAAAGGGGGGCTATTGGAATCGGCCTCTCCCACACCTCTTCCCCTTCGCCCTCCACCCCGCCTCACTCTTTCGACTTCGGCTTCGCACGCGCCGCTCGGATCTTAGGCAGCTCTCGCCGGGAGGACTACAGACAGCAGCACTCGGATCTTACTGCTCTCCTACAGCCCGCGGTCCCTCCTTCTGCTCTTCCCACTCTCACCCAGTGTCTCACCGCCCTCTTCGCTGTTCTCGAGCAGGCAACGCGTCGTCGCAGAGCGCCTAGGTGAGCCAGATTGACCCCTTGCTATCTCCCGAGAAGGAGCTGTAGCACATCAGGCTGTAGCTGACTCTGTTGGTCCTCCCCTTCCCCTCTGCCCCTTCCTCCCCTCCGCCCCCTCGTGGCCTCGCTCGCTACTCGCCTGCCGGCTCCTTCGCGCTCGTCACGTGCTCTGCTCTCTCACAGCGCATCTAGGGCTCAGTACAGCGTAGCGCAGGCCTCAGTAGCGCCCCCTCGCCTACGGCTCCTGCCCTCGCCGCCATGTAAGCCCTCGAGACCTTTGTTTGGGCCCTCCGTCGCCTGCCTTCGTCGCGCCGAAAGCTGATCTTCACTTCTGCACCTTCTCCAACGCGTCGTCTTGTATTGATTGACTACAGGTACCCCAACGGAGGCACGCCTCAGCAGCAGCAATACGACCCCTACGCCCAAGCTGCTCCTCGCCCTCCTTCGTCGCTCTCGCACCAGCAATCTCCCTACGGTCAGCCGGGGCAGGGAGGCGGCGCTCCTGGCGGCTACTCGTACCCTCCCACTTCAGGCGCCATGGACCCAGCAGCTCTCATGCGTCAAGCGCAAGCCATGGGAGGAGGAGGGCAGCAAGACGCGCCGGGGATGAACCCGAACCAGCAGGGCTATGGGGGAACACCGAGGACACCGCAACAAGCTCCCCAATACGGGAATATGAACGCCTACCAGCAGCAACCCGGAGGAGCGCCTTCCTACCCTCAGACGCCCGGCGCGATGGACCCTCAGCAGCAGCGCTTCAACCTCGCCAACGTCAACCTGCAGGGACTCACGCCCGAGAAGTTTCAAGCTCTGCCACCTCAGCAACAGCAGATGCTCCGGATGGCTCTGCAGCAGAAGCAGCAGCAGCAGCAAGCGCTGGGCATGGGCTACCCCTCATCGTCGATGGGTGGTGGAGTAGGAGGAGTGCCGAGTCCAGCGGCGATGAACGGTAGTCCATCGCCGATGGGAGGAGCGGGAAGCCCGGTCGGAGGAGCACCGGGCGCCTACCCTTACGGCGGCACTCGCCCGCCAGGTCAAGGTCACCCGCCGAGCACGCCGCAAGGAGGTCAGCCGCAAGGACAGCAGGGTCAACAGACTCAGCAGGGAGCTCAAGCTGCGTCCTTTCTCAAGACCCTCACCGACTTCTACGCTAAGCGAGGACAGCCCTTCCCCGGCGTCCCTTCCATCGAGGGTCGGTCGGTTGATCTCTCAACGCTGTATCAGCGTAAGTCGCGGTTCTACGACTCGGTAAGAAGCTGTTGCTGATCATCTTTGACCTTCACAGTCGTTATTCGCTCGGGCGGCTTCCAAAAGGTGCGCTCCGGCGAGCGGCCTTGACCTCGCAGGGTCGCTGACGCTTCTCACTCTACAGTGCCATCAAATGCAGCTGTGGAAGCAGATCCTCAGCGCACTCGGCTTTCCTCCCGATCCTACCACCAACCAACAGCCCGACTCACGAGCACAAGCGTTGGCTCAGGTTCGCCCTTTCTCCCATCGCCGAGCTCGGGGATGATCAGTCGCTGATCTCATCGCTCTCGCAGAACTACTACTCTATCCTCCTCCCCTTCGAGACCATGTTCGTCGCCCTCCGAACAGCCCAGCAGCAACAGCAGCAGGCAGCTCTCGCCGCTCAGCGTCCAGGTTCCGCCGCCGGCGCAGCTCCCTCTCCCATCAACACAGCCGTCGCACCATCTCCCCTCCCGAACAACTCTTACACCCCGCAAACTCCCTCTCAACCCCTGCCACAACCTCCTCGACAAGCCTCGTACGGTCAACCCTCCAACATGTCCGGCGCTTCGCCCTTCGCTACTGCCCCTTCCCAATCGCCCATGCAGCCACCACCGGTACCACTACCGAGCGTGCAGCACCCATCGCAGAGTGGGATGATGGGCGCCCTGGGCTCTCTGGGAGAGGGTCTGGGCCGGAGCGGTTCGGCGACGCCGGCGCCGTCTGCTACGCCGCCAATAGCGATTGGGGAGCAGATGAAGGGTGGGATGTCGGAACTCGCACCGGGTGTCAAGCGAGGAGCGGGTGCGTCAAGGTCTTCTGTCGCGTTGGCGAGCGAGAGCTGACCCTTTCTCCGACCTCAGACGACTCGGCCGAAGCTACCCCACCCATTAACGGCACCACTCCGTCTCTCACTCCCGCCCCCGACTCTTCTTTCAACGCCGACGACTCTACTTCCGCCACCCCAGCCCCCGTCGAGGTGAAGCCCGAAACGCCAGCAGTACCGGCGCGACGGAAACGGCAGAAGTACGCCTATGTACCGTTGCAGCGGAGTGTGGACACGTACGCGGGGTGGGATTTGGGGATGATGGAGGAGATGATGGCGACGGCGGCGAAGCGGAGACCAGCGAGAAATGCGATGGATCTCGGTGAGTCGGGCTCGGAGGAGGAAGAGCTCAAGTACGCTCGTCGCTGACAAGATCTCGCACGACAGGCCTCGTCGACGTCCACTCGCTTACCATGTCCATCCGGAGTCGACTGGCGACCGAGGTCGCCTTCGCCCTCAACTCGCTCACCCTCATCTCGGTTTCGATGAAGATGGCGCCCAACGACCCTAGCGGCATCCCTTTCGCTCTCGCATCCTGCGGCGATCTACTAGACGAGCTAGTCGACCTGCTCGAGGAGTCGGCATTCGGAGTCGAGGACGATTGGGAGGAGGAAGTCGACATCGAGGAGGGCAAGCCGACAGCCGAGGTAGCCGCGACCGACGACGCCTCACCGCATCGCAACTATCGGGAACTCTTCCGCCTCGTCACGCAGGAGGAGACAGAGCTGCTCGATGCACCAGAAACTCCCGTCAAGCAGACGGCAGACCTCGCCGACGCCGGAGTAGCGCCTCTCGGATCCATCGAGACGTGTCTCGCCCTCACCAACCTCCTCCGCAATCTCTCCATTTCGGAAGAGAACGCTCGGTACATGCTCTCGGAGCGGCGGCTGCTAGAGGTGCTCGTCAAGATCGCCAACCTGCCGCTGCGACGAGACGTAGAGGGATCGACTCGCTGGCCGATACGAGTGTCGGCTGCCGACTCGATGGCGCTCAAAAAGGACGTCCTTGAGACTGTCAACCACTTTGGCCTCGACATCAACCTCGAGGAGCACACGACAGCAACGGCGACGGGCCTCTTCCACCTCCTCCTCTTCTTCCTCACCGACGCCGACGACCACGAGCAGCTCTACTTCGACCTCTCCAGCTCCCCTTCCATCGCATCTCGCATCCCACAACAGGCCAACATCCGCCTGTCCCACTACCTCGAGCTCGGACTCGCCGCCTTCGCTCGCATCACCCTCCTCGACTCGAACCGCTACATCGTCTCGCAGCTAGCCGACTCGGTCGACTTCTTCGCCCTCTTCGAGTCACTCATCCACCATCTCCCCGTCTCGGAGAGCGACTTCCAGCTCGTGACGTCGGAGCCCGGCCTCGTCTTCGTCGAGAACCTCGCCATGTCCCTCTACAACCTCGCCTTTCTCGCCCCCGTCTCGCTCAAGCTACGCCTCCGAGTCGTCCCCGCCTTTGTCCGAGGCCTCCTCCGCGTCGTTCGTCGACTCGCTGGCACCTCGCAGGATTACAACGAGAATCCCTTCCTCACCCTCTCGGACCGCTGCATCTCGACACTGCAAGTCTTGAGCAACCTCGACGGCGTTGCGGGGAAGAAGGAGCAGACGGATACGCCGTGGTGGGGTCTCCCCATGGGTGGAGAGGAGGAGGATCGACCAGCGTCGTGCCAGCCGACCGAGGCGGATCGAGGGACCGTCAAGCAGAGGTATCCACCAAAGGCGAGCGATGGCAGCAATGTTGGACCCCCCATCCTTACCGGCGAGTCGAGGAGCTTGTTTGAGCTGTTGATGAACGGGTCGCTGCCGGCCATCTTTGGCACTCTGACGGGCATGATGGATGCGACGAGCGAGAAGAGTTGAGGGAGGGCGGGAGATGTTAGGGCTATTGCAGTTTGTGAGGTCAGATTGTACTTGTAGTATACAGAGTAATCCTTGATAAATCTTAAGACGCTACACAGCCTGCAGGAAGCTCGCGAGCTGCTTCGGCGCTCACATACGAAGCTCGGCCTTGCTCGATCCCGAGACGCACGCTAGCGTTACAACAAAGTCCTCCAGTACTGCTCCGCTTCATCGCCTAGATGTGAATGCGCCGAGTCCTAGCCTATCCCACTGCTCCGCTCCAGCTCCCAAAAGCGAGCTCGCCCCTCCTACGCCCGACGACGCCGAGGCTTTCCGCGCCTTCATCTGAGCACTGAAGCTCTGCTGGATCGAGTCGATGGAGGTATCGAGTACTAGTCCACCGGTGATAAGGCAGCCGAGTAGAACGTGGACCTGTGAGGCAGGCAAAGGTCAGCGAGGGGACGGGCCCGCGCCGAGATAATGGCCGACTTGCCTCGTCAAAGTGGAAGATGAGGTCCAGCTCGCACACGTTCTCGAAGCAGCGATCCAGTGACTCCACGAAGACCTGTGGGAAGTGTAGGGCGTCAATATAGTGCACGTGAACGGGGCGGAACGTCTGACAGCGCACCTGGATCAAGTCGAGGATGCCCAGCTCGCTCTCGCTCTGATCCACGACGAAAACGAAGTAGAGAGTAGCTGCAGGAGAATCGTCAGCATCGCACTGGCACCCTGCTAGACTGCACGGACTGACCGTAATGGCGGTAGATGACCCGCAAGTCCTCGTCTCCCTTCTCCTCCTTCTCTCCGTCCTCAGCGAAGCCAAATCCTGTCGGTAGATCCACAAAGTTGCATAGAGTGTCCCCTCGTGTTGACACGAGGTCGAAAATGCGCGAGAGGATGGCAGCACGGTTCGAAGGCGACGAGGGCTGTTGACGGGCGTTGAGAGGTCAGCTGCAGGTAGCTTGAGCTACAATAGCGTAGCTGTACATATCCAGGAGAGCTCACGGTGAAGTACTTGGTCAAGCGAGGCTTCCCTGCGTTGTTGAAGATGAGGACTGTGGCAGCAAGCGTCAGCGGAGCGAGTTGGACCACTGGGAAGCAGCAGCGTACCTCCATGGATCATGCTGGCACCACGACACAGATCCCAGGCGTCGACAGCGAGAGACGAGGCGGAGCGACGAAGAAGCAGGAGGGAGAGCACGGGAGGGCGAAGGCGACCGAGCCGAGTTGGGCGAGCAGAGGCAGGAGGGAGCAGGAGATGGGGGAGTTAGCTTTAACAGAAGTGCAGAGGTGCTGTAGTGCTTCAAAGGAGTTAGGGGTCATGTCCTTCTGAGCTTCTCCTTCCCTCCAGCTCTCACTCTCTCTTTCTCCCACTTTTCTCGTCTGCATCTCGACTCGACAGTTATGCCTAAAGATATCGAGGACCATCTGGCAGAGGTGAGGAAAGAGGTCAACTGCACCCGAAAGCGCCCTGCTCGCTTTGCTCCGGAAGACCTCTGGTGAGCTCTTCGCTTGGCTCGTACAGGTTCTGTGGCTCACTCCTATGCTCGCAGGTCAATGGAGATCGAAGGAAACCATCGGATGGTTACGGCGCGATCGGCTGTCCCGTTTGCGGCGTCACGCAAGGTGAGCACCGCGGCTTGCCAATTCTCGGCGCTCGCTCACCCATGTTTCTCCAAACGCAGACAAACGCCGCCAGTTCAAGCGGTGCGGGGGTTGCCGCGAGGTCAAGTACTGCTCGAAAGCCTGCCAGGCCAAGGTGAGTCCTAGAACGCTACTCGGCGGCGACAGGTCTCTGACGAATCGCTCTCTCCTCCCGGCTCTTCCTCTCCAGGACTGGGAGAAGCACGCCGCCGAATGCAAAGATCGCTCCACTGTTCTCGACGGCTTCCAGGAGGCAGGCCTCAAGCCCAGCATGATGGGACTCGCCCACCTGCAAAACCGAGTCTCGGCGCTCATCGACGGGCCGCTACGAGGCAAATTCCTCCCGCCAGCTATCGCACAAGCCTTCTCTCTCCGACCAAACGACCTCATGAAGTGGACGCCTCCCCCTGGAGGTCCCCTACAGTCGACGCACACGATCTGGCTCCACTTCACCTACGATTCCAACGAGGATGCCGACCTTCTTAAAGCCTTCACCCTCACTCAGGGAAAGGTTCTCCCTCATGCCGAGCTCCTGGCCATCCTCAACACCGACCACCCCACCGCGATCCCCGACGCAAGGAGGAAGCCCTTCCCTCCCGAGACCTTCTCGCAGAACTGGCTCAACACGACCATGGGGATGGCCGCCGCTCCCTCTCACCTCTTCAAGTTCCCATTTGCGATCAGTGCCACGCCCGTCAATTCGATTGACGCTGCCTCAGGCAAGCTTCGCCTCTCAACCGTCCTCGCCGGCACAGCCTTGTGCGCGCCGCCGCTCCGAGAAGTGCTGGACTATGGCGTCCCTCCTCCGGACCGTTGGCACAAGGATCTGAGAGGCAGGTGGAGGGCGGCCCGCACCCCCTTGAACGCCGAGAAGCTCGCGGTCAGGAAGCAGCAGGCCGCCGAGACCATCGCCGAGTTCTTGTGGTATGGCGAAGCGCCCGAGTCGACGCTCAGGGACATGTGGTGGGCGAGGGAGAGGTGTAACCAACATTACGGGATTGTGAGTCCCAGGCGCTGTCGTTTCCCTCGCCGTTGGAAGCTGATCCTCACCTGCCTTCTCGTCTCGCCCCTCCTCATCCGATCACCTGGTTCTCTCACCTCTACGCATCCTTCTCTCACTCCAAACGTCCACCTCCCCCTTCTTATCTTTCTCGTCTCCTTTTCCTACTCTCTCCTCGACCTCCGTCCCCTACTCTCGCCGCCTGCCCCTCGGCTTTCGCTCTTCCAGGAGGAGACAGGACGTGCAGGACTTCGCTTATAGACGCAGAGTAGATCCAAGATTGCTGTTGCATGGCTGCTATGGATCAGAGCCGACTTCAGCTCGCCTCACGGTCGGCGCGCGCTGAGAGATCGCCGAGAGTAGCAAGATCGAGGTTTCGCAGGGACTGAGGTCGACGAAGTCAAGGCTATACCTTAACAGCTAGGTATTCAGGTTCCACTACTCCCGGTTTGCCTCTTCTCGCCTGTCTCCGCTACCTCAGCCTGCGCCTTGCCACCACCTCGGCGCTCGTGCCCGCCGAGAGCGCCGACGGCCTTCTGCTCCAGCTTCTCGAGCTTCGACTGCAGTTGGCGGAGGACTAAGGATGAAAGAGGAGTCAACCATCGCTTTCCGTATAGCAGGAGCAGGAAGAGCGAGCTCACAGACGAAGCGAGTGAGCTCCTCGCTCGTCTCGACGCGATCCCTCGTCCGGATGCCGATGTGTCGAGTCTCTGTCAGGGAGAAAAGAGTCGGATCGTGAGTGCGACTTGCACTCCTCTTCAAGATAGAAGAGCAAGCTCACCCATGGTCTCGGCGACGACCCGCTCCATCGCTTCGACAGCGCCCGGGTCACCTCCGTCGACGAGCAAGTCGAAATGGCGCCTCACTTCCTGGATGAGCTGCACCAGCTCCGGTTTCGACTCCTCATCGCCGGTTAGAGGTGGCGGCGGCGACTGAGATGGAGGAGGACGAGGCGAAGCTGGCTCGGTGAAGGCCTGCTGAGTTGCCGACCGAGCTTGCTCTTCCTCCTCGCGGATCCTCCGTTCCCTCGAGGCGCTCGGTCGAATCTTCTGCACAAAGCGATGGATCCAGCTATGTTGGCGCGTCTCGGTGTGTCGACCGAACTGAGCGTCGGCCAAAATCGAGAGGAAGATGGTGAGGGAAGTCGCCAAAACTAGCGCCCAGCCAGAGAAGAAGGCTCGTCCGCCGGGTGTCGTAGGTGTGATGTCTCCGTATCCAATAGTGCTTGCCGAGACGAAGGTGAAGTACAGGGCGATGAAGTAGGACCAGTCTTCGAGCCCCACGTAGAAAGCGGCACCAGTTAGCCACACGGCGAGGACGACGAGGAAGGACACTAGAGCCTGCGAAGGAGCTCCAGGTCAGATATACACGGTTGCTGCTCCTCTTACAGACCGTCCAGGAGGTTTCAAGCTCCTCGAAGATCAGCTTCTCGACCCTCGGCGCTCACCTCGGCTCGGAACTCTCTTCTCTTCTCCGCCCGCAGGGCTTCGATGATCGCTTCGTACCGCCGAGCATCAGGGTCCGTCTGATCCAGAGTGCTTTTCGCTTTCTTGCTGCGACGAGTGTGGAATGAGAGGTGCTGCAACGGGTGAAGCGAGGTTCGGCGATGGAGACGGTTGAGGATGGCTCGTTCGCGAGTTTGATAGCTAGAGTCGCGGACGACGAGGGACAGCGTGGCATAAAATACGATGTAGTACAGGACTGACAAGGCTTGAAGCCCTTCGAGCACCGTAGAGCGAGTGAAGGCGACAACGACTCCGAAGCTGACGATGCCGACGGTCGCAAAACAGAGGACGAAGATGCGAGCGCCTGTAGTGGAAACGGTGATGTCTCCGAAGCCGGTAGTCGTGATGGTCTGTACCGTAAAGTACATCCCGTCCAAGAAACTGCGAGCAGGAGAACGGTCAGCTCGGCGCAGCTCACTTGATCTGGACTAGGAGCGAAAGGAAGCGCACTTGACGTCGAGGAGGTATCTGTGGAGTGGTGTTGGCTAATCAGCGCTTGCTCGGAACGAAGCACCGAATCACAGGAACCGTGCGCTGACTCTCTAGGTCGAAGACGAAACCTAGCTCACTTGAAGGCGACGCTTCCGAGCCAGGTGAGGGTGTGAAAGACGTCGAAAGCGAGGAAGAGGCTCGTCTGCTTTCCAGTGAGCCCTGTCCCTCCCCTCCTGTACCATGCCGTGACCGACCCATCGAGAAGGAGCAGGAAAAGCACGATGAGAGCGAAGACCGAGCTCGCTGCCGTGAGCCAGTAGGCCGTCGAGAGGGTGAAGTCGGTTCCTTTGCTATCCGTTTGCTCGAGACCGAAGACGAGGAGGGCGATGAGATTGATGATGATCTGGACGGCGAGGAGCCCCATCGCCGAGACGGTGGATAAGCGCTGTGCGGAAGGGTGGACGGTCAGCTCATGTCACGCACGATGATACTAGACGTACTGCGTGAGTCCCGATGAACCGAGGACCAGAGCGACGTTGGCGAGAATGGCGAGGGCGAGTCCAAACGAGCCAGAGACGGTGAGCAACGGCGGATCCGGCCGTTCTTGTACGACAGCGCCTCCCGAGTAGACGACCATCCTGCGGGACGAATATCTGAGCCGTCAGCCTACCTGGGACATCCTCAAGCTCCCCTCTCTTGAAGAGGACCGCCGACGCCGAATCGCGAACTACATCCCCTCCGGTTTCGCCTCGCTCGTCCACGCCAGCCCTCGCTCTGACCCCTCGCTCACACGCTCACACGCTCAAGAAGGATACACACCAGTGCTCGGTGAGACCAGGGATCGCGAAGAGCACACTGAAGGGTGCGACGAGGGCAGCAGCGAGGGAGGCGATGCGATGAGTTCGTCGCCGCCAGTTCGAGTCGAGGTAAACGGTAGGTGGAGCAGAGGAGGCTCCAGCCCCGGGAGGTTGCTGTTCGGACTGCGCGACCGAGGCGGCCATGTCGAGAGAGCAGCGAGGAGAACGAGGAGAGAGGAAAAGAGGGCAAGAGGTGCTGCCAGCTCGCTCGAGCTGGTCGAGATGGACTTCTCGTCCGCCCGAGCAGCTCGGTGCACTTATGCAGCTGCGCAGCGATACTATGTACATCTTCCAATGGGCTCTCTGCTACAGCACCTGCAGTCTTCGCTCTTATCGACCCTCCCTTCTTCGCCGAGCTTTTCTCGTCATCTGAGAAGCACCCACACGGCGTGCCACACTGTCAAACAGCTAGTTAGAGCTTTGTAGAGCTTGACAGATAACAGAACTTACCTGCGAAAGGGTAGAAGAGGCAGAAGAGCAGCACATTAAGCCAGACTTCCCCTACGCCGAGCGAGAACTTGGAGTCAGCTCCCGCTCTCGTTCCGCTTACTAGACTACAGGCTGACTCACAGGTACAGCAGGTTCTAGATAGAACGACAAAGAAGGGTACGAAGAGCGTGAAGACGATTAACCAGCAGATCTCGACCTCATCGTACTCGTCGAGGCGTCGGGCTGGGCGCCTTCGGTGCAGACCTGCTGGGTAGTAGTAGTACTCTACAGGGGCGTAGGACGGCTCTCCTTCCGGAGCTGGAGTCGCCGGATATGGTGGGGTGTCGATTGAGTAAGGTGGTGGGTTCTTGGGAGGCATCGGCGAGAAGTGGGCGGAGCGAAAGAGAGCGCCGAGGTCGATTCTGAAGTTGTCCTCCTCGCATCGCTGCCTCGTGCTGGCTGGCCGACACATCGGGGAATCTCATTCCGGCCGACAGCTCGCTATCCTACACCATACTCTCGTAGACAGCCTTCTGAAATCGCCGCTCGACCGCTCGGCGGCGGCGAGAGACAACAGCAGGCGAGAAGCCAGCGCTTTACAGGCAAAGGCTTACGGCGTTGAATCGAGCTGAATTGTGCATACATTTCGCCGAATGCGCGTAAAGCACCTCTTCGTACATCATCGACGATGCCTCGGTTGCGCCGAGCTCAGCTTTAGCGTCGAGTGGCAGGCGCTGGCCGAGGGTGGACTCCGCCTTGCTGCCAGTGTAGGCGAGCAGCTGCAGGAAGCTGTAGACGAGTAGGAATGCCCTTTTGAAACACTGAGCGGCGGCCACGCGGGTTTAATATCCCAGTTGGAGCCAACTGAGGGTCGCGACCGCCGACCCTTCGCGCGACGAGTGCCTCAGCATCGAGCAGGATCTGAGCAGCTCTGTACCGTTGTACAGCTGCAAGCAGCAACGTGCGAGTATGTAACCCCTGCTCAGGTGTATTGTCTTCAAACGAAGCCGCCAAGATTCAGCTTCCGTCGCTTGACCCCTTCCGCCGCGAGAGAGCACTCCGCGCCTTGTCCTCCGCCTCTTTCGCACTCCTCATCTCGTCGTCCACCTCGTCTCGTCGCGCTCGCTTAGCAAGGACAGGAAGAACGTATCGCTACAGAGCTGTAGCAGATCAGCAGGAGAAGCGCAGGCTCGTTTCCCCCTCCTCTTTCACCGCTCCTCCTCTCGACGTCGACTCCCTACTCTCGGCCGTTCACCCTCTCGCTGCCTCGTACAGCAGGACTGGTCAGCTTTCAAAGTCAAGCTACAGCAGCTGTACCGGATCCTCGACGGCACACAACAGAGGCAGAGCGTCCCCTCACCGCTAACGACGCAGCGCAGCTCGCTCGAGCGAGATTCGAGGCAACTTTGACTTGAAGGTGAGTTTGCGCGTGCTGGAAGCAGGGGAATTTGGACTACAGAAGGGAGATGCTCATAAACAGCTCGGCGCTGCTGGGAGACTCGCTTGGACTCGCCCTTTTGTCCCCGGCGCTGACCTCCTGCGTCCTGTTCCCTGTCGACAGACAGCTCGTCTTCGGTCGTGCTCCGCTTCCTCGGCGTGACTCATGTCGTTCGACAGCAACTACAGCCTGGCGCACCGGCCAACGCTTTCGCTACAGCGCCCGCCTTCCCCTCCCCTCTACGCGTACCCTCAGGCACCCCCACCGTCGCAGCGCGCGAACCACCCTTTTCGTCTCAACCTCGCCAGCCCTGCCAATACAGCAGAAGCGCCTCTCGTCTCCCTCTTCGTTCAGCCCGCCTCACCCGCCCTCTCGTCGCCCGGCTCCTTCGCAAGCGCACCCGAGCCATCACCCCCGCCGGAAGCCTCGAGCTCTTTCCTCCCTCCCGCACCATCAGGCTTGGGAGGAGGGTTAGCCGCCCGTCGTCAGCTCAACAAGAAACGCCTCTCGCTGGTCGTCCCCAACGCCCCCGCCGCCTCCTCCCTCCTTTCGCCGACAACTCCCTCCTTCCTCCAGCCCAACGGCTCCTCCTCCGACGCCGATGAGACTCGCTCACTGCCCCCTTCGCCCATCTCTCTGCAAGCGTTCATCGGCGCCGAAGGAACCGAGGAGGAGGACCGCACTATCGGCCGCTTGATGATGAAGCAGCAGGCCGATGAGATGCGCGAGCAGATGAAGGGCGGTCGAGGGATGAGGAGGAGGACCTCTATCCCTTGTCTGAATCTCGCTGCACCGCCACCAGGGAAGCTCGGCGGAGGAGGCAAGCCCGCGCCGCTGAATCTCGGCTCGACGAACGGCGGCTCGGCGGTTCAGCTGCTGAGGAGGGACAACTCGGAGCGAGCTGGCGCAGAGCCAAGCTCGTCAAAGGGAGCCGATGAGGAGGTCGCAGAGGAGTTCCCGTACGCCCTGGGGCCGAGGGAGATCCTGCCAGGCATCTACCTCGGCAGCGAGCAGAACGCTCGCGACCCGGCAGTGCTGAAGGAGTGGGGGATCTCTCATGTGTTGAATGTCGCCAAGGAGGTCGAGTGCCCTTGGGTCGATGAGGTGATCGCCGAGGAGGACGAGGACGAGGAGGAGATGGGCTCTTCGGCGGCCGAACCAGCAACTCAAGACAAGCCATCAGTCTCTTTCGCCCCCTCCACCATCTCGGCCTCACCATCACGGGCTCGACCGAAGCATCGACGCACCAAGACTCAAGCCGCGGTCGCCACTCCCGAGGTCGCCAACTCCACTCCCCTCTTCGTTCGCCCTACCGCCTCGACTCCCAACCTCCAATCCATCTTCAACGCCTCGAGCGCTCCTTCCCCTCCTCCTCCCGCCGTACCTCCACTTCCTCAAGACCTCGATGCTCTCGACGCCATGGCCATGGCTCGCAGCTTGAGCTCCAGCCCGCCTCAGCCAAGAAGGAGCCCGCCGCGGTCGAGGAAGTCGCTGCTCGGAGTCAAGCCTACGGAGCCGACCACGTCTGCCGATGGAGCCATCCGCTTCCCGGCCAACGCTCGGTCAGGTCGACCACCGCTCGAGTACCTCTGGCTCAAGTGGGGACACGACGAATCGGATCTCGTCGAGGCGCTCAAGTTCCAGTCGGCTTTCGACTTCCTCGACAAAGCGCGAGCAAGCAACGACGGAACCGGCCGAGTGCTGGTCCACTGCCAGTGCGGAGTCTCTCGTTCCGCTACGGTCGCGATTGCCTACTGCATGCGCGAGGCTGCCAAGGCGTTGGAGGAAGGTCGCGAGGTGCCCGAGCTGGCGTCCTGCACCGGCATGCACGATACTTGTGAGCTCGCTTCCTCCCCCTCCCTCACTCGAGCTGAAGCTGACCTTTCTCGCTCCCACCAGACTCGTTCGTCAAGGAGAAGAGCGAGTGGGTGGGACCCAACCTCGGCCTCGTCTTTCAACTCGTCGCCTACGAGCGGACTCTACGAGGCGGACCCGACGCTCTCAATGAGGAGGAGCAGCCGTACCCCGACTACCCCTCGGAGCAGGAGATGGAGCCCGTCGACTACTCGCACCCCGGCTACTCGCACATTACGGCCAACAGCCCTCGCACTCCCATCTCGAGCGAAGGATCCTCGGCTTCCGATTCGCACCTCTCCACCCCCGAGGTCGACCCGCCGATGCCTGCGTTCGCCTCGGGTGGCAAGACGGCAACATCACCTTTGTCAATCCTCGTCGGTCAGCCTACGCTCTCCAGTCGAGTGGTCATCCACGACGACGACGATGAGGAGATTCTCAGCCCGTGAGCTCGCTTTCGCCTGTTGGCTCCGTCGCCGCATCGCTGACCCGCCGCGCTTCTGCAGGATGACCCAAGGGCTGCAGATTCACGAGCAAGCCGACGACAAGTCTCCCTCCACCGCTCAGGCCGGCCTCTTCATCCTTCCCATGCCGCCTGCTCGCAACCCCCGCTCTCACGACCTCAGCACTACTTCCGCGTTTGAGGAGGTCGCTTCCCCCACTACCGCCTTCCGCCCTTCCTTCTCCCCCTCCGAACTCGACCCTACTGCCCCTCCCGCGCCCATCATCACTCGTCAAAGCCGAGCTGCCTCGGTCGGAACCTCCATCAGCCCCTTCGCTCGCCTCGGCCTGCACCCTACCCCGCCGCAACCAAGCATTACCACCGGCTCATCCGACACCCTCACCATTGCGCAAGAAGGTCGTCCATCCCTCCGTTGGACCTCCTCGTCCTCAGCGGCTGAAGGACCCGCTTCGCTCCCTTCCCCCATCGTCGCCGGCGAGGAGGGCGGTCGAGCCTCCCCTCGCGCCATGTTTGGCAAGCAGCAGACGCCGAGTGAGAGGAGGGCGAGTCATAGGAGGGTGTTTAGCGACACCATGTCGTTGCCCTCGTTCTTGAAGGGCCGGTCGGGCAGCTCGGCGGTGAGCTCGGCGTCCAAGGAGTGATGGAGGGGTCACGCGCATTTCTCGTCTTCTCGGTCTCTCGTCTTAGTAACACATGGACTCTTTGAGCAGCCTTCTCTTCTCTCTCACTTCGTCCTTATCTCCCTCCTCGCCGCTCTTCGGCTCTCTCTCTCCCCTTTCGTAGCACTTGTATTACCTCCTGCTCTTCGCTGGTCGAAGGCAGGGCTTTCCGAGATTTGCACACTTGTAGTCACAGCCAGGATTTTGCACATCTACAGGACTCGGCGCGAAAGCGAGGTCCCTGCGAGCGGCGGTGTGGCGACCAAGTCCCAAGTTGGTCGAGCTTGGTCTCTTGCGCTTCACTCGCTCCGAGCTACTTCTCTTTCCACCTCTTCATTCGTACACGATGTCAGCTCCTGCTGCTGCTCCCGCTGAGGCGCCCGCCCGTCCCGTTCAGGTGAGCCGTCCCTCTCCCCATCTCTCGCTATGCGTGTTCTCGCCCGTGCTGATCCCATTGTGCTCCCTCTCAGGTCAAGCTCGTCCTGCTCGTAAGTAGCACCACATAAATATGAGGCTACACAACTCATGCCCATCGTTGTACAGGGAGAATCGGCCGTCGGCAAGTCGTCAGTCGTGCTGCGATTCTGTCAGAACGACTTCCAGGCCAACAAGGAGCCTACCATCGGTTCGTTTGTCTTGCTCTGGCCGTGGTACATGTAGCTGATCATGTCACGCACCCACAGGCGCCGCTTTCCTCACCCAACGTTGCCGTCTCGGTCAGTCCTCACCTCTGAGACTCTGCGAGCGGGGAGATGGGAGCGAGCGAGGGCTCGGTGTTGCAGGAAACTGACGACTGCGACGATACTACAATACAGAGGACAAGGTCATCAAGTTTGAGATTTGGGATACCGCTGGACAGGAGCGCTTCCGTTCGCTTTCGCCCATGTACTATCGCAATGCTCAGGCAGCCGTCGTGGTGTACGATGTTACCAAGTCGGTGAGTGTGGTAGACGAGGGACAGCTTACTAAGATCCTGAGCTGACCTCGTCACGTCACCTACAGGCTTCCCTCGAG
This sequence comes from Leucosporidium creatinivorum, assembly GCA_001600635.1. NCBI lineage: Eukaryota > Fungi > Basidiomycota > Microbotryomycetes > Leucosporidiales > Leucosporidiaceae > Leucosporidium > Leucosporidium creatinivorum. The sequence continues at coordinate 753,058 of BCKL01000003.1, read as the reverse complement.
CAGGCCAAGACCTGGGTCAAGGAGCTGCAGAGGCAAGCCAACCCCAAGTAAGTGGTCCCGCTGCTCCTTCTCACTCGACGCCCTTCTCACGCTCTATACACCGACAGCATCGTCATTGCCCTCGCCGGCAACAAGGTGGATCTCGTACGCCCTTCCTCCGACTCTGATGAGCCCACGACCCCCACCTCGGCGACTTCGGACGACGACGAAGCGGACGATGCGACCGCTACGCCCGAGGATGATGGCGCTGAGGGAGGAGATGAGGAGGGCACCGTGGCTGCTAGTGAGAGTAGGAGGCAGGTCTCGAGGGAGGAGGCAGAGGAGTATGCCAAGGAGTGTGGATTGCTCTTCTTCGAGACGAGTGCCAAGACGGGAGAGGGTGTCGTTGAGGTTTTCACAGAGATTGGTGAGTTCTTGAGTATCTCTGCATTCGGTCGTCCCGTCGCTGACCTTTCCCCTACAGCCAAGAAGATTCCCTTGGACCACATCCTCGCCTCGACTCGTGGACCCGGAGGAGCAGCTGGTCGCGGTGCAGGACGTGGAGGACCCGCTGCCGGTGGAGCGAGCGTCAACCTGAGCGAGGAGGAGAGCGCCAAGAAGGATGCTTGCGCTTGCTAGGCGGTGGGAGAAGAGGGAGTGTTCGGCGCTGGAGTGGCCGAGGGGCGAGAGAGGCAGCGGTTTCTCTCTCATTTCCACCTGTAGTATCTTCCTTCTTTCTTTCCCTTGTCTCGTTTTCTCGGATTGCTACCTCGCTCTGCACTATTACCTCTTTTTCGTACTTGTGGGCCGCTGAGCCTTTCGAGCTTCGAGCTTCGAGCGAGCGGCGCGTCAAAGAGCTTGGACTCCGCCCATATCCTTGCGCTTCTGCTCTCTCGCCTTGCTGTCGACCTACAACTCGGGATGGCTTACGCATATACACACAACGGTGAGCTACACACCACTCTAGTGCTCGCCAAGGGAGCAGTGCAGCCAGCGTCACAGAAACGAGGACCCAGCGCGTCGTCGCCGTCTCTGGCCGTCGAACACGAGCCAGCAGCCCGTCTCTTGTCTTCCTGCTGAACGCTGAGCAATGCTGGCCGTACCACCACTCAAGCGAGCGAAATCGCTGACCTTTGGCACCTTGTTCGCCCGCTTCGGATCCTCCCCATCGCCAGACCCCTTCTCCGACTCGTCCAACGGCTCGCGCGAGATGCAAGCAGCTTTGAGGGACGTCGTGGTGAGTGTTTGGATCTCTCTCAGGCTCTACAGATTCTGTATCTGTAGAGCTTTCACGCGCCTCGACTGCCACGCGCCGTCTTGTTAGCAATCGCGCTAACCAGCAGCTGGGTTCCCCGCTCGCTTTCCCTCGTCTCGCAGACCATCGACTCTGGGCGCAAGGGAGTTTCGCGCTCTAGCACCAACAACTCGGGATTGGATGCATATGGCCAAGACGACATCTTGGCCGCGTACGGCGACGACGACGAGGGAGGGCGCCACGGCTCATCGTCGAGGTCGAGGAGCCATTCGCCTGCTAAGACGCGCACCGCTCAGCCGGGTCCTCCTCCAGTCTCTTCTTCCAACGCTCGTCCATCCAATGGGAGCAGGTCCAAGAGCTACGGAGACAGCAAGAGCAAAGGCGGCAAGAGCGGATCCTCGAGCGCCGCTGCCGTCGCCGCTGCTGCCAAGGCCAAGCAGGACCTCGACGTGATTGACCGTCTCGACATCAGTGGACTCTACGGAGGTGGAGGTGAGCTCTGCTTTGCTGTGAGTAGCCGACGAGAAGATGCAGCGCTGACTCCGGCTCTCCCCTTCGCAGGCTTCACCCGCCACGATGGACCCTACGCCGCCGCTACCGCTTCTCGCAACAAGGGACCTCGCGCTCCCATGGCCGCCTTTGACCCTTCGGCACTCGCACCTCCCGGCACTCTTCCCTCTTCCTCCGCCCGTCCTAGCAACCCTCCCCGAGGCTCGAGCAAGGGAGTTTCGGCGAGGGCTCAGGCGGCCATGGCTGCTATGGATGATCATGAGCAGGGAGCTGGCAAGGATCCTCTTGGCCATCCTGGACTGGGCAGGAGGCTGAGCGATAGCTCGATTAACATGGGGTTCCCGACTAAGGGAAGTGGGAAGGGAGCTCAGCTGATTGAGATGTATGGAGTGAGGTGAGTTGGAGCGCCGAGGAGGAGATTCTCGGTTCAGTCGCTGACTTTCTAGTGTCATCTAGGGACGCCGAAGCTTGGGAGGACTATGGAAGGAGGCAGTACGGCGGAGGAGACGGTAGCGGCGCTTCGTCGAGGGAAAGCGTAGTCCCTTCTGGCGTCAGCAAGGAGGATCGTATCGAGCGTGCTCAGTCGATCTGGGATATCGAGGTGAGCTCATGTCGTCTCTGCTCCTTGCTCATTGATACTGACCTTTCTCCTTTGACAGGCCACCCTCAAAGCCGGCAAGCCCGTCGGTCAAGCTCCCCCTCCTCCCGTCCCCGTCATGCCCTCCGGTCTGCACGACGGCGCCCTCTACGACGCGAACTCCTCCTCCAAGCCCAAACGCTCAAAGTCGCTCGCCGCCCGCCTTCGCGGCGGCAGGAGCGGCAAGAAGGCCGAGCGCTCCTCCGAGGATTCCTCCCCCATCGAGCGCAACGAGCGGGAGAACCCCGCGCCTCTCAACACGCGCGACACGAACGGACAGTACGACGATGAGGAGGAGGAGGCCAAGGAGGGCAGGGACTTGCCTTCGCCGTTGAGGGAGCGCGGGGCCGTTCGCTTCGAGAATGAGCCGAGGCATCAGAAGGGAAGCTTTGAGGGCGGACAGGCGATGCACGGGACGAGGAGCTTGGGACAGGAGGGACAGGTCGATAGTCCCGCGCTCAGCAGGAGGCCTAGTGTCATGCAGAGGTTGTTTGCCGGCAAGAAGAAGGTGAGTTCGGAGCTCGCTGAGCGCTCTCGACGAACATGATGCTGACTCCTCGCTTCTACAGTCGCAGAACTAGATGAGGGAGCGGATACGATTGTGCATAATGCTCGGACGAGGGCGTCCGAGCGGGGAGTAGTGCAGCGGGGCGGCTGGGTCGCTTTGCAGACGATGAGGCAGGATTTGATGGAGCGCTGGACGGTTTCAATGGATTCGAGCTTTTGTAGCTTTGTGTTTGCGGACTCGTGGTCTCGACGTGCAGAATGACAGCGTAGGAATATTTGTGCTTCGAAGCCTTCTCGGCCGAGGCGAGCAGTGGACGTCGGCGAGTGGGCAGAGAAATGCTGCGCTCAGCGTACAGGCTACTCTTGAAGCTCTGTTTGACTGCAGATGCTAGAGAAGCTGTCGCGAGGCCACCTTGCGCGTCAGACAAATCTGCCTCGGCGCCAGCTCCCTTTCTTCGGCTCGGCGTTGAGGTGGGAGGACGTGTGACAGCTGAAAGAGTACGAGAGAGGCAGAGATCATCCTGGAAGACAATTTCAGGCCAAGATCTGCTCAATCGAGCTGTAAATCGACCTGCTCGAATGGTATTTAGAACCTCAGCACTACCTGAGCCGAGACGAGGTGGCTGCCTCAGCGCCGACGTCGCTCCTTGCCTTCCCACCTCTACTTCATCTCGCTACAGCACCACCAACAAGAGCTACAACAAGGCCGTACGTAGCTCTCAGGCGAGCGGACGACCTTTTCTGCAGCACGGTGCCCTCTCGAGACGAGGCGCTTGCGCACTGTCCCTTGAAGCGCCTCGACGCTCTCCCTCCTCGCCAACTGTTAAGACCTACAGCCGGCGATGGCGAGCAACCGGGACTCGCTCTCTTCCACTACATCCTCCTCCTACTCGTCTCGCTCCTCGCCAGCAGGCCGTCTCGCTCCCTCGCTCTCCATCGTCGTCCCAGCTGCTACTCCCTTTCTTTCGACAAACGCTGGTCGTCCGCCGTCGAGCTTGTCCCAGCAGACGCACTGGACAGATGTCTCTACTAGTAGTGCAGAGGAGCTCACTCGCGGGCACCGGACGAGGGAGGACAGCAGCGGGAGCAGCCAGGCGAGGGGAGACGAGTGGGAGGAGATAGATGAGGAAGACGAGGAGGAGATGGCAGCGGAGCAGAGCACCAGTGAGGTACATGTACCTCATTCGGCCATCTCGACGAACGAGACGATTCGGCAAGCTGCAACCCCTCGGCGACCCTCGCCAGCTGCCCCACCGCCGTCTCAACCAAGTCCGCCGACGACTCCCCTCACATTACCGCCAGCCTCCTACTCGCAACAATCGCATTCGCCTACACCATCTTACGCTCCCATCCTGGACGACTCGCCCGACCCCCAAGACGACTTCAATCAGCATCGGAGCTCGTTCCCCTCGTCCGATGAGGGAGAGGCCACCGGACTCGGCATCGGACTGGGCATCTCGGCTCGACAGAGGGACGATATGCGAGCTCGCGCTGCTGCTCACGCAGGAAGATCGCTCGAGCTAGCGGGCGAGGACGATGGAGGAGTCGGCGAACCGTGGAAGGAGGACGCGTTCGATGAGCAACGAGGGGTGGTGGGATTGGGAGTGGGCAGCAGCGCAGAGGGAGAGCATCTACCCTTTCCTTCGCTCGCCACCTACGGCCTTCCCCCGCCTGCGGGCGAGGAGGACGAGGCTTCGGCGACCAGGACCTCTCGTGACCTTCCACCACTGCCTCGCGACGACTCCAATCAATCCTCCACCTCAGCAACCTCGGCTCGATCATTCCGACCTTCAATCACCTCGGCGCACACCTCCGCCAACTCGTCCGATCTCAGCCTACCGACAGCGGCCACCGTCGAATCGGTCGACCTCGCTTACCGCCCGCCCGGGACCTTCGTGAGCGTAGCGAGTGGCCCTATGGGTCGCTTAGCAGCAGATAGTACTACAACTCGGAATGCTGTGCGTTTGCGGAGCCATTCGAGCTCTCCCAAACGTAGCTAACCGGCCTCCATTCTCGCAGTCCACTCGAGGTCCTCGCGCCTTCCTCTCCAACCTCCTCAATCGCTCACCTCGCTCCACCAACACATCACCTCTGATCGGCTCTCCTACTGGCTCTCCCGCAACTTCCCCTCTCCTCGGCCCTCCTCGCTCGCCTTCCGCACCGACAGGATGGCAGCACCCCGCCGTTGCTGCTGCCCAGCGCACAACCTCGGCAACGCACCATCGTTCGTCGAGCTTGCCGAGCCCAACCGCCAGCTTACAGGAGGCGAGCGAGTCGAGGAGCTCGCTGAACGTTGCTGGAGAGCGTAGCGACGTCGATACCTCCCCTCGGCGCACACCTCGCTCCATCGCAGCGGCGACTTTCTCAGGTCTCGCTCGCTCGGCCTCGCTACGACTCTCGACTAGTCCAACCCTGTCCGCTCCCACCTCCCCGTCTCAGCCCTCCACCTCACGCCTCTCCGCCTCACCTCGCCAGCCCTCCGCGCGACACATTCCTGACTCGCCCGCTGCTACCATCGGTTTCGCCACTCCTCCTCTACCAGCACACGATGCACCTCCACCTCCGCCCGTGCAGACGCTTGGATCGGTCGGATTGGCTGTTGTTCCCCTCACGACGCCCATGTCGCTCTCGAGGAACGCTCAGCCTCTCTGCGGCGCTCTCCTGGACGACAAGTACCTTCTCATCGGTCAGTGTTGCCATTCCCAGCTCACCGGCTACTGTACTGACTTCCTATACGCCTACAGGAACTACCGCCGGCCTCGACTTCCTCCCGCTGCCCCTTCCCGGCAGCCTCCCCATGCGAACTCACGGCAAGAAGAGGAAGGAGACGCGCAAGCCCATCTCCCTCATCAAGCGGACGAGATTCAAAGAGCTGGCTGTGCTTAGCGAGCGGAGCAACATCCTCCTTGCCATCGCTGGCAGGAACGATCATATTCGAGGTGAGGCGCTTGCTCGGCGTTCGAAGGACTCAGCTAACGCTGTCTCGCTCTTCAGTCTACGCACTCGATGGCATTCGAGCGATGATACAAAAGAAGATGCAGGAGCTCGATGCGAGGGATGGATACCCCTTCATCCAGGACGGCGCCCTCCTCAAGACAACTCCCAGCGATCCCAAGGGCAAAGCTCGCGCCGATCCTTCGCCCAACCCTTCCACCTCGCCTCGCTCGCCTCGCTCTGCGGCCGCATCTGCCTTCCAAGGCGAGCCTGCCGACTACCAGTTCCCCGCGACTTCCCCTCCTCCCGACTACACCGTCAGCGCCCCCTCACCTCGTCGTCGCCCCTCCTCCTTCCACCAGTCCAACTCGCTCATTCCTCCCGCCTCTCCCATCCGACCTCACTCAAGCCGAGTAAATTCCGCCACCGGCTCCTTTGTCACCGCTGTCCCTACCAACCCGCGAGGATCGCTTTCGGGTCAAGGCTCGGTGGGCCCGCCGCTCGGCAGCCCTCGGAGCGTCAGAGGCCAGAAGAGCCGGGAGTTTGTAGCCTCGAGGAGAGGAAGCACGACTGCTGTAGTAGCGAGGAGGAAGTCGAGGGCCGACATGATCGGCTCGACGCCGCCAACGCCGGGGAGCAGGAGGTCGAGCGTTGTCTCGGAGAGTATGGGATCGTCGTCACGCCCTCCCCTCCCCACTGAGACGCTAGCTGGAGGACACCAAATCGCGGACAGCAACCTTCTCGGCGTAGCAGGACCTTCCTCCTCGCGATTGGACGGCAGGCGGTCGTCCGCTGCTTCGCTCGGCGAGTCGGGTTGGGCTACCGACCCCTCCGCCTCGCCGGTCGTCCCTCCTCATCGGATGGAACCTCGCTCAACACCTCTGACCCGTTCCTCGACCGCCGATCTCGCCGACTTCCTTCGCAACAGCGGTCCCGACGCGGTCAAGGAGGAAGAGGAGGAGGCGGAGTTGAGGGCGAAGGCGCAGGCGAGGAGGTCGGTCTCATACCCCAACGTCCTTCGAGATGTTGGTCGAGTGGGAGCACCCGAGGTGCAGAGGTCGAGGTCCAACACCGGAGGTCTTCCCAAGTCGTCGACGATGCCTCAGATGGCCGGGCTCGGGCTCGGCGGCGTGCAGTACGCTGAGGCTCGACTACCGAAGCACGTCGCTCGCGAGGCCTCCTCACCTCGTCCCCGCCAAGGCGAGGAATCACCCCTCCTCGAGCTCGCCGACCTCATTCGCAACTCTGGACCCGCCGACCCCGCTCCGAGCACCAGCGCCAACACCAGCCCTTCCCTCGACTCTACGCGCGGCATGAAGAAGCCCGAAGCGCGCGCTGCAGCTAGCCCTCGACTCCAGAAGAACCAATCGTCGCCTTCGATGGAGCTCGCCGCGTTGCTGAGGGAGACTGGTCCATCGTCCACTTCGACTTCGTCCTCTTCTTCGCCCATGCTTCCCAACGGCGGCTTCTCCAGCCTCCCTTCTTCCGACCTCCTTCCCTCGACCGCACCCAGCAGCCTCCTCCGCCGTTCGCCCACTCTCAACTCAGTCGAAACCCTTCGCGACGACGCCGACCCTCCTCGTAGCGCCTCTCGCGCCTCCAGCCTCTTCCCCGTTCGACCTTCTTCCGCCGCTTCTGCATCACTCAGACGCGAGAGGGACAGCTCCGTCATCCCCAAGTCGTCCTCGGAGAACTCGCTCAGCGCCCCCACCGGACCCGGCGTTCAGCGCCGAGCGAGCCAACGCCTCGTCGCGAGGAAGCCTACCACCGCCGCTTCTCCCGACGCCGCTTCCACGGATGATGATGAGGATGACGAGGATGCGCCGCCGAGGAGGAGACAGCACACCATGACCCTCGACGAAATGATTCGCGACGGTCCTCCGCCCGGCTTTGTCGGTCCTTCGACTTCGACTTCGCAATACGCTGGCCTGGTTCCGAGCGGCTCCTCGACCTCGATTCACAGCACCGCCAGCGGAGGAGGATCGCCGAGCAACAGGAGCAGCAAGCGCTGGACCATGAGCGGGATGAGCTCCATGCTGCTCAATCGCCCTTCGCCCGCCGGAGATGCAGGCATCAGCTCGGCCAACGTACAGCAGCAGATGCAGGAGAGGAGGTCGATGGATCCGAGACCGACGTCGTGGGATATGGTCGACCGACCGCCCAGAAGGAGGGAGGAATCGGCGCCCGCAGAATCGACTACGCCTGCTCCTCAGCGCCCACTGCCGAGGTCAGCATCGACACCACTTCCTCCGCACGACTTCAAGAGGACCGCGTCGCATCTCCAGTCCAACGCGGAGCAGCCTCAGCTTCCCGCTTCGAGTCAGCTTCCTCCCGACGCCCATCCAGCGAACGTAAGTTCTTGCTGTCTGTGTGACTAGTCGAGTTCCTCTGCTGACCTTTCGCTGCTCCTACAACAGTCGAACAGTCCTCTCGAGTACGTCAAGCTTGCCAGGACGAAGGGAGCGAGGCTGCTTCGAGCCGTCGAGACCAAGAAGCGCACCTACCTCGCAGTCCTCTGCGGCGACGAAGGAGAGAGGATTGAGCTGTTCACCGTGAGCTTCAGTCTCACTACTCGACCTCTCAGCTTGCACCGCTGACGCTGTTTCGCCGTCGTAGGGATCTCGAAGCATCTCGCTCTCGCTCAACCGCACCTTCGTCTTGCCCGAGAACCCACGGACGATCGAGTTCCAGCTACAGGGAGATGACCTTGTCGACATCTGTAAGCTCGTTCTAGCCCTGCCCTAAAGCAACTCCCTAACCATCTCCCTCACAGACCTCGTCTACCCCGAATCCATCTTCGCCCTCGAACCAGCTACCGTGCGCGTTCGTGAAGTCGGTGTCGGGCGTGGAGAACGAAGGGCTCGAAGGGAAAGGGAGCGACGTATGCGCGATATTGCTACGAGCTCGGTCACCCCGCCCGCCGACGCTTCGCCTCTCCCCGACACCGCCGGCAACTCGACGCTACACCCCGCCGATCCTGCGCGCAACGAACCTTCCAACTCGAGACCGGCTACTCCCAGCAACGACGACACCGTCGATGTGGCGGCTATGGCGATGGGCTTGACTGGCGACTCGCCCTCTTGCTCTCCTTCGCCCGGCGCTGGCTCGAGAACTCAGCCCAACTCGGAGCCATCGGATACTAGCGCTCCTCCTCCTCCAGTTCCTCCTCGCACCCCCACATCGCATCGCCCTGCTCCTACCACCACCCCCTCATCCTCCTCGGCCAACCCTTCCTCGACCGAGAACGCTCCACCCGTCCCTCCTCGCAGCAAGCATACCCTCCCTTACAGCACATTCCAGCAACTCCCCTTCGTTCCGCCTGTACCATCGAGTGTCCTCTCATCCGCATGGATCATCCCACCACTCTACACCGACGTCGTCGGCTCTGGATCGCCCGAGCAGTCGCCTCCGTCTCTCAGCCCCGAGCTCAATGTTCACACCGACGGGCTCGACAACCCTTCCATCACCGTTACCGGCGATCATGGTGGAGCCGCTGCGAGAGAGGACCTCAGCTACAACCCTCTCGCCGGCGGAAGCAACATCCCTCTGCTTTCGCCCATTTCGCTACTCGGAGGAGCAGCCCACCGAGCCAACGGCCCTCCTGGCCTCTTCTTCGTCTCCAAGGGCAAGAACCTCTCCGGTATCGTAAGTGCAGAGGGCAAGTCGAGTGAGTCTTTGTCGCCTTCAGAGTGTTTCCTTGAGCGAAAGAGCTGACCCTTCTCCTTCTCGCAGTCATCAAGCGCCCCCTCGTCTGGTCGCTCGACAAGGCTGCCGAGGGTGAGACGTCGGACGTCTCTCAGAAGATCGAGATGCTCATCGTCGGCGGGACCAAGACTGTCGTCGTCGGCATTGGATCCTCGGACGTCAAAGCCATCGCTGTCGGCGGCGAATCGGGTCAGCCTCCCTTCGGCGCTGCCATCCCCGTCACCGCTGTGCCTACCAAGGTCAACGACATGCTCGCCGTGAGGGAGGTGCAGTGGCTCGGAACGCATGCAGGGTCGTCGCAGCTCTTCTTCGCCGAGCGGGTCGGTCAGCAGGTCACCGTGCATTGTCTCTTCGCAAAGATGTAGAAGTCGGAGTTGCATAGTTAGCTAGCAAGTAGTAGAATACCCTCTCACAACCACTCACATCCCCTCGTTCAATTCGCAATCATGTTACCGCACAACACCGACTTGACTGGCGAAGTTCGGCGAAAGGGTTCGGCGGCGGGAAGCTGATGAGCGGGCTTCTTCGGCTGCGCCCTCGCCTGACCAGGGCTCAGCCTTTGTACTAAAGTCACAGATGAGCTCTCCATCAGCCTACAAAAGAATGAGCCGAAAGGGAAGAGTTGTCTGTATGCTTGCAGTGTCAGGAGTCAGTCGATTCGCTCACCCCTCACTTCCAAAGGACGGCGTGCATCGACCTCCTTCACACTCACATCAACATCGAGACTGGGCGAGTAGAAGAGGCAGCAAAGGATGGAGAACGACTCTTGCTTTCCTTAGCCACACTCGCTACTCCAAGCCCTCCACTCAGCCCCCGAGCAGCCTCAGCCTCCCTCAGCCTCAGCCTCCACCGCACACCTCGAGACGCACATCACTCAGACATGAAGTCGTTCGCCACCACCACCTCTGCACCCACTAGCAAGTCATCGACCATCCTCTCCATCTTCAAGAAGAGCAAGAAGAGCTCGCTGTCCTCCTCCGAGCCCTCCGCCGAAGCCGAGCGCCGAAGCCCTTCTCCCAGCCACTCCTCCTCGGCGTCCTCCTCCTCAACCGAGACGCTCGACATACAGCTCTCCTTCGACCTTCACTCTACGCCCTTCTCGACCTATACCCCTCCCTCACCCTCCGAAGCGGCGCCACCAGCCTACAGCTCCACCCTCGGCGCAGGAAAGGAGGAGGACCTCCAAGTGGTCGAGAAGGCTTTGGGGATGGATCCGAAGGAGGTGAAGAGGCAGAGGAAGGCGATGAGGTTTTTGGAGGAGGATCGGAGGATGAATGAACAGTTGAAGGGGATGGGGTTCTGAGCGCGGAGGATGTTCGGCGAGGGAGAGGATGAGGGGAGGCGGATGTAGCATAGCTTCTGTCGTTTGTCTGTTTGTGAACATGGTGTAGAACACTCAGTACCATCAGCTGTCGAGCACTCAGTACCATCAGCTGTCGAGCAGAGTCGAGAGACTGGGAAACACGAACAAAGAGAGCAACCTCGGCGATGGCTTCCTCGCCGAACCGAACCTCCCTCCGTGGCCTTGCAGCAGACCGCCCGGTCCTGGGACCRTATCAAAACAAATCCAGGTCCCTGCTATAACTTGACTACTGGTCCTCTCTCCTCATGCCCCCTGCAAAGCCATACTCAATCACCTGCTCGGCGAAGGCTTCGGACCACTCTCCGTCCCGTAACGGCACTTCCGGCACTCTCCACTTCCACCCTAATCCACTCTCGACGCTCCCATTCGCTCTCAGCCTTGTTTCCTGGCTTCACGGGATCACCCCGCAGCCAGTGAGTGGGGGCTCTTCGGGGGTTCAAGTTGGAGCCGAAGAGAGGGAGAGAGGGTTTTGGAGGGGTGCTGAGAAGTACATAGTGGGGCAGGTTACGGGAAACGGTGTGCTCGGTCGGGGTGCAGGCAGCTTCGGCGAAGGCCCGGAGCCTTTGTGGGGGGGCATCAACGGGCAGGACGACGATGTAGCTCGGTAGAAGCGCTTGTGCTGAGCCTATGAGGTTGCAGCAGGTGCTGCTAATACTTTTGGTACACTGAGAGCACTCAGAGAAGCTCAAGCAGCCCACCGACGAGAAGGCAACGAGAGGGCAACGAGAAGGCAACGAAGGGCCGACGGGCAAGCAGGCTGGTCAGGAAACACTTTGAGGTGGGGCCAGATGAGAGGTGAAGACCTTGTAGCTCTTCAGAGCCGTTGAAAGTGGGTGCAAATGGAGGGGAGAAAGGTAACAGAGTCGGCTCTCGAGTCGGGCTGTGGCTCAGAGCTCGTGAGAAGTCTGTAATACATGAAGACTGCTACTCATGCTCACCTGTGGCTCAGAGCTCGTGAGAAGTCTAAAGCCAACAGATGATAGCCGCTCCCTCAGCCTAAAGCCCGCTCCTCGACTCTACTCTCCTACATCCCGATCTACTCCTCCTAATCCCTCCTCATCACTCCAATCCCTACCAACCGTACGGTCGGTCCTATCCATCTCTCCTGAGCCCATCGAGGGAGAGATGTCGTTCCGAGCTGGGACGAGCGAAAGCCGAGCCGAAGGGAGGTCGAGCGAGTTGAGGGAGGAGCGAAGGGCGAGTTGTAGCGAGGTCGAGCAAGTACTGAAATGAGTGCTGATATATCGTACATGGAATGGTGAAGCGATAGAGGTGCGAATGCCTATGCTCGGACAAAAGGTGCTCTCCAACGGGCGGACACCCCGAGACGAGATGAGGATGATGAGGTGAGAGTACAAGAAGAGCTACGCGAGATCTAGCAAGTCCCAAGTCCTGACCTCGGCTCTCAGCCGAAGGTCGTCTCTCCTGCCCATCCTGGGCCACAAAGAGCTGGTGTGAGCTGCCTCAGCACCTCTGGGGGCTCTGCTCGACGAGCGCCGAGCTTGGCTGCCGAGTGAATCCGGCGGAGGAGCGCCTCTCCATATTCTGGCATCATCGAGAGCTGACAAAATCCACACCTCGACTGGACTCAGCACCGACGACCGCACCTAGAGCGCCTTGAAACGTTTCCTGACCTCGGCGGAAACCAAATCCGTTGCGTCGCCGGAGGTGACTTCCGCCCTTCTCGAGGTCACCATATCGCACTGAAGGCGACTGATTGAATATCAAGCTACACCGCAACGCTCATGGACCTGCTCTGACCCATCCTGTCGCCCTTCAGAGCTCCGACTGACAAAGCTCGGCGATGGCTCTCCACGCCACGTCGAGTGCTCGCATTGCCTGCCAAGCTTCGGAAGCTGTTTGAGTGGCTGAGATCATCCCACAGCAGACCTACACGACTACTTTCAGCCGAAAAATCGACCCTCGAAAGTGTTTCCTGACAAACCCGTTCTGAAGCCGGTAACGGGTTGAGAACGGGTTTCGCAGGTGAGCGGCAAGGATGAGCTGGGAGCTGGCAGGCAGCGACGGGAAGATAAGATTGGAGTGGAGAGTGTACGTGGTTCTTCTCCGCTCTGCTCTGGAGCTCTCTGAGAGGAAGCAGGCACTCAGACGAGGAGAGGGAGAATCACCGCCGAGTGAACTTCGGCCGGCGTGCTCTGAGGCATCTGTACGCACAGATTCGTGCCGAGTTGTGCAAGAGAGTCGATTTACATTCGATCCCGAGTCCTAGGCCAGTGAGTCTCCCAAGACTGGCAGGGGCGTTTTCGGAGCTCGGCGAAGGCTTCGGCGAAGGCTTCGGCGAAGGCTTCGGCGAAGGCCTACTTCCTCCCTTGAAATCCGCAATAGCTACGAGAGCCTTGAGAGTGATACCGACCAAAAATCACTGCTCTACACAGAGTCCCAGTGAGCGCGCACCCTTCTCAAACATCAGCCTTTGTCCTCCCTCTTGACGTTTCAGAGACCCCTTCGGCGGCCGTGCACCTTCCTCTGAGTCGCTCAGCTCTGCATCTCGTCGGAGAGGAGGAACTGATGAGGATGTCGAAGTGACGGACGAGACTCGATGCAAGAGCGGCTTGACAGCTCTCTTCCTTCTCTCACACTGCACCACCGCTCTCACCAAGCTCATCGCCGAACTCCCTTCCCCCTTCTCGCTTGCACCCCTCACAAAGCCATGACCTCCTACACCCCCTTCGCCTCGCCTCTGGGTCCTCTCCACTTTGCTCCTCCTTCCACCATGAGCTCTTACTCCCTCGCCTCCCTCTTCCGCACTCCCTCGCCTCCACCTCGCGCCTCCCCTCTCCCCCTTCGGCGCCGAAACGAGGCAAGGACAAGCGGTCGTCCAAGGCCAAGACCACCCTCGAGATCTCCTCGCACATCAAGAGCACCTTGAACACCACCTACGAGGACCATTGCCGAGAAATTACCCGCTCTCCCCCTCCCCCTCCTCCTTACCGCCTCCAAGAGTCGACGCCGCCGAGCATGGGCACCGAGGAGGATCTCGAGTACGCCGAGGAAGCTGAGGCGGAGGATGAACAGTTGGTTGATAAGGTGAATCTCTCCATCGAGGAGATGCAGCGGAAGCTGGAGCAGTGGGAGCACGAGAGGATGGAGAAGAAGAGGAGCTCGGCGATGCAGCAGGATCGGAGGATGGGCGAGCAGTCGATGGCATTGGGACTGTAGTGAATTCATATAGAGCAGCTAAACCATCTCTGGGCTCCATCTCTGATTCCCTGGAGAGCAGCGAAACCAGCTGCTGCCTGCGGCGGCTTGCGAAACGACCGCCGAGCTGCGAACGAAGGGGGAAGTCGGCGGTCGAGCAGCAGGCTGATGGCTGTTACGGTGCAGAGCTACAAAGTGAGAATGATTGACGAGCTACCGCCTAGTGGAGAGGGAGATGACCTGCGAAAGAGGTCGACCTGCCCGATCGAGCCGAGAGGTTGAACGAGAATTCTACGCTAGAGCCCCTCTCAGACCCTCTGAGCTCTCTTTCTCTCACCACTCCCAGCGCTCCAGCTGGTTCACGCTCGCTTGAGCTCATACTCGACTACAACTTCACCCTCCGACTGCTGCTCCCCACGCGCTTCTCCTCCCCCTCCTCCAGCATTCCTGTGCAGAACACGACCGCGCTCTACGCGAGCTCAGCCCATCATTAAACTCGCAGCTGGCGCCCAAGCTCCTCTCCTCCTAGCCAGTACATCTACCTACGAGCAAGGCCGAGCTGCTGTAGCACAGCACGACGACCAGCAGGAATAGAGGTAAGAACCAGCTTGTTTGGAGATAGACGGAGGGCAATCCGAGCCGTTAGCTGATGCACCCGCTCTCCCCGCTCCTTTTCGACGCTTCTGCAGCTCTTCTACAACATCCTATCGCACACTCGTTTCTAATCACCTACATCAGCATCCTTGGTCCGACCTCCCTACGACTCGACGTCAATTCCCCTTCCCCTCCCCCTTCAGGCCATCTCCGAAGAGCGAGCGCTCGGTCGCGATGAAGCCATCACACGACGCAACGCTTCTCGCCCATCGCCAACTCGCGGATCTGCAGCAGCACCATCAGCAAGCAGGTCTAGCAGCTCTGGTACACCCAAAGAGTCCTGCACGCAACCTCCTCAACGAGCGGAGCAACGACTCGTCGCCCGTTCGTGACCCTCCTCCTTCGCCGCCTCTCCTGAAGTACCGGCGCGTACACTCCCAACAGGCTTCGGCAGGCGCGACGAAGCGATCACATGGTGCCAGTCGACTTGCACCACGCTCCTACTTCCTCGACGAGGACGAGATTGACGCTTTCGATTGCGCTTACCTCGGCGCGTCCCAGTCGCTCGAAGATGCGGCCGAGTACCAAGCGCGTTGCGTCGACCACTCGGGCGTGTCACTACAGCGTGTAAAACGGGACAAGGGCAAGCGGAAAGCGGAGGACCAGGACGCGGTACATAACCTCGACCGACGCGCCGCACCTCGGACCCGACCTCTCGTCTTCGCCGGCGCGTCAGCAACCACCACCTCGCGCTCCTTCCTCCACACCCCTCGCGTCCTCCCCAACGCCGCCGTCTCGACCACCACCTCGCTCAACCCCGCCCAATCCTCCGCATCACGTTCCCGCGCGCTCGCTTCCTCCTCCTCCTCCAGCTCCTCCGCCGCCGCCGCTTCATCACGAGCATCCGTCTCGTCCTCCTCGGCAGCATCAGCAAGCAGATCAGCAGCATCACGGATAGCAAGTCGAGCCTCCATCCTCAACGCCGCCACGCCGGGGCTCTTGACTTCGGTCCAAGGAGCCTTCACCGATGCCGCCTCGGTCGTCTCGAGCCGGTCCGCCAGCATCGCTAGCGCAAGCGCAGCAAGTAGGACACCGAGCTCAAGCGTAGCGTCAACATCAGTAAGTAGCGCGACGAGCGCGTCAAGTCCGCTCTCGACTTCTTCGGGGATGCCCTCGGCTTCGGCAACACCGTCTTCCAGCGGGTGAGTCGACTTTCGCAGGCGTGCTTTGAGATGGTGGGGAGAGCGAGAAAGGTGTATTGGCTCCCTTCGCGATCTCACCTTCTTCTCTCACGACTTCGCCGTTCTTTCGAGCTGAGCGCTGACCTTCTCTCTCCCATTCAACAGCAATAATCACCGGATACGCGACATTGTCGTCCCCTCCGTCGTCATCCCCGTCGTCCTCCTCCTCCTCGCCCTCTTCTGTTTCTTCTGCCAACGCCGCCGCCGCGAGCCCAAGAGCGGCCGAACCCCCTCCTCCTTCGGCGCCATCAGTCACCCCATGCGATCGCCTTTCGGTTCGCCCTACGCCACGTACGGAGCAGCAGGAGCAGGCGCAGGTCTAGCAGCAGCGGGGCTGGCTGGAGCACGAGGGAATCCTTCGGCCGAGAGTTTCGCGACTACGCCGTCGGCGATTGGAGTCGCCTTCAGCGAGCCTCGGACCAAGTGGGGCAGGCGGTCGTTGAACGATGTAGTAGCGGCGGGAGCAGTGGGAGCGGGATCAGCAGCAGCAGCGGGCAAGGGTCGTGGCCAAGTCATCTCGGCCTCGTCGAGCTTTGGCGGAGGACGCCAGCCTTCCATCACCAACATGTCGGAGATCTCGGACGCCAGCGGCAGTCGCGCCTACTCGCCCAACGCCTACCGACCTGGAATGCCTCGCCCTCTCGTCGCCCCTCCTGGTCAGCACTACGATCCCTTCCAAGCGCCGCCCTCCATCGTCCCCGTCGCAGCTCGCGGATCCTCTACCGCCTGGGCAGCAGCTTCGAGTGGCTCCGGCAGCGCCTACGGTAGCGAGGGAGACGCCGAGTCTCTCCTCGGCTCCGATGACCGTGGCCCACCTCCCGGCCTCGCTCCTCCCATCGCTTCCACTTCGGCTTCCCCCTACTCCTCCCCTCAAGCCCAAGAAGCTCAACACTCTCGCGTCGACACCCAAACGAGCGGCGAGGACGTCTTCTACACCGACGTCGCCTCGAGCATGGACGACGAGGAGGAGCTCACCGCCCAGCAAGCTCCCGTCGATTTCGGCAGCTCGGGCAGCTCGGGAAGTGAGGGCATCGTCGGAGCGGCGGCGGCGGCGCGCGGTAGTCCTCCTAGTGGTGGAGAGGGGACGCCGAGGCAGAGGGCGCCATCTACTACGCCTTCGCACTCTTCTACGCCGAGTAGTAGGAATGGGACGCCGAGGTTGGGAGCGGGGCATGGGAGCATGGGAGGCGTGAGGAAGGGAGATGGGAGTTGGTGGTGAGGGTGTGCGGAAAGGTCGATACCATCAGTCATGTGCCGCTAGTTAATTTATCAAGTTTTGAGCCTCTGGTCAGAGGATACTCCATCATCATCTTGCAGCAGCGGAAAGCGAGAGCCGAACGTGCGAAACGAGCGCCGAGCAGGCCTGACGAGCCTTCGAAGACGGTCTGAAGCTGAGGCCGCACAGCTCGCACCGCGCTCATAGACGAGATAGACCCATCGTCCATTACCAGTGTCCCTACAGCTCCTAAGTGACCCTCAATCCCTCCCGCTCATGGGTGATCCTTCCGCCATGCCTCGACCCAAGCCACAATCCTCGCTACGTTCTCCTCGACATCTTCCGGACTCTCACTCTTGAGCTCCACCACGATCTCCTCGGCGTACGACTCCCTCGCGTCCATCAGGACGACCTCCATGATCTCGGCGGTATTGTTCTCCTGGATTTTGGCGAGACCGTAGGCCCTGTAGGAGCTCCTTGTTAGCTGTACATCAAGATAGATAGTACGAGAAAGCGCACCTCTTTTCTAACCGACTCCAAAGCAGCGCATGATCACAGCGAAGGACCACAACCAAGTCGATCCACCGCTCGGGGAAGATGTCGCAAGTGTGCCAGTCGAGGATCTTGCCGCCGGGCGCCTGTACTACCTCCAGCTCATCCAACAGCTGTAGCCGAGCCGAACCCAACAGCATCAGCTTCCGCCCTACAGCTTCCGCGCTGCAGCTCCCACCAAAAAACGCACCTTGTCCTCATCAACGTCCCAGCTCTGCCATTCCTCGTTGAAGCCCGAATGGCAGCCCCGGTTCTTGACAAACTCGTCGCCGACGTTGATGTGCTCCCACTTAACCTCGTCCTCGTCCGATTGCAGTGCTGCTAGCGCCTCGTAGAGCTGGCTGGCGTGAGTCGTCTTTCCCGTGCCCGGGGTTCTGTAGGGAGTGTTACAATGAGCTCGAAAGGCGCCGGAGAAGCTCTGTAATAGCCTCACCCAGTGACGAGGATCGTCGGAAGTCGGCGAGGTGGGTGTTCAGTCATGATGAGGCGAGAGGGAGAGAGGCGAGCGAGCTTCGCAGCGAGATCAAGTTGGCCGAGTCGGCCCCTCCTTCGCAGGAGCTTCTGTCAAGAGAGGACCTCAGGCTATACAAGCGCCGTGCAATTCTGCATCTCTGTAGACGTTTCTCGGCGATAGTCTTCGACCTCGGCGGTGAGGCTTCGAGGCCACTCTCACTCATGCGTGTACTAGTCTACGAGAAGGTTCGTGTTTCTGTCCATGCGATGCGACTTAAAAGAACAAGTGTCCACTCCACCTCAGGCTCAAGCTCAAGCTCGACCGTCTCCCTCGGCGCCGCTTCTTCCCGGCTTAGATACCCAGCACGTCCAATGGCGTCTCCATCCCATGCGCGCTGCCCATGTACCTTCCATCACCGAGCGAGTCGACCACCAACGAGTACGGCCTGAGCCTGACGTTGGCCAGTCCCTGCACCAGGCGCCAATGCACCTCCCTCACATCCTCAGACGAGTCCATCAAGCCCTCGTGGGTCCTTAGCACCGACGGAAGGCGTAGCCTAGCGCGGTTGGCCACTCGACCGAGAAGCCGAGCGTCGTCGAGGAAGGCGGCGAGGGCGGCGACCTTGGCATCGTAGGCGGCTCCGGCTTGAGGAGAGTCGGGGTGGCGGCAGATGGCGACGGCGGGAGGGGCGTAGAGGAGGTAAGAGAGGTGAGAGATAAAGATGGGGGTGATGGCTTTGCGAGACGAGTGGCTGGAGAGGTCGTGCGCCGGGGCGTTGGAGTGCGAGAGGAGACGAATGGCGTCGAGGAGGAAGGAGGGCTGTGTAAGGGAGCAAAGTCAGCCCAGATCGTCCGATGCGATGAAATCTGAAGTACTCACATCAAATGTGAGAGGATCGAACGGAAGCTGAGGGATCTCGATGCGAGAAACGCGAGCGCCTATCTCGGCGCTCCAAGTCGGCGCCTGTCCAGGCTCGGCGGGGGCAGGAGGGAAGACATAGGCGTTGCCGTTCTCGGCGACGATTGACTCGGCGATAGCATCCAGCTGCTGATCCGCCGCGCCGCTCGAGTACTTGCGAAGCTGCTCCCGCTGGTCGTTTTGGCGGTAGAAGAGCGGCGTCTGCTTGACGAAGCGAGTGCCGATGAGGTGGGAGGCGACGGAGGAGTAGGTGGAGTTGCCAGTGACGTAGCCTGCCATGGCGAGCAAAGCCGAATCCGTGGCGGCCTTCTGAGCGTCGAGGGCGTTGATCTTGCTGGCGTCGCCGTTCATCGCGTTGATGGTGTCGAAGGCCGGACGAATGAGTTGCTCAAAGAGGTCGACCTTCTCGAGAGCATCCCGTCGGCCGATGCGGTACTTCTGACGAAGGCGTTCCACGGCGTTGTGCTCGAAGTTCCAGAGTCGCTCGGCCGAGAAGCCACAGTGAGTGCTCGGCTCGTTTTCGCTCAGGCAGCCTTCGGTTCCTCTGGCGATGCGGTCGTCGAGGCGCTCGAGGAAGGCGATGATGCCCTTGATGCGGTTGACGTTGCGAAGGGTGATCGCCTGGGTGCTGTGCTGCTCCTGGCTCTTGTGGCCCGAGAACAGGCGGTAGACCCAGCCAGCTTTGGCGAAGGCGAGCGGTCCTCGAGAAGGATTAGCCTCGGTCCAGGGTTGGAAGTCGCCGTGGTCGTGCGAGTGGTGGACGACCGAGTGCGAATGAGTCCCTGCAGCGCCGGGGATCGATCCCCAGCTGTCGGCGGTGATGTGATGGCGATCGGCGAACTCCCAAGGGAGGGTGCGGCGGTCGAGGGCGCGCGAGTAGGGGATAGCGCCGAGCCGCCAGAGCATCTCGAGCTTGCTCCTCCGACCGTAGCGCATCGCCTCCTGGAACGACTCGGTCGAATCGTAGCGGAAGCCGATTTGAGGCTCCTCGGGCGTGTCGGGAGCAGCAGCAGGTCGATGGTTGGCCTCGGCGTCGTCGATGGCCGATCCTCCTTCGTGCGTGGTGTCCTTGGGGACAAGGGCGATGCTGTTGTTGCGCCGAACGTCCTCGTTGTTGAGAAGGCGAGCCATCGGGATGATGAGGTAACGAGAGGCAGAGGCTCCCTCGCCGGTGATCGAGAGGGTTCGGACGATGGAGTACATGGCGGCGGGGGTGAAGAACGAGTTGCCGTCGAGGGGAAGGATCCAGCGAGCGTTAGGCAGCGAGCGACCGTGTTGAAGCGCGAAGTTGCGCCCGCCGTTCTGTTGGTAGAGTCGGATGAGTAAGCTCGAGTTTTGGTCGGAAAGCAGGCGGAGACTCACGTTGTTCATGGCGTAGAGGTTCTTCTCGTGGTAGGTAAAGTCGAGCGCTCGAAGCCTTGCCAGAGTTCGGCGTTCCTCATGCCGCTTCCTCGCACTCTGGCTCTCCTCCTCGGTGATCACTTGCCCATCAACGACATCTCCAGGAGCAGGAGGTGCCCATGGCTGCTCCATCCCGTCCCCAGCGAAGGGTCCGCTGCCGATGCCCCAGCCTGGCGTCGCATCTACTCCGCCGTCCCAGCGGAACTCGCGGCGTTGGTACTCGTTCCAGTCGAAGGGGATGATGAGGATGCGGCTGTTGGGAACCGAGTAGAGGTGCAGAAGGCCGATGATGGCGCTGACCATCTCAGGCTCGGCGATGCGGTTGAGGACGAAGTACTTGTCGACTCGAAGGCCGCCCTGGGCCGAGTGGGTCGATTTGGATCCTGATCCCGAACCGTAGGCGTGGGCGTGGTGGATGTGGTGAGGTCCGAGAGGAGGCAGGATGGAGAAGTCGCTCTCGTATTGAAGGAGGAAGCGAAGGTTGCGAAGGGTCTGACCAGGGGAGTGCCGAGGCGGGAGGTCGTTGCCGAGGATACGATACAGGACGAGGGTGTCGCGCTCGGGTGCATCAGAGTGTAGTGGAGGAGGAGGAAGGGCTTGATGCTCGGTGTAGGCGACGTGAGGGGCGATGGAGAAGATGCTCTTACGCTTGACGGGCTTGTCGTCCTGCTTGGAGGAGCGAGTGCGAGCGTCTCCACTCGGATACTGCCTTAATGCTGGAGCGTAGTCCTCGGCGACGACGAAGCGACGGAGCCAGCGCCAGGGAGCGCCGATCAGGCTCGCCGACACTGCTTTTGGGCGCTCGACGACGTCCGGATGGATGAAGCTCGCTCCGCCTCCTCCTCGGGGGCGTCGGAGACGAGAGCCGACGGTGGTCGTTGGCCTGCTGGCCTCCGTCGCCGCATGCCTTGCCTTGATCCGCTGCTCCTCCGACCCCCCGCTCGACCTCCAAGCCAGCGCGCAGACGACGAGACCCACGACGAGGAATCCCGTGAGCACGAGTTGACGCTTCTTGCTCATGCCCGACTTCGACCTGCCCTTGACGACGTCTCCAGGCCGCTCAGCCCAGCTGAACATGCGGTTGTGGTAGCCGGCCGACTTCTTCTTGGCCGCGCGCTCCTGCAGTTCTCGCTCCTTCTCCTTCTCCTTCTCCCTGGCCTGCGAAGCGACGCTTGTGCGTCGACCGCTCCACTCGCCGCCGCTAAGGTTGGGGCTGAACGAGGGAGCCGACAGCGTCGGTGATGGAGGGACTCGACCGCTGGGGGATGGAGAGCGAACGATGGAAGTAGGTAGGTCGGTGTTCAGGGAGGAGCTCGAAGCTCGCCGAACGAGTCCTGTTGTTGCAGTGGCGAGACGGCCGAGAGGGTCGGTGATGGTAGACAGTCGAGGGGACGAGGGGGCGCGCTCCATGGCGCTGGAGACCGAGCCGAGGGTGGGGCTATTGCTGGAGAGGAAGTTGGGGAAGGAGGAAAGAGTTGGCGAGCTGGCGGGGCTGGTGGAGAAGTAGGGCGCCGAGGGAAAGGCGGGCGAGTGGAGGGGAGTCGTCGAGGAGGGGTCGGTCGGGTACGAACGCCGACCGCCTAGCCGTGGCGAAGGGAGCGGCCCACTCATGTCGAGGTTGATTGCCAGACCTTGTGGCTCATCATGAGCTGGCGCCGTGGTGAGGATGAAGGAAGGTCGCCTTTTGACGCGCGTCGAGTCGCCTGCGAAAAGACGAGATGAGACCGAGCTTTGCTCTGCGGGAACATAATGTACGGCTTACTGGACGTATTCCCTCCTTCGTTCCAACTCTCCTCTCCTTCTGAGCTCGAGCTTTGCCGAGAATCTGCCTTCCCGTCGGCGACCACCACCGTCACGCCGTGCAATCCCATGCTGAATCCCCTACCCGCCTTTGCGCTGCCAGGGACAGAAGCTGGTGGTGTAGGATAGTTGGCCTCTGCTCCACCGAGGTAGCGGGGCGGATTTGAAGGGAACTCGAGGGAGCGAGCGGGCGGCGAGGGAGGCAACGTCGTAAAGTGGTTCTCGCCGGCCGGAGCTTCCAGCCAAGGCGACGGTCGCGAGTAGGACGGGCTGATGGAGATGGTAGGCGATGCTGGTGATGCTGCTGCTGCTGCTGCTGCTACTCCCTCGGTGATGATGCTGGCGCGCGGAGGCCGCGATGCGAGCGTTGACGGCCGACGGGCGATGGGAGCATTCTCTCCCCCTTCTAGGTCTACGCTGGGCTTGATGGCGTGTCCCATGCCCTTTTACGATACTGCGAGCCGCGAGCGTGAGCTGAGCTCGTTGCAGGGCTGTGAGAAGAGCGACTCACTCTGTTCGACGAACGCGTCGATTCCCGACCTGGCAGTGAGATGCACTGATACAGCTGCCTGCGAGAAGGAGGGTCTATGAAGATGCGCGATGATGCGGGAAACGACGAGAGGCGCGTGCGAAGTTGAAACGAGGGAAGTGGACGAGGGAGACTCCTTCAAAGGCGCGGCGCCTGCGAGCAACTGCTGCTTCGAAGGTCGCTGCAGAATCTTGTCGGCGAGTTCTGTATCGAATTGGAGATCTGAGTCTAATGTTTCCAGGCCGAATCGAGTTGCAGTGCTGCTTTGCAGTCGTCAAGGACCTCCTAGCCCATCGCCGAGCTCCGCCTGCGGTCGAGCAACCTTCCTCCATCATCCCCAGCGCTACTCGAGTCCGACTCAGTTTCCGTCGATATGACGCTCTGCTTTCTTTTGGACAGGCTCCTTGCTGACCGCGACCTTCTGCTATTGGTCGAGGCGTCGCTTCGGCGACCACTCCGCCTGCTTCTCCTCCGCCTCGCATCGACGGCACGATCCCGATCCTCCTCGCTTTGCTTCCCTTCTTCAAACAAGAAGCCTGACTCCAGCTGCGGGCCGTACTGAGTCCCTCCTGTGGGCGAAGAGCGAAGGATCAGCCTTCGGGTGCGCCGAGCGAGCTTGGAGATCGACCTCACGAGCGTAGCGGTACACAGGGAAGCCAGCAGCGATGTGATAAATCAGAACTATAGCTGCGGCGACCATGATGACCCATTCTCGGTTCCATCTTGCAGTGCAGGCGGCTTCGTCATCGGACTTGAGGTTTTCGAGGCTGTAGGAGCATTGTTAGCGATATGGTGCTTCTCTACTAGAGCAGACTCACCAGAAGGAGACGAAGGAGCTCTCCTCCTGTAGAATGACGAACAGGGCGATTCCGGAGAAACCGTACATGGTCGCGAAGAGCTTGAGGAGGAGCGAAAATCAGCTCTTCCGTTCCGAGAAGGTCGCGAGCCGAACTCACAAGAGCTATCAGAACGCAGATCCGTAGGAATCGGCCGTGTAGTGGAGGTAGATTCGGCGGCTGCTCTCCTTCGCAGAAGAGCACGATTGCTGCTACCCTGCGAAGCGCCGAGGTCAGCGCCGAGTCCCAAAGTCCCACATATCGCGCACGGCAACCTCACCAACTCGGGATACAGGCTACAGCACCGAGAATGAGGTTGACGAGCAGAACACCCGTCGAAGCTGAAGCATAGTCTGAGAATCGAGGAGGGCCAGTTACGTAGAGGCAGACGAGGAGGTCGGCTGTCGGAGGGGGAGGAGATGAGCTCTGCTCGTTCAAGCCTTCTACGCGACACTCACATCCCAGGCAGATGACCCCCGCCCCAGCCAGCTCCATGACCACATTGCCCTTCCTCAGCGGGTCAAGAGGACTCTGAGGTTGAACCGTCGCATTGGGATCGCCCTGCTTGAACTCTTCCGTCTCACTCTCACTCGACGCTGCTGGAGGGTAGTTGATGCGAGAAGTCGAACGTGCCATACACTCTCGGTTGTGGATGCGGGAGTCGGGGAGTCGGGAGCACTGGCGAACGGCGCCGGCGAGACGATGGCGTCGAGTGGAGTCGTAAGCTGAAGTAGACTCTGTTGAGATGTTGAGATGTCGAGGTGTCGAGGGTGTCGAAGGTGCCGAAAGTTGTCGAAGTGTCAAGCCGAAGCGGCGGGAGGCAAGAGACGAAACGCCGAACAGGACGAGATCGCTCGCTCCTCGGACTTGATGGGACTTGGTGGGGAGGACGAAAAAGGAGTTGCAGCGCGAGTGCTCAGCGCGCGAGAGTGTAAAACGATGCATGTACAACAAGACTGCAGGAGAGCAGTACGTCAGTACTTCGTCCGAAGCAAGCGACCTGGAGAGTCGCTCACGTAGGAGCGAACGCCGAACTCACCAAGAAGCGAAACCAGAGAACAAGCGAACACAAGAACCACCTCAATCGACCTCGAGCACAATCTTCTGGCCCTTGGCGCCCTTCTCGCCCTTGATCTTCTTCTCGGCCTTGATCTTGGGCTTGACGTCCTTTTTAGGCTGCTCGTCCGAGTCCGAGTCGATGGTGATGACGGTGGTCGCCTTGCGCTTCTTGGCATTCGGATTGGGTCCAGCGTTGCCATTCGAGGGGCCAGCAGCAGCGGCGGGAGCAGGCTCGGCGATTTCGGAGGCTGTGGATCAACGAAGGGTGAGCAAGCGATACAGGGGTGGAAGGGCGAGAGTCAGGCGTACCGGGGACGACGTCCATCAACTCGAGAAGCGTCCTGGAGCGGTAGGCGATTTCAAACGTCAAGTAGGGGTTGGAGTAGGTCTCGATCCAGCTGACGTCGGACTGGGTGGAGGGGGCGGTGGCGATAGCAGCGGCGAGGCCAGTCTGCTCCGAGAGCTGGGCCTTCTTGCTCTTCTCGTGAAGGACGGCGGCTTGCGGCGCGGCGGTGAAGACCCTAGTGCCGCCGGGGCCGAGCACCTGAACGCGGCAGACTTTGACGACGATGGTTCCCATGTTCTTAACGATCCCTTCGTCCGTGGTAGCAGAAGCATCGTCATCGGTTAGTTGGAGCTTGGCGAACTTGAAGGGACGGATCGCAGTCTGCAGCGTGGGAAGGTCAGCGGCTGAAGTTCGGCGCGCCAGGCCGTTCAAGCTACGAGGGGCTCACAGGCGACTCGCGACGTCCGATGAAAGTACAGGCCTTATAGCCCCTAGCAGGATCGATGATAAAAGCCTCGGTGCTGTAGTGTGCAGAAGGACGGTCAGCGAAGCTCTCGCATCAAGACCGCGAGCGCCGACTCACAAGGTTCCGTCCAAGTAGAGTGCCGCCACCAGCGCAACATTCGGGTACAACCTCAAGTCGTCGAACTGGACCTTGAACAGCGAGTCTTGGCTGCTGGCGATGTAGCCGTGCTCCGTCTTCGGCTTGGGGACAGCGTTGGCGGGAGGGTCGTACACGGAGGCAGGAGTGTACGCTCCAGAGGCGGCAGGACTCTCGACGAGAACGGAGACAGCGAAGTTGCCATCGGGCGTAGTGCTGTAGTAGAGCGAGAGCGAGAGAGACGATCAGCTGAGCGCGAGGCCATGGCGCGGCCGGGTGTCGACGTACAGCTTGGTCTTGGTGGTGTTGGCGATCACTGGCAGGATGCGAAGAGTCAGCTATACTACCCGCTGCTCCGTCAACCCTCTGCTCTCCTTGCGAACGACTCGCAAAGTCGAGCAGCAGGGAGAACGCGGTGAGATGAGGTAGAACTCACTCTTGGTAGAGGTTGAAGAGTGCTTGTAGGAGATGGGGGTGCGCTGCTGCGATGTACGTCGTTCTCCTTCGTCGAGTCGGGAGCAGGCGAAGTCGAGAGACACAGCAGCCCGGCGCGTTTCGAGGCAGGAGAGGCGACTCAACGCGAGTGCTCAAATAATGATGTGAAAGTCGGCGATAGCTCGCAGAAGCTTTCAGCGTCAACAGTGACCATCACGACCTATCGACCGAGGTGCCAGCCTCGCTCGATGCCCTTCGCAAGCAGCGCCGAGCTTGAGGCGCCGAAGCAGCTTGACTGCAGGCCGTATGCGACCGCCATGGGGGAGAGAGTTGTAAGACGGGACAGCTTGTCAGGATCACAAGGCAGGAGAGCAGACTTGTAGCCTCTCGTAGATCAGGAGGGGCTCGGAGGTGTGGCCACCTCATCGCCGAGAACGATACTGTTACTTCATTTCTTCGCCAAAGATAGCAACTCCTTCAGCTTGGCCCGTAAGACGTGCTTCTGCACCTTGCCCGTCGACGTCTTCTCCAGCGCCTCGACAACCTCCACACATTCGGGCGTTGCAAAGCCAGGGAGCTTGCCCTTGGAGAACCGCTTCAGCTCCGCTTCGAAATCAGCGTGTCGTCCATGCCAGGAAGCTCCGTCCTTGAGCACGACGTAAGCGTGAGGTCGCTCTCCCCACTTCTCGTGCGGTCGAGCGACGCAGGCGCATTCGAGCACGTCGGGATGCGCCGAGAGCGCCGACTCGATGGCTAGTGAGCTGATGTTCTCGCCACCGCTGATGATGATGTCTTTGGATCTGTCTGATAGGATGCAGCAGCATTAGTAAACGAGCTCCCAATTCGGTACACGAGCTCTCGACTCGGCAAACGAGCTCGCGACTCGGCAAACGAGCTCGCGACTCGGCACCGAGATGAAAGCTCACCTTGGATCGCAAAGGTTCCATCCGGTCGTCTTACAGCGAGGTCGCCCGAGTGAAAGTATCCTCCTGCAAACGCCTTCGTCGTCGCTTGTGGGTTGTTGTAGTAGCCCTTTGGGGAGGGAAGGAGGGCATCAGCGCTCAGCTTGAAGTCCGAGATCCCGTAGACCAGTCACGCACCTTCATCACCAAGTTTCCGCGCATCACAATCTCCCCAATCTCTGTACCATCATTATTGACCTCTTCTAGTCCGCCCTCGATGACCTTGTGCTCCTCGCCCTCGGGGATGAGCTTCGTGATGCGAACATCGTCGGCAAGTCGAAAAGCGTGGCCTTGACGAGCTTTGTCCTCGTAGTAGGTTGATGAAGAAGCGTCGAGGAAGAAAGTCTTGGTCATGGGGCCGAACTAGTGTTGTGAGAGCAGGGAGGCGCGGGAGGAGAGAAGAAGAATGTCAGCGTCGAGAGCCGAACAGAGGCGACGATAGCGAGACTCACCGTTTCCGTCATTCCATAGATGTGGTCGATACTGATTCCCAACGCCTCGATTTGCTTGATGAGCGTGGCGGTAGGAGCAGCACCAGCCACGGTCGTTCGGACGGCCTGAGGAGGCTTCCGAGCCATCGAGTGAGTTGCAATGGCAAGTTGGCTGCAGAACAGATGCTGTGTGAGCTAGAGGAAGAGTCTGGAAGAGTATTATGACTCACACAGTCGGTGCACCGCAGTAGTGAGTGACGCCTCGTTCGAGCAAGCCCTTCCAGACCTCGGAGTAGTCGCCGACGCTGCGCAGGCAGACCTGAGTCGACATGGCCAAGGTGTTGGCGTAGGGGTAGCACCACCCGAGGCAGTGAAACTGATTGAGTGGATGGCACGTCAGAAGTGAACCTGAAGTGCGGGCAGAGGGAGAGCGCCCACCTTCGGGAGGATCCAGAGGTAGACCGAATCAAAAGTGAGGCCGCTTTCCATGGCGTTGGCCACGGCAGCGAGGTAGGTACCTCGGTATGAGGTCTCGACGCCTACGAAGAAGAGGCAACGTCAGCTTCATCCAGAGGAGGGGCCGACCAGAGCTCGGCGCACCCTTCGGCTTCGATGTGGTCCCCGAGGTGTACGAAATGGCGAAGGTAGCGAGCTCGTCCTTCTGAAACTCGAGTCCACTCCAGCCTCGACTACTGTGCTCCCTGTCATAAGCTGCTCCCTCCCCGAGCAGCGCTTCGTATGGGTCGTCTGCTCGGCCCGAATCGTCGCAGCGAACCACTGGGACCGAAGCGCCCTGTACGAGCTCCTCAAATTGAGCGTCGACGAGGATGAGAGTCGGGGTAGAATCCTGGATGAGGTAGGCGACGTCGGCGGGCTGTAGGCGAGTATTGACGGTGACGAGAATGGCTTGAACAGCTGGAACAGCCTGAAGGGCGTCCGAGACGAAGGGTACGTTGGGGCCGATGACCATGACTCGGTCTCCAGCTTGAACACCCCTTGCCTTGAGGGCGTAGGCGAGCTGAGCGACTCGTGTAGCCCTGCGCCGTGCGGGGAGAGTGGGGGGCGTCAGCCTTCCGTCTCGCCGTTCTGTTGAGACTGCAGAGCTCACCATTGACTGTAGGTGTAGCTCAAGAATTTCTCAGGATGTACCAACGCGACATGGTTTGGCCTGACTTGAGCAGCGCGAAGGAGGAAGGTGATGGGATTGAGCGGCGTGAAGGAGGGATGCAAGCCGGGAGGGAGAGCTGGCCTGAAGCGAGTAGCGAGGGGCTCTTCAGGTGCAGCAAGGTGTCCAGAGACTTGCGATAAGCGTGCTTTGGGCGTCGAGGGCGACATGATCGGAGCTGTAGGGGTCGTAGAAGTCGAAGAAGCGATTCGCGCGGCGGGCGGCTGCTAGGAGGCCGGAGGAAGGCAGGTTTTGTCCGCCCTAAGTTAGTCTACTACAGCGCGATCAAATGCAATTGGAATTCATTTTCCTCGCTCTTCAGCTTCCTTGCCGACAGCTCGGCGAAGCTCTCGCCTCGGAGAATCAAAGTTCGGCGATGTCGATGCACCCCTTTCCACCCTCGAGCGATCATCTCGGGGCTCCTGTCGATCTGTACTGTGATTCATTTCGCAAGTGCCATCTCGCTCCCGACCCTCCCCACTTGCCTCTCTCGTGAGTCGTTACGTCGGCGCTGGTTGCTGGCCCCGTCACTCCCTTCAGGATCGCGCCTTGGAGTCGAAGTCCAGCTTTTCACTCTTGATCCCTTTCTTCCTCTTACCACCAACTACCGACAAGACGAAAGAATGACCAAGACCGCACAAGATCTCGAGAAGGGCGATAAGGTGTCGTGAGTCTCCCCTCCTCGCTTCTCCCTTAGGCGCCTTCGCTGATCGACCTCAATCTCAGCTGGAACTGGGGAGATGGCAAGCCGGAGGGGACCGTTGAGGAGGTCGTCGAGGGTGACGCCAAGGTGAAGACCAACAAGGGAAACGAGGTTACTCGCAAGGGTGGTGAGTCCTTGCTCGGCGATCTCGAATCTCGTCGCCGAAGCTTATCTCTACGCTCTTAGATCACGAGGATGCTGCCGTCAAGATTAAGGCCGACAGTGGAGTGAGTGTATTGCTCGCCATGGCTTGTCACTGTTGCTGACGCTCTGATCGCTACAGAACCACGCCATCAAGGCCGCTCACGAGCTGAACGGCATCTCCAAGACGACCGAGTCCGACTCCAAGGACGACTCCAAGGACGACGGCCAGGCCGATGACAAGGAGTCAGAAGACGATGCGCAAGAGGAGAAGAAGGAGTCGAAGCCTGCCGCCAAGAAGGGAGGAGCGGCCAAGAAGGCTGCGCCGAAGGCGGCTCAGAAGAAGGGAGGAGCCAAGGGCGACGCTGTTAAGAAGGGCGGGAAGAAGGCTGATGATGATCAGGAGGACAACGAGGAAGAGCAGGAGGAGGAGGAGAGCGCGGACGATGATGCGGAAGATGCCGAGGCTTCGGGCGAGGAGCAGGAGGAGACCACCTCGGCGAAGCGCCCTCGCCGCGCTGAAGCAAAGAAGGCTTCGGCAGCCACGAAGGAGGCCCAGGACGAGGAGAACGAGGAGGAGGATGAGATTGATCCCGATGATGATGAGGCCGAGTTCGTTCCCGAGGGCGAGGAGCCGCCCAAGAAGAAGAGCAAGACGGCGGCCAAGTAGATAGCTGTACGGAAGACAAATTGCACAAATGAATACACTGGAATCCCTTAGTCCCCACCACTACTTCTGAGCCGATGCGCGAGGCGAAGAGCGAGAGCCCACGCGAGCCACCTTCTCCCGAACGAGAGCGACGGCGTCGGAGGCCTTCCTCTTGTTCGAAGCGGGCGTGTTCTTGACGGCGGGCGACTTCTTGGCGGGAGAAGATCTGGCGGATGCCACCTTGGTAGACTCCGTGTCCTCGACGGCGGCCTCCTTCTTCTTCGAAGCCGACTTGGCGGGGGTGACGGCGCCGAGAGGCTTCTTGACGGGCGAGCGAGGCGCTCCAGCAGCTCCTTCACCTCCCTTGCCGTACTCGGCGATGATGGCCTCCGCTGCAGCCTCACGCCCAGCTTGCACGGGAATGTCGGGCTGTGGAGGCGAGGCGGTTGAGCGAGAGACCTCGGCGCAAAGCTGAGGAGAAGACGAACCTGACCCGCCATGCGGATAAAGCTGAACTTGCAGACCTTGAAGCCTGCCTCCCCGACGTCTTGCCAGGCGTTGGTGATGATGTAGAGGCCATCGTAGCGGTAGCCCTGCTTGGGTGCTGAGGAGGAGAGGGGATCAGCTTCGCTACGTTTGAGGCGCGCTATAGTCACTCACCAAAGCAGGAGTGTCCCTTAAATCCTCGGATCACACGAACAGGCTTCTTGGTCTCGACCGAGCGCTTGAGAGCGGCGTTGAAGGCGGTGAAGGTCTGGTCCGAAGACTGCGGCGCCGTGCGAAGGTTCTTGGGAGCGGCCTTGGTTCCCTTAAGGTCGCGTCCTCCGCTGCCTACGATTGTGGAAAGGTCAAAGATGGGCGTAAGAAGAGAGAGAGAAGGGCGCGAAGGGATGCAGGGGTGGGGGAGGCGAAAAGAGTCAGCGAAAGCCGGCGGCGGTGAGCGAACGTGGTGTAAGCACTCACCGGTGAACGTAAAGGCGTAGCCGACGTCAATGTCGTCCTCGTAGCCTCCGCTCAAAGCAACACTCCATGCGCCGACGTGCTCGTTGCCCGAGATGCCCGAGACGGGAGGGGCGTGGACGCCATCCTGGCTGCATCCCATGCGGCCGGACCACCATTGGCCCACGTGAGTCCCCTTCTGGTGACCGAAGATCTTGGGGTTGGGGCGGTGTCCCTTGAGGCGCTTGGCGACTGGAGAGGCATCGCCGAGACGGCAGGGATGGGCGGGAAGGTGGTGGGAGACGCAGTTGGGAGGGGGTCGAGGTAGATTAGCAGAGTTCTGATCTCGTCGAGAACCACGGCAACTCACTGGCACCCTCACTCATCCTCCTCTTCTTCTTGCCTCCTTGCCCGGCGTCGCTAGCCTCCCCCTCGCTGCTAGAGTCCTCCTCGACCGAGAAGTAGCCTTCCTCGTCATCCGAGTATTTTTCGTCCGAGAAGCGCTGCACCTGCTTCCGAACGCGTGTAGAGCTACGAGCGCCGGGTCCAGGTTCGGAGACGCGTCGAGCGACCTTCTCCTTCTTCTCCTTGGGCTTGGAGGCTTTGGGCGTAGCTGCAGGAGGGGGTGGAGGAGCGAGAGGTCGTCCGCCGAACTCCTTGTCGATGGACAGCAGTGCGGCCTTGTT
Source organism: Leucosporidium creatinivorum (assembly GCA_001600635.1). Classification (NCBI taxonomy): domain Eukaryota; kingdom Fungi; phylum Basidiomycota; class Microbotryomycetes; order Leucosporidiales; family Leucosporidiaceae; genus Leucosporidium; species Leucosporidium creatinivorum. The sequence continues at coordinate 721,411 of BCKL01000003.1, read as the reverse complement.
CTGCGCGGAAGAAAGGAGGGGAAGAGAAGAGTTGAGCGACGCGTCTCGCGCTGTAGGCCAATTGGGCGGTGGGAGGGGCTTACTCGAGCCAGCATCGCTGCGCGTTTCTCGGCGTAGCTAGACATGATCAAGAAAAGGTGAGGACGAGGCGATGAGGCGGAGGGAAAGGGAGAGAGAGCGGTTCGAGCTTCAGGCCTTCAGGCATGTACTCACAACAGAAATGAGAAGTGTCGACGGAGAAGTCTAGCAGCAGTGCAAGGAGTCTCTGTACGATTATGAACACTGATTGTCGCCTACAAAGGCCGAAGTTGAGCCCAAGCCCGAGATTGGAGCTTCGCCGAGCTGCTGAGCTTCATCCCATCAGCAGTTCCGATTCAGGTCAGGTGATATATTGCTTGATGCATTCTACACTGTGTAGTAGATACTACTATAGCCCCAGCCCCCTCAGCTCATCGCCCATCCTTCGGTCGTGCCTCATCACCGAGATCCTCTTCCTCTCCATCCTTTCCTCCTCCCACTGCTCCAGCTTCCGCTGCATCTCCTCGATGGAGAGATTCACCTTATCAACCAACTGTCCATCCTCCGCCTCAGCTTCCTCGGCGTACTCGAGATCCTCCTCGGTGCCCATGCTCGGCGGCGGCGACTCTTGAAGGCGGTAAGGAGGAGGGGGAGCTGAGCGGGTGGGTCCTTGGCAGTAGTCCTCGTAGGTGGTGTGTGATGTGCTCTTGATGGGCGAGGAGATCTCGAGGGTAGTCTTGGCCTTGGACCGCTTGTCCTTGCCTCGTTTCGGCGCCGAGGGAGCAGAGGCGAGGCGCGAGGTGGAGGCTTTGGGAGTGCGGAAGAGGGAGGCGAGGGAGTAAGAGCTCATGGTGGAAGGAGGAGCAAAGTGGAGAGGACCCAGAGGCGAGGCGAAGGGGGTGTAGGAGGCCATTTGCTTTATGAGGTGTGCAAGCGAGAGGGGGAGAGAGTTCGGCGATGGGCTTGGAGAGAGCGGTGGTGGAGTGAGAGAGAAGGAAGAGAGCTGTTGAGCTGCTCTTGTATCGAGTCTCGTCCATCACTTCGACATCCTCATCAGGTTCTCCTTTCCGACGAGATGCAGAGCTGAGCGACTCGGAGGAAGGTGCACGGTCGGCGAAGGGGGGGTCTGAAACGTGAAGAGGGAGGACAAGGGCGCTGTAGCGTCTTGTTTCAAGGCTGCAGATAGCTGTCCCAGCGTTCTGCACCCCGATAGACCTGCTCCCGCTCCCGCTGCTCAATGAGACCCCTTCGCCCGCCTCCCCCTTTGAGGAGCGAGCCTCCGCCATCTTTCGACTTGAACCTCTTCGTCGCTCTCGCTACAACACTCGACAGGTCGCTCGTATCTCGGTACACCCTCAAGCCACTAGACTGCTGCACATAATCGACTACAACTCTCGTCAAGGCAGCGAGAATGGGAGGCTCGTCGCCCCCGCCGCCGCATATTAGCGTGGCCGTCGGAGTGAGTCGCCTACTGCTAGCGAGGAGGAGGAAGGGAATATGCTGCTGTTGGACTATGAAGCTGGCACGCCACAGGTCTGGCTGAGGGCTGCTCGTGAGCGGAGAAGGGTGCAGCGCGTCGTTGAGCGCGCAGCGAACGCAGGAGGTGGAGCCGCCAGTGAGCGTACAGCTGACGTAGGATTACTTTGCTACAGGTGACCGTCGGTCTGCTCGCCTCGTTTGTGCAGTCGCTCGGTAAGAGCCAGCGCCCTTCTCCACGCCACCGCTGCCCCAGCTCACCGCGTCTTGCCGTGCAGGTCTGACCATCCAGCGCAAGAGTCACCTCGCCAACGAAGCGCTACCTATAGGACAACGTCAGCGCGACTGGAGGAGACCGCTATGGCTCGGAGGCTTCCTCATATTCATCTGCTCAAACCTCTTCGGCACGATCTTCCAGATTGGAGCGCTCCCCATCGTTGTGTGAGTCCGAGACTCTGCTCTGAGATGGCTAGATAGTGAAGCTTACCCCTCGCTCGCAGACTCGGACCTCTGGGAGCCGTTTCGCTGCTGTGGAACGCCTTCTTCGCTCGGTTCATTCTCGGCGACGAGTTCTCGATGCATTTGGTCGCAGGTGAGCTCGAGACGAAGCTCACAGATACGCGGTGCTGACCTATCTCACCTACAGGCATCATCCTCATCGCCGGTGGAGCCGTTCTGATTGGCATCTTTGGAGGTGAGCTCTCGGCGCTATCTCCGAGAGGCAATTGCTCACATCTCGCGTTTCGCAGTGGTGCCCGAGGAGACCCACACGCTCGATGAGCTCGTCCGCCTGTACACTCGTCCTCCCTTCCTCATTTGGATCTCCCTCCTCTCCTTCTGCCTCGCCGTCGTCGTTGTGCTCGCCCACTTCGCCGAATGGGCTCTCGAGCGCCGCATCGCTCGCATGTACCCCTCCGCTCCTCCCCTCACGCCTCGACCCTCCCACACTCGCCGCAAGCACAATCGTCGCTGGTCAGCGCCTCCTCGCCCGTCCCTCCCCACGCAGCCGCTCAAATCGTCGCCGGCTCTGCTGCAGAGTAGCCCCGACCCGAAGTACGGTGCAGTGTCCGACAGGAGACCCTCTTCGACTACCACCAATCTCGCACCCACCAAAACTGCCATCCGCTCTCGCGACTCTGGACGAAGCGCCGCTGAGCAGAACCGAGCGGGCGAGGACGGCGATGAGCGAGCAGGAGGAGGGAAGAAGGCGACGGTCCTGCGGATTGATGTGGAAGCCAAGGAGTTGGAGGCCGCCGCCAGCAGTGCAGCAATCGAGAAGTCGAGGTTGATTCTCGGAGTGGCCTATGGAGGAGCGTCGGGAACGCTCAGCGGTCTGTGCTTGCTCTTCGCCAAGACAGGCATCGAGCTTCTCATTCTCACTGTCGTTGGTCAGAACCAAGTGAGCTTGGTGTGTCGTTTCCAATGCTCGGCGAGTCGCTGACCTCCGTGTTTCTCCCAGTTCGGCCGTTTCGAGGCGTGGATGATCGTTCTCGTCCTCCTCCTCGCCGCTGTACTTCAGCTCTTCTACCTCAACCGAGCTCTCCGTCTTGTGTATGCCGCCCAGTTCGCTTCTGAACCTCTCTCGGCGCTGACGCCCCATCCCCTCCATAGCGGCCCGACCCTCATTTGCCCCCTCGCCTTCTGCTTCTACAACCTCTCCAGTATCGTCTCTGGACTCATCTACTACGACCAATGGGACCAACTCTCCGCCCTCCAGTTCGGACTTGTCGCTCTCGGCACAGCCATCCTCCTCGCAGGCGTCTGGATCGTCTCGCTCAAGTCGAGTGTACCCAAGGAGCAGCCAGAGGAGCGCGAGATGGACGTTGAGCATGAGCGTACGGAGCACAGGATGACGGACGAGCCGGAGAGCTTCCGCGACAGCGACTCGGACGATTCGGACGTCGAGCCTGGTGAGTCGTCGAGCCTGACTTCTCAGCGCTTCGCCCTGTTCCCTCGCTCATCTCTTCCTCCCGAATAGTCGAATGGATCCCTCGAGGACTCGCTATCGGTATCGGAGCCGCCTCCCCAGGATTCGACATCCGCCCCGCCGCTCACCATCACCGACGCTCTCGCACCGCCACGCTCCCCACCACCGCCGTCTTCCCTACTCCCACCTTCGCCGACAACACTGAGCGAACCCATCTCGTCGACCGCACCGCCAGCGAGACCGACTTGGAGGCTGCAGCGGGCGAGTTGGAGCAGAGGCGGACTTCGCGGGATGGGAGCAAGAGCCGAGGGTTCTCCATGTCGGGGTCGATGTATGTCGGACGGAGGGACAGTTCGTCGTCCAGTCCGAGCTTGGGAGGGGAGACGAACCCTGGCTTGGGCATCGCAGTAGGAGGTACTGGAGCTGGACAGCGGACGCCTGATAGTCCTTCGGGGCGGAAGCGATGGACCAAGTTCACGCCTTTAGGTCACGAGTAGATTGTGCGATACTTTAGCTAGAATCTTCTATCCTTTCCGCTGTATTGCTGTAATTCTGCTGTTCTGCATCTCTCATCAACTCGTCTGCACCGCGGATTCGGGCGAAGTGCTGGCTCTCCCTCGCCCGTTTTCGCTCGACTTTCGCTCTTCGACTGCAGCCGCCTCGCAGCAGCTCAGGCGGATACTATGAGCATGCTACAACCTACTCGACGCCTCGCACCAGGCGAAGGGGTCGTCAAGCTCGCGCGAGCAGGACAACAAGCCCGGTTCGAGACGGTGCAGTTCTCCTACCCGCTGAAGCTCATTGTACCAAAGCGGCACTTCATGGATGGACTCAACGTGTTGTATATGATCAGCTATGGTGGTGGCTTAGTTGCAGGAGACCGAGTGGTCATGCATGTCGAGGTCGAGAAGGGGGCGACGCTGGTGCTGCTCACACAAGGTGAGTTGTAGCTTCTGTAGCTCAGCGCAAGTAGCTATCGACCACTGAACCCTATCGCTCTGCTCTCCAGGCTCCACCAAAGTCTTCAAAACCCGTCCCGGCCGCTTCCTCACGGCGACCCCCCTCCCCGACGGTTCCACACCCAACACGACGCACCAACTCCTACACGCCAAGCTACACCCCTCATCCACCTTGATCCTCCTCCCCTCCCCCGTCACCTGTTTCTCCAAAGCCAACTACGCCCAACGCCAGACGTTCGACCTCGGCGACGAGAGTAGCAACTTGTTGCTATTGGATTGGTACACCTCGGGCAGGATGGGGATGAGTGCGGGAGGGGGGGAGGAGTGGGATTTCACGAGGTATAGGTCGGAGAATGAGGTTAGAGTGGGAGGACGGAGGGTCGCCAAGGATGTGCTGCTGTTGGAGGATGAGAAGGGCCGAGGGGAGGCCTTTACCGTCGCTGAGGAAGGATCTACAGCATCACCAATACCGCCGAACGAGTCTTTAACACCGCCACCACCACCATACCGCACGTCCTACCTCCCCCGCGTCGCCCCCTACTCCTGCTACTGCACCCTGCTCATCCGCGGTTCCCTCTTCTCCTCCCTCCTTACACACCTCGCCGCCTCCTTCGCCAACATCACGCAATACAAGCAGACGCACCCGTATTCCCTCGTTTGGTCTTTTTCGCCCCTGGAGAAGGGCGGGGAGGAGGTAGGAGGGATTGCCAGGTGCGCGGGGGATTCGACGGAGAGGGTTAAAGAGTGGGTGCAGGAGGTGCTGAGTGTGGGAGGGATCGAGAGGATCGTGGGGGAGGATTTGTGGAAGAATGCGTTTAGTAGTTGAGGGGGTGGGGGAGTAGGTGGACGTGAGTTGCAGCGACGGCGAGCGAGCGCCGAGCTGAGTTAAGCTGCTGACCTTTCGCTCGCAGCGGGACAGACGTTGCATCGAGTCAAGGGTAGAGCAGGACACTGTTGTAACACTAGAGCATCTCATCGCTCGTATCTCCATCTCGTCCGTCCTCAGAGAGATCAGCGGCTCGGACGACTAGGCTCGGCGCTCGATTCTGGCACTTCCCTTCATCTGCTCGCTCGCTCGCTCAAGTGCGTCGCTCCGAGTGGTGTTGATGAAAGACGGTAATGCTATGTGATTGCGAAAAGACGAAGAAAGACAAAAAAGGAAGATGCTAAGATGTAGTGCTAATAATGGTGGTGCTGCTGCTGCTGAAAAAAACGAAGTGCTCGGCCTCCACCTTCCTCCTCCCTCCTCCGCTTCTCTACCCCTCCTCCTCTCTCTCTCTACCTAAACTCGAAACTCCCCAATGCGAACCTTCCACCGGGCACCGCGGGCGAAAGCTGCAAGCGCTGATAAGGCGGGGTCGTCGGATCGCAGTAGAGCCCCTCGACTTCGCCGGTGGTGCGGTTCAGGGCGATGAGGTAGTGCCCTGCTATCGTGAGGGTGCATTCGGTTGCTGTTTGGTGTCGCACGGGACGGGGAGGAGGGTGCAGGAGGGGGGGGGGGGGCGGGGGGGTCAGCGCCGAGCCGAGAGCGAGAGAAGGCGGGGAGAAGAGAAAGGAACGTACGAGCGACATTGACAAACTCCCTCTCCTTCCACCTCATCAACACCCACCCCCTCGTCCTCTCCTCCAACCACCTCCGCTCCCCTTGCCTAGCCTTCAACTCGTCCACTCCCACGCCCTTGAACGGTCCCAATCTGCACCAATACTCTGCGTCCAACCTCGCTTGTTTGACCCCCACCCCTCCTCGAGCGGTGGGGGAGAAGAGTGGCTCGCCGGAGGAGAGTGGCAGGATCGTGCCGCTGAAGTAGGTGGTGATGGGCAGGGGGGAGGAGGGGACGCCGACGGCGTGCATTAGGCCGGTGAGGGAGTGGGTCTCGGGGGAGTAGGTGTGGATGACGACCTGTTCCGAGTGGATGAAAAAAAACAGAGAGAGGGGAGCGTCAGCGAGCGGCCTCGGCCTCGACGAAGTAGGAAATCCAAGCTCGGCGCTCGCTCCAGAAAAGAACTCACCTGAACGCCCCATTGCTCGCCGTCCTCCTTCCTCTGCCTCGCGCTTTCCCCTTCCCTACTCTCCGACCTCGCCAGTCCTCCCCTCTCCCTCTCCCTCCCCGTCGTCCCCTCCCCAGCCCACCGATCCCCCTGCACAAGCCCTCTCGTAATCCTCATCCTCCTCTCCAAGAACTCGGCCCTCTCCTGCTCCCTCCCATCGCTCTCTACTCCCTCTTCTTCCTCTAGTGCTGACGAGGGACGAGCTCGCTGCCTAGCCGCTCGGGAGGAGGCGAGATCCATATCTAGTGCGTTGGAGGAAGTGGGATTTGAGTTTGAGAGATGGGGGAAGGAGGTCGAGAGTGAGGGGAGGGTGAATGGGTCTTGGTAGGCGTATGGGGAGGAGAGGGAGGAGGAGCCTTCGGGACCCCAAGGCCGGAGTAGCGCCGCCGCCGAGTTGGAGTTGGACCCCGAGCTAGAGGCGGAGCGGAGGACGAAATCGGAAAGCGAGTCGCGGGCTGCTGTGGGAGCTCTGGACGAGGAAGAGCAAGGCTGTCGGCGTTCAAAGGATTGGGAGCCGTGGAAGATGACGCCGGGTTGGAGGAAGGAGGAGAAGGAGGTGGAGGAGGGAGGGTCGGTCGTTCGACGGTCGGTCGGCGTGGGCGGGAGGGAGGAGGTCGCATGGACCGAGGGGAAGAAGGAAGGGTCCACTACGAGGCCTGGTGGGAGGGCTAATGATGGTGGAGGGTCGTAAGGGTTCAACGGCCGCTCGGCGAGTAGACCAGGCCAGTGAGCGCCCATTTCGACTTCCTCGTCGGTGAGGTGGTCACCGAAGCCTAGGATGCCGTGCTCCTCGTCGTCTTCATCATCGGGAGGGAAGAAGTTCAACTCGCCCGACCTGGAGAAGAGGTCATCAAAGTAGGCGTCCTCGTCCTGGAGGTCCGGGTCGTCGTCCATCTGCTCGTCGTCCAAGTCCTCCTCCTGGTCGTGATGCCCTTCCAGTTCCTCCAACATGCGATTGAACTCTTCTCTCCGATGCTGGTTGGACGCCCTTGCTTCTGCGAAGGCTTGGAAGGCAGCAGAGACTGAATCTCCGCGTTGGAGAGCGAGTTGGCGGAGGGCGGTGAGGTCCATGTCGGCTAGAGCGTCTAGTGAAGGGGTGGGGAGTGTGGTAGATGGTGCTGTAGTCGATGTAGGTCGCTGCTGTTGAGCTTGTTGGATCAAGTGTAAGAGGGAAGTGGGCGAGGTTGCTTCTCCTGCTAGGATGATGCTAGGTTGATGAGGTGGTGGTGGTGGAGTGGGTACAGCTGTTCTTCGTAGAGCTGAGAGGGGTGGTAAAGGTTGTTGTTCTGGTGGTTGTACTGGACTCGAAGCGGGCATCCTCAAGCGAGCGACGAGCGAGAGATGACAGTCGGGAGCAAGAAAGGCGAAGCGACACTCCGAGCAGCAACTAAATCGTCTCGCTCCCTTTTGAATTAGCTGGAACAAGTAGCAATTCTATGGAGATATAATACAGCCTATACGAGTAGTACTTTGCTACAACTCGAGATTGGAGCCTTTGACCGTCGACCTTAACGCGTCTGTCGCGAGTTGAAGGTCTCCCTTGCCTCTCCCCAACTCTTTGCTCGTCTACTACTACTCGAATCGACTACAGCTTCTCAACTCGCTTTTACTCAGACTTCAATTTCTGTACCTCAGCACGCACCCTTGCTCCCCTAGAGAGAGCACCTTCCTCTCTTCTCCCTCTCTCCTCCCGCCCCCTCCACGCTCCTCCAGCCATGGCAGACTACTCGCAAGACCCGCTGCACCCCATCGCAATCCTCGGTAGCTTGTCTCTCTCTTACTATTCATGTAGCACTATATACTCACTCTACTACACCACAGTGGACGAGCTAAGGTCAGAGGACGTCACCCTCCGCCTCAACGCCGTCCATCGCATCTCGACCATCTCCCTCGCTTTGGGCACTGAGCGCACTCGTACAGAGCTCATCCCCTTCCTCTTGGAATCCTTGGACGACGACGACGAGATCTTGCTCGCCTTGGCCGAAGAGCTGGGACAAGGCTTCGTCGACTATGTAGGAGGACCAGAGTACGCTCATCTCCTCCTCCCCGTCCTCGAAGTCCTCGCCGCGGTAGAGGAGACCTTGGTCAGGGACAAGGCAGCAGAATCCATCACCAAGGTCTGCACCTCGCTCAGCCAGCAGCAGATCGAGGAGCACTACCTCCCCCTCCTCAAGCGTCTCACCACCGGCGAGTGGTTCACCTCGCGCACCTCGGCCACCGCCCTCTTTGCCGCCGCCTACCCCAAAGCAGCCCAACCGACCCAGGACGAGATGCGCAAAATGTTCACCACCCTCTGCACCGACGACACGCCCATGGTCCGGCGCGCGGCGGCAAAGGAGCTGGGCGCCTTCTCCAAGACGCTCGACCACGACACCCTCCTCGCCGACCTGCTCCCCGCCTTCCGCAAGCTCTCGCAGGACGACCAGGATTCCGTGCGCCTCTTGACGGTCGAATCCCTCATCTCCATCGCCGAGGCGCTCAACAACGACGAGTGCAAGACGCACCTCGGCTCGACGATGAAGTCGATGGTCTCGGACAAGAGCTGGCGCGTGCGCTACATGGTCGCCGATCATTTCGTCAAGCTCGCCACTGCTGCTGGGGAGGACATTGTCAGGGAGGAGCTCGTCGTCGCTTTCGTCGCCCTGTTGAAGGATAACGAGGCAGAGGTTAGGACCGCTGCTGCTGGTCAGATCCCAGGTGGGTTTCTCATGTCACTCTATTACACCTCAGAATAGCTCGATTGACCCGCTTGACCTCGAAAACAGGCTTCGCCCAGCTCGTCGACCGCGAGGTGATCCTCGCCCGCCTCATGCCCTGCATCCGCGACCTCTCGACCGACCAGTCGCAGCACGTCCGCGCCGCTCTCGGTACTCAGATCTCGGGATTGGCTCCCCTCCTCGGCAAGGACGCCACCATCGAGCACCTCCTTCCCCTCTTCCTCCAGCTCCTCAAGGACGAGTTCCCCGACGTGAGGCTCAACATCATCTCCAAGCTCGAGATGGTCAATGCTGGTGGGTCGTAGTCTTCTTCTGCTCATTCTCCACGCTTTCACTGACCTGCTACACAACCCCCAACAGTCATCGGCATCGAGCTCCTGTCCAAGGCGCTCCTGCCCGCCATCGTCCAACTCGCCGAGGACAAGCAATGGCGCGTGCGCCAGGCCATCATCGAGTACATCCCGCTCCTGGCCAAGCAGCTCGGCGTCCAATTCTTCGACGACCAGCTCGCCAACCTGTGCATGGCCTGGCTGGGAGACCCAGTCTTCTCGATCAGGGAGGCCGCCACGGTCAACTTGAGGAAGTTGACAGAGGTGTTTGGCGTCGAGTGGGCCAAGAGCGCCATCATCCCCAAGGTCCTCGCCATGGGCAACAATGTCAACTACCTCTTCCGCATGACGACCGTCTTTGCCATCACCGTTCGTTGTCTTTTTCCCCTCTCCCTTCCTCCTTCGCCGAGCTCTCTCGCTGACTTCCCCCTGTGCTCACACAACAGACCATGGCGCCCGCCCTGGACGTCGACTCGATCCGCACCTCCGTCCTGCCCGTCATCACCGACCTCGTCTCTGACCGGATCCCCAACATCCGCTTCAACGTGGCCAAAGCGCTCGAAGTGCTCGCCGTCTCGCTCAGCGCCCAAGCAGGGGGCAACGAGCTCGTCACCGAGGGCGTGTTGCCCGGTTTGGAGAAGCTGAGGCAGGACCCAGATGCCGATGTGAGGTTCTTTGCCGAGAAGGGGTTGGCCACGGCGCAGAGTGTGGCGAGTGGCGAGCCGCAGGAGGTGACCATGTCGGATGCGTAGGAGTAGAGACGGACGGATGATGTGTATGAGACGTAGCCCCCCCCCTTTCCCTTCCTCCTCGACCTTTATTCGACCCCTTTGAAGTAGATCTCCCTCCCTCCCCTGCTTCGCCGAACTTCTTCCCCATCGTCGTAGCTTTCGGACGACCACGACCCCAAGAACCCCCCCTTTCCTGAATTTGAATCCACACTTTGTACGACATAGCCTGCTTGACTCCGAGAGCTGAGGAGAGTCGCGACGAGAGCTCGGCGGAAGGGGGCGGCGAGAAGCTGATGAGCGGGCTATTTCGGCTGTGCCCTCGATGGCTCAGGGCTCAGCCTTTGTACTAGCGTCACTGACGAGCTCTCCAACAGCCTACAAAATAACGAGCCGAAAGGGAAGAGTTGTCTGTATGCTTGCAGTGTCAGGAGTCAGTCGATTCGCTCACCCCTCACTTCCAAAGGACGGCGTGCATCGACCTCCTTCACACTCACATCAACATCGAGACTGGGCGAGTAGAAGAGGCAGCAAAGGATGGAGAACGACTCTTGCTTTCCTTAGCCACACTCGCTACTCCAAGCCCTCCACTCAGCCCCCGAGCAGCCTCAGCCTCCCTCAGCCTCAACCTCCACCGCACACCTCGAGACGCACATCACTCAGACATGAAGTCGTTCGCCACCACCACCTCTACACCCACTAGCAAGTCATCGACCATCCTCTCCATCTTCAAGAAGAGCAAGAAGAGCTCGCTGTCCTCCTCCGAGCCCTCCGCCGAAGCCGAGCGCCGAAGCCCTTCTCCCAGCCACTCCTCCTCGGCGTCCTCCTCCTCAACCGAGACGCTCGACATCCAACTTTCCTTCGACCTTCACTCTACACCCTTCTCGACCTACACCCCCACACTCGACGCGCCACCAGCCTACCGCTCCAACTTCGGCGCAGGAGCAGGGAAGGAGGAGGACCTCCAAGTCGTCGAGAAGGCTTTGGGGATGGATCCGAGGGAGGTGAAGAGGCAGAGGAAGGCGATGAGGTTTTTGGAGGAGGATCGGAGGATGAATGAACAGTTGAAGGGGTTGGGGTTTTGAGAGCGGAGGATGTTCGGCGAGGGAGAGGATGAGGGGAGGCGGATGTAGCATAGCTTTTGTCGTTTGTCTGTTTGTGAATATGGTGTAGAACACTCAGTACCATCAGCTGTCGAGCAGAGTCGAGAGACTGGGAAACACGAACAAAGAGAGCAACCTCGGCGATGGCTTCCTCGCCGAACCGAACCTCCCTCCGTGGCCTTGCAGCAGACCGCCCGGTCCTGGGACCGTATCAAAACAAATCCAGGTCCCTGCTATAACTTGACTACTGGTCCTCTCTCCTCATGCCTCTTGCAAAGCCATACTCAATCACCTGCTCGGCGAAGGCTTCGGACCACTCTCCGTCCCGTTACGGCACTTCCGACACTCTCCACATCCACCCCAATCCGATCTCATTCGTTCCCACACTTGTTTCCTGATCTCTCGGGATCACCCCGCAGCCAGTGGGTGGGGGCTCTTCCGGGGGTTCAAGTTGGAGCCGAAGAGAAGGAGAGTGTCATGGAGGGCTGCTGAGAGATATGGTAGGGGGTGTTATGGGAAGGAGAGCTGAGAGAAGGGCTGCATGGCATGGGGAAAGGGTGTGCTGGGTCCAGGTGCAGACAGGTTCGGCGAAGGATCGGAGTTCACTGGGGGAGTGGCAACGAGCGAGAAGCGGCCTTGTAGCTTGTAGCTCGACAGGGCTACTGCCGGTGGGCCTACGAGGCTGACGTAGGTGTTGACACTTCTTGTTGTACAGCGAGAGCACTCAGAAAAGCTCAAGCAGCCCACCGACGAGACGCCAACGAGAAGGCGACGAGAAGGCGACGAGAGGGCAACGAAGGGCCGACGGGCAAGCAGGCTGGTCAGGAAACACTTTGAGGTGGGGCCAGATGAGGGGTGAAGACCTTGTAGCTCTTCAGAGCCGTTGAAAGTGGGTGCAAAGAGCTGGTGTGAGCTGCCTCAGCACTTGGGGGCTCTGCTCGACGAGCGCCGAGCTTCGGCGCCGAGTGAATCCGGCTGGGGAGCGCCTCTCCTGGTTCTGGAATTATCGAGAGATGGCAATGCCAACACTTCGAATAGACTCAGCACCGACAGCCACACCCAGAGCGCCTTGAAACGTTTCCTGACCTCGGCGGAAACCAAATCCGTTGCGTCGCCGGAGGTGATTTCCGCGCTCATCAAGCTCACCAAGTATCGCTGAAGGTGATCAATTGAATCTGAAGCTACACCGCGACGCTACTGCACCTTCTCTGACCCATCCTGTCGCCCTTCAGAAATCCGACTGACAAAGCTCGGCGATGGCTCTCCACCCCACTTCGAATGCTCGCATTGCCTCTCGAGCTTCGAAGCTATTTGAGTGGTTGAGATCATCCCATAGCAGACCTACTCGACTACTTTCAGCCGAAAAATCGACCCTCGAAAGTGTTTCCTGACAAACCCGTTCTGAAGCCGTTAACGGGTCGAGAACGGATTTCGCAGGTGAGCGGCAAGGACGAGCTGAGGAAAGGCTGGCAGCGACGAGGAGATAAGAGTGGAGTGGGAAGTGTAAGTGGCTTCAGCCTGCTCCGATCTGCAGCTCTCTGAGAGGAAGCAGGCTCCCAGAGACCGAGCCTGAGGTCGAAAGAACGAGCGCCGAGTGAACTTCGGCCGGCGTGCTCTGGGCCATCTGTAGGTACAGATTCGTGCCGAGTTGTGCAAAAGAGTTGATTTAAATTCAATCCCGAGTCCTAGGACAGTGAGTCTCCCAAGACTGGCAGGGGCGTTCTCGGAGCTCGGCGAAGGCTTCGGCGAAGGCCTACTTCCTCCCTTTGAAATCCGCAATAGCTACGAGAGCCTTGAGAGTGATACCGACCAAAAATCACTGCTCTACACAGAGTCCCAGTGAGCGCGCACCCTTCTCAAACATCAGCGTTTGTCCTCCCTCTTGACGTTTCAGACCCCCCCGTGGCGGCCGTGCACCTGCTTTCGAGTCGCTCAGCTCTGCATCTCGTCGAAGAGGAGGAGCTGATGAGGATGTGGAAGTGATGGACGAGGATCAATACAAGAGCAGCTCAGCAGCTCTCTTCCTTCCTTCTCACTCCACCACCGCTCTCTCCAAGCCCATCGCCGAACTCTCCCCTTCTCGCACACCTCACAAAGCCATGTCCTCCTACACACCCTTCGCCTCGCCTCTGGGCCCTCTCCACTTCGCTCCTCCTTCCACCATGAGCTCTTACTCCCTTGCCTCCCTCTTCCTCCGCACTCCCAAAGCCTCCACCTCGCGCCTCCCCTCTCCCCCTTCGGCGCCGAAACGAGGCAAGGACAAGCGGTCCAAGGCCAAGACTACCCTCGAGATCTCCTCGCCCATCAAGAGCACCTTGAACACCACCTACGAGGACCATTGCCGAGAAACTACCCGCTCTCCCCCTCCCCCTCCTCCTTACCGCCTCCAAGAGTCGACGCCGCCGAGCATGGGCACCGAGGAGGATCTCGAGTACGCCGAGCGCGCAGAGGAGGAGGACGAGCAGCTGGAAGAGAAGAAAAAGCTCTCCATCGAGGAGATGCAGCAGAGGCTGGAGCAATGGGAGCAGGAGAGGATGGAGAGGAAGAGGATCCCGGCAACGAAGCACGACCGAAGGATGGGCGACGAGTTGAGGGCATTGGGGTTGTAGTAGATCACCTTAGTCAATCCTCGAATATCTCGAATACTAGATCCCCGCTCAGATCAGCAAGTAGCGACTTGCAGAGATTGCGAAAGCTCGAAGCAGTTTTCGCCCTGCTCGGCGTGGCTCGTTTAACGACCTTCCGCTCCTCCCCCGAAACAGTTCGCTCGCCATACATCACTTGCAGCCAATCTAAAGCTCTAACCTCTTCTTGAGCGTCTCCCACGACCTCCACCCTCGCTGAGCATGATCGGTGGGCACGGAGGGATCTGCCTCGGAGATGAAGCGGTTGAACAGCTCGAAGCTGCAAGGCGAGTAGGAGGTCAGTGGGCGCTCTACAACGTCAGAGTCTACCAAAGGACTCACCTGATCCAGCCCTCGAAACCGATAGCGAGGAAGGCCTTGCAGACCTGCTCAATCGGCATGTAGGCCCCTCGGTCCTCCTCGTAAGGGAACAGCCTGCAGTTCCGACTCCAGCTCATCCGAGGCTGTTGTCCCTTCTGGTAGTAGGGACTTGCACTGCCCTCCTCCGACCCTAGTGCAGCAAGAGGCGGGTCCAGCCGCTCGGCGTCGACGAGCTGCACGTAGAAGACGCGATCTCCGGGCACGGTTTTAACGAGCTCCTCCAGCGAGGCCTTGAGGCGAGCCGCACCATCTGGTCGAACACCTCCCGGTGTTGTTGGATCCGCAAACTCGAAGCCAGCGATGTGGAAGGCGTCGAGCACGAGGCCAAAGTTCGGACGGTCGACCTTCTGAACGATGCTCCAGCTGTGCTGCCAGATGTAGTTGGTGGTGGACCAGCACATGGCTTCGTAGACGAATCGGATTGAAGGCGACTCCTTGGCGCCGAGGTCCTGCGTGAAGAGCGGTCAGCATGCGAAAAGCAAGCGCCGAGCTCGAGCGACTTACAGCGAGCTCGCGTAGGTCCGCAACGACTTTCTCCTCATCGCCGGTGATACCATCATCGAGTCGGAAGTTGGCAGGGATCTGCATCATATCGGTTCCGAGCAGTTTGCAGAGCTATGGAGGGGATACATCGGTCAGCGCCGAACTCGACCGCCGACGTCCAGCGTTCGGACTCACCTCGAGCCGGAACGTGATCTCCTCCACTCGCTCGGCATGCTCTTTCGGGTCCTTGATGCCATCGTAGTTGAGGATGGGCTGGAGTACTACGACGGTGAGGTCGAGCTCTTTGCAGAGCTGAGCGGTCTGCCTCGCAGCCTCGCGAAGCTTGTCGCGAGAGGTAGAGCCAGGCAGAGATTCCGAGAAGGACTCGAGGCAAGCGTAGAAGACCTGTAGGGCGCCAGAGACGGTGCAGAAGAAGAGCGAGAGTCAGCAGGCGGCGGGGGGAGTGCTTGGAGTAAGAGATGTAGCGCACCTCGATGCCACGGAAGCCGGCAGCGTGAGCAGCTTCGAGCTTGGTCTTTATCGAATGGCCTGCTGCTCCGTGCCCGAGCGACATAGTAGGGATGGCAGCGCGCTGAACCATTCTGAGCGGTTTGACAGCGGAAGGTGGGGAAGGTGCAGGGCGAGGTGTAGGAGAGTCGAGGGAGGTAGGTGTGGTGCGTGTAGCTGATCGATACGACTTGGTTCGGGCCGAGTACAAACGAGGATGAAGCAGAGGAAGAGAGTTGAGCGGCTGCTTAGGTTCTTCCGCCTTGCGAGTGACCAAGCAGGTCTCTCAACAGCACAGGACAGGGATCGAGCATAGTGGCAGAGGGATTAAACATGTATGCCACTGCCGAGCGAGACCTCTCCTTGCTTCAACAGCTCTCCATCTTGATTCTCGGCGATGAGGAGTCTGGGTTTGATAGCACAATTATAGCCTACTAAGCCTCCCTAAGAATCTCCCTCCCACCCTCCCTGACATCTGAGGGTACGATCTTGCCCGTCCACAGGTAGCACTGCTCGAAGCACCCTTCCTGTGCGAGAGAACCGGGTCAACGAGCCCTCGCCATCGCCGAATCGGTCTGAGCAGAGACTCACCAGCACGACCTCGACCCCACAGATGGTCTGCCATCCTCTTTCCTCCGCAATCTGGCGAATGAGGGTCATACGAGGCTTGTAGGCCATCTCCAAGTGAACTGGCTTGCTCGGCAGCGAGAGGAACCCCTGCTCGGCCTGCACCCCGCTGGCGTCGTAAGGATGCTCGAACAGCACCTTCGCGATCTCGTACACCCTCTTCTCCGCCTCCGTCGCCGGCTCAATCGAAGGGATAGCTCCCACTCCCGCCGCCAGCCTCACTCCCTCCTTCTCCCCCTCGGCGAGCGCAGCCCTCGCCTCCTCCACCGTCTCGAGCGGGCGCAGATCCCAATCCCTGAACTGCTCGACGATGGCGGCCGTCTCCTCGGGATCTCGGTTGATGAGGTAGATGGGCGAGAGACCAATAGCATGCATAGCGTAGATGGCTGCTCTCGTGGCTCCTCCTCCGCCGATCATCAACGCCGAAGCGGTTCCAGGAGCGAAGGCGAGAGGTGTATCCGCGGGGAAGGGAGTCGAGTGGCCCGTGAGTACTGTGAGAAGCGAGTTGCCCACGCCTGCGGTGTCGAGGTTTGTGCCGATATGAGTGGTTTTGCCGGTCGCCGATTCCGTGCGGAAGAAGGTGGTGTTGCAGCTTCCGATAGCTGCGGCTTGGGGCGTGACCTCGTCGACAGCAGTCATAGCTTGGATCTTGAGAATGGTGAGAAGAGAAGAGTCAGCTCGCTGAGGCAAGGGAGGACAGAAGAACAGCTCGAGCTCGGCGAACCTTTAGAGGCATCGTGATGCAGCTTCCCAGCGCTGAAGGCAATGCCATGTCGCGCGCCCAGACGTTGGTAGGGTCTTGGAGAGTATTGCAGTCGATCGCGGTGTACTTATGCTTGGGGAGACCGCTGAAGACGAGGAGCGAGGCGAGAAAGAACAGGGAAGGCGGAGCGTCAGAGTCGGCGACAAGGTGGGCTAGTCTGCTGGCACTCACATGGCAGGAAAGATGTGATCGAACAGTCTTGGAGCTACGCTCATCTTGCTGATGCCAGTGCCATAGATGGCCATTCGGTTGCGCACGTCGTCGGCAGCGACCTCGGGGCGAGGTTCGCAGAAGGTGGTCATAGTGGAGGGGAGAGAAGGGCGGGGACCGAGGACGCCGATGGAAGAGATCTCAAAAACGAGTGAGCACAAGAAAGGCGAAGGAGAACGAGCTTTCAGCACTTTGACGTCGAGGCGGGAGGAGGATGAATGAGGTTCCGCCGGTCCCAGAGAGCACTGGTTTGAGCGAGGAGCGGGGGCTTTTGAGGTGGCTGAACGATGTAAGTGATGGCTTCGACTCTTTTCGAGCCGTCCGAGTGCGTGTCGGGGCAGGCAGAGCTCGACGAAGGTGGATCCAAAGCTGAGCGCACTGGGGCAGGGTCTTGTCGCCGTCTCGGACGTTTGGGCTGGCGCTGCCTGTAGCTCAATAGGTATATAGAGAGCTTTTGATAGTTTCACCAGTCCAGCACATTCCCACGCTGCACCCTTCAAACGCCGAGCTTGACCTTCATGCTCTCGATCGAGTCGCCGTCGAGCCAGTCGATAAACGTCGAATAGAAATGATCATGCTCCTCTCCTCGGGTCTGAGGCAGATCCAGTTTGATCTTGTAAGCCGCAGACTGGCCGTAAGCGAGGTAGCCTGCGTGTGAGATCGGAAAGATCAGCTCCAGCTTTGGGCCGAGAAGAGAGACAGTCGTCTGTACGAAACGAAACGTACGATAGCCCTCGGGAAAGCTTGCGAGCTTCTCGTCATCGTACTTGGGTACCTTGCGAGGGTCGACAGGCATCGCCTTGTCCTTCTCATAAAAGCCTGGGAATGGAGAGAGTGTCAGCTTCGGCGAGCTCTTGCGTGCTCTACCGATCAGCTCACCCTTGAAGAAGTGGTTCTTCCATGCTCCGTCCGTCTTCTTCTCGACGAAGAAGCACAGTCTAGAAGTGAGAGAGAAGTCACCGTCAGCTGTGCTCGAGGCGCGCCGAAGGAGAAGGACAGGCCTCACCGACAATCGGCATCGACGTCCACCTCGCAGGTCTCTCCCTCTACCTCGGTGGGCATAGTGAATCGCTGAGTGATAGTAGCTTTGAGCTTGCCGAGACCTCGGATGCCGGCTGCTGGGCCCGAGGTGGCGACGTCGACGGTGCAGCCGTTGGCTCGGTGAGCGATCTTGACGCCCTTGGAGAAGCCGACCTCGCTAATCTTGATAAACTCGTCAATGGGCACGCCTCCTGACCAGGTAGTAAAGACATAGGCGTCCTCCTCTGCGAAGAGAGCCCTCATCTGTGAAACCAGAGCAAGGTCAGCTCGGCGCCCTTCCTCCTCAGGCCGGCAGATCCCATTCTGTAGCTCACCTTGGACCACTCGCAAGCGTCGCGGTGGCAAGGGAACCCTTCGCAGAGCTCCCGAATCTTCCAACGCTCCAGAGCAACTACTAGGAGCGAGCTATTAGCTGGGAACGAGGAGCGGAGGTGTGGGGGCAAGCTCACCATCATCAGGACCGTTAAGCGAGCTCGAGTTGGTAGGCAGAGGGGGAGCAGCTCCAGGTGCGAGAGTCATGGTCAATTGTAGAGAGGTGAAAGCAAGCAGCGAAAGGCAGGAAACAGAGCCGCGGCGTGCGGCTGAGTCGACTTGAGGCGGAGCGACCATCTTCCCCTCCGCCGACTTCTCGTTCAAGTTCTCGACCCGCCTTTGGACAGCACTACAGCTTCTGTACAGCACCAGGGATGCCTTCAGGTGCGCGCTAGAGTCTGTATACTCCCAGCGACCGCCTCGCTGACCTTGCTCTCTCGCTCCCAGCAGCGCAGGCGCCGGAAGGCAGTCAAACACCAATGCAAGGCGCTAGGCAGGACTTCCAAGCTCTTAAAACTCTCGTAGAAGTCAGCCTCAACCTCAAGCAGCACGAGCGACCACTCTCTAGCGCCCAGCAGGCTGCAACAAGGCCAAGGCTTCGCGGCACTCATTCGCCGACAGCCTCCATCGTCCTGATAGGCATGCGCGGAGTAGGGAAGACGACCCTCGGATTGATCGCCTCCACTTTCCTCTCCCGCGACTTTCTCGACGCCGACCGCCTGTTCGAGCAGGTGTTTCGCTGCAGCGTCAAGGAGCTCGTCGCGGAGAAGGGATTCGCCTACTTTCGGGACCGAGAGTCGGCGTTGCTGGAGCAGCTGTTGACGGTGCATAGTGAGGGCAAGGTGATTGTGCTTGGAGGAGGTGTAGTGGAGCGCGAGGACAATCGTCGGCGCTTGCAGGAGTACGCCAGCTCTCGAGGGCCCGTCATTCACGTTGAGCGGGACTTGGAGGAGGTCTTCGCGTATCTACACAACCCCAACGCCAAGTCCACGTGGGCTACGCTAGAAGAAGGATACCGAGCAGGTGAGTCCAGCAGCGAGCGAAGGAGACGTCGTTGCGCCGAGCTGACCACTCCTTCGCAGTCTGGGAACGCCGAGCTGCCTGGTACGAAGAGTGCTCCAACCTCACTCTCGTTGCCCTCTCCCCTTCCCCCTCGGCGCATCCCTCCCTTGCCCTCAAGCGAGCGGAGATCTCGCTCCAACGCTTCCTCGGCGCCCTTCTCGGCTCTCCCTCACCCTCATTCCCCCAGCTCGACCTCACACATAACTCCCCGCGCTCGACGACACTCGTCATCCTCAATGACGACCCGATACTGCGTAATGCCTCGCTCTTCGAAGTCGCCAGTCGCGGCGTCGACGCTCTCGAGATCCGAGTCGACTCGTTGGCTGGCCTTCCCTCAAACCTTGCCCCCAACGCCCATGCCTCCGCTACCCCCAGCCCTACCGCTCCCACTTCTACCGCCAGTCGACCTGCATCGCCCACCCAAACCGCTGGGAACCCGGACCCCTTCTTCGTCTCCCTCCGAGTCGGCGCGCTTCGACAACACTCCCCTCTTCCCCTTATCTACACCGTACGCACAAGGAATCAGGGAGGGTACTTTGCTGGATCCAGGGAGGACTACATCCGCCTCGTCGAGCATGGCTTTCGTCTCGCCTGCGATTTCGTCGACGTCGAACTTGGACTCGAGGATGACGAGGTCGAGCTGCTCTTGCAAGCCGAGTCACGCGGAAGTAGGACCATCATGTCGTGGAGGTGGAACGCTCCGATACCATGGGACAGCGCCGAGGTAGTCGAGGTCTACGATCGGGCGGTACGTCTCGGCGCCGACGTCGTGCGCTTAGAGCAGCCGGCCTCGAGCCCAGCGAGCAGCTTCGAGCTCGCCCGCCTTCAAGACCGGATCGTCAAAGCTTCCGGCGTTCCCCTCATCGGCATCAATACCGGCGTCAGCGGCCAACTGTCGCGGATCTTCAACCGAGTCCTCACCCCCGTCTCTCATCCGTCTCTCGTCGAGGCCGCCGCCCTCGTCCGAGACGGCGTGCTCTCCTTCGCTGAACTACAACAGGCGCTCAGACTTGCTGGACTTCAAGTCCCAAGAACCGTCTACGACCTGACGAGTTCCGAAAGGATGTCAAGCTGGGACTCGGATCGCCTCGGTGCCAGTCGTCCGTCCGACTCCGCAGCAAATCATCTCCAAGGCGCTTTCACTTCACTCTCACTCCCATACACGCTGGGCCGACCTGCCCCTCCAACCCAACTTCCGTCGCTCATCGAGCAAGCCGACTTCGGCGGCGCCCTCCTACCCCGGGGAGTCGACATCACCGCCTATCCTTCACATCTCCCCCTCTCCCTCGCCGCCTCAACCATCGGCTACGCCGACACTCTCGTCCCTACTGCATCGCATCCATGTCTCTTCGACGAACCCACGCCCTCGACCGCCCTCTCGCATCCCACATTTCAGAACCTCCGCTCCCTCGCTCTTGAACAACTCCTTCAATCTCACCTCTCTCCCGCCAACGTCGTCGGCAGTCATTCATCCGCCATCGTCATCGATGCCTATAGACAACCGGGACGAGAGGCCCTCTTCGCTCTCTCGCAGCTCGGCATTCGCAAGATCTTCGTTCTCGGGTCCGATCCGGCGACTATGAACGCCTACAGCGGCTCGACAATCCCCATCTCAGCCCTCTCCGACGTGGACCAAGCTGCTCCCCGTCACCTTCCCGCCATCATCCTTTCATGCACCGCCAACCTGCCCTCGCTCTCTCCCGCTTTGGCAGGATCGAGCACGCCGGGAGTCGTGCTATGCATGGAAGGTGAGGCGCACGCGGTCGTGAGCAGGGATGAGGGACAATCTTTGATGGAGGTGGATGATGAAGGGGATGGGTGGATCAGGTTGGGGAGGAGGGAGCTGCAGGGCGAGCTGGTGAGGCGGCAGTTCTTCGCGCTGACGGGGAAGAGGATGCCGATTGGAGGTGACAACGATGGGCATTGTTCGCTGTAAGTTGTAGATTCTGTAGCGCATCGCTTGTTGTCTTGCTCGCCTCTCGGTCTGGCTGAGAGCTTCGAGCGGCTGCAGGGAAGGCGAACGCGCGAGCTTGACTCGCTAAATCAAGGTCTACGGAAAATCCAGCGCCTCCGGCCATTCCCACTGATCGTCGGAGAGTCCCTGCCACCTTCCAATCAGGCCCAGGTCGAAGCTTTCCTCCAAATCGAAGCGACTCAGCGCAGAGGGCGAAGGCGGTCTGGTAGGTCCTCGGACGCCAAGGGAGCGTAGGAAGTGCTCTGTAGCTTGAGGAGTCGCGGCTGACCTGTGGCGAAGATGCGTGTTAGCTGCAAAGGCCTCTGAAAAGAAGCAAGTAAGTCTCGCTCACCAGTCGGCGAAATCGGCGGTGAAGTCCTCCATCCCAGAGCCCAGCAGCGGCGTCTGATCCCCTCCACCATCATCGAGAAGGTCACCGAAGCTGTTCGTAGCCGTGTCGCCTCCACTGAGGTGGGCTAGAAGCTCGAGCTCGAGCTCGGCCGTCCCTGCCCTCGGCCATGAGAGGCTTAGCTGAGCCGCCTCGAGTCCTTCGACACCGCTATCGAGGCCGAGCAACAGGGGTTCATCAGTTGATACGATCGGTGGCCCGTTATCGAGCTGAGGCGCATCTGCGGTGTCGACCTGCTCCCTTGCGGCCAGCTCGGCCAGCGCCAGCTCGTGCTTGAAGGTGGCCAGACTTGAGATGTCGCTGGTTTGAGGGAGGCCGAGTAGAGTGGCGAGGAGTTCTTTTGACGAAGGGAAGGTGTGAGAGTAGCGCGAAGTGGCTTTGATGAGCGTCTCCCAATGGTGATGTGTGCCGACCTCAGCGGTGGGGGAGAGAAGGACGGAGGCGAGGGTCGTGATGACTGGGGACATGATGGGCGTGTGGAGATGCTGTGAGGTGATGTGGGAGTCGAGGAGAGCGAGGGTGTCGAGGGTTTGCTCAATGCAGAGGGCCGAGAGATGTTGATAGGGCGACCTGCGAGGCGAGCGACGATCAGTAGCGGAAGCGATCCAGGGCCTCGGAGAGCGTACCGAGGACGGGTAGAGAGTACTTTGAAGGCACTGCACAGCATGTGGAGCTCGAGCTTGTGCGTTGGTGGTGGCGAACCCATGGCGATTCGAAGGTGCGTCGGAAGAGCAGCCTCCCACGACACGAAGGAAGCGAAAGTGTGATCGATGGGTCGCGGAGCTCCGTCCGTTGGATAGTTGAGAGCGTATATTAGAGGCATGGCGGCGAGCGAGAGCTTGATGAGCTGCCTGAACGTAGAGAGAGGGTGATTGCCGGCCGAGCTGCTCGGCGAAGTCGCAGAAGCGGGGGCTTTGAGAGCAGGGACGGCCGAAATGGCATCTCCAAGGGAAGTACAGGCTGTTGAGGCTTGTGTCGACTCCTCCTCGGGTCCAGTGACCGACGGGAGAGGAAGATCGAAGGTTCCGCTTGCGAGAAGAGGCGGTCGACCGAGACGAAGAGCCTGCCCGCGAGAACCAGCGTAAGCGAGATGCCAGTCGGCACAAACAGCTCTCGAGACTCACAAGAAGAGTATCGAGGACGATGATAGCGCCGAAAGAGCGAACGGCGTACTCTTGGTCCGTGTCGTGGCTGTCGTAGAAGCTCGACGACGATTGATGTAGACCGAGGGCGTAGGCGAGATTGAGTGCGATACCTGTGGGTGTATAGCTGGTCAGCTTGCGCACAGCTAGCGGAAATCGGCTGTCGTTGAGCTCACCGAAGTGAGCCGAAGCAGAGGTCAGGTCGTCCCGTCCCAGATCGACCTGAGCCAACAGCACGGCAGCTTGTACTGTATGAAGCGTCGGTGCACGAATCGCCGCCGTGAGCGCTTGGCCTGCTTGGACCTTGTAGCGATCCACCAGCGCCGACGACCCTTGCTCAGCTCCGATCACGAGCGTGGTATAGCGAGCGGCAATGGCGAGCATGGCGAAGACGAGCTCGTAGCCGACGGGAGTAGAGGGTCTCGAGTCGGGAGTATCTGGCAAGTACTGAGTACTTGGCTCCTGCTGCTCCGCAACCCAGTTACGAAGGGCTTGACGGTCGACAATGGGGAGCGAGGAATGGCCGACACCGGAGAAGTAGTCGTTGATGAGCCTAGCCAGAAGATGATGGAGAGGTAGCTCATTCTGAGGTGGTGGAGGCGGGAGCAAGGCCAGGGGTTTGCCGATGGCTGGGAAGCGATTCGACGAGTGGGTGAAGTATTCGGTGCTCGATGATGGCCCACGATGCAGACGGGTGGAGAGGAGAGGTGGGGGAGCAGGGGGTTTTGGAGGTTGAGGTGGCGTTTGGAGGATGTGGAAGCGCGGGGGAGGGTCGGCAGCGGTCACTGGCTGAGATTGGGAGGGGAAGCGGGCGCTGTTGTCGGCGGCGTAGGAAGGCTGATCGCTTTGATGTGAAGTCGAGATATCATAGGCGATCTCGGAAGTCGAAGCGACTGTAGAGCCCTGATTGGGAGACGAGTCGTCTTCTAGCTCGTCTGTGTCCTCCTCCAGCTTCGGCGTAGCCTCCATTGAGCCTGAGCGAGCCTCGAGCCACGCGCTGACGGCGCTCCGAGCGAAGGCAGCCTTCTTTTCGTCCTCGTCGCGCTCGGTAGGGGACGGCGGAGCGAGCGTCGCCGTGGCTCGGCGCTGCAGGCAGTACTCGGCGAGCTCCTCGACTTGGGGCGAGAGCAGGAACATGTCGCCTGCGTATCAGGGGAGAGGAATCAGTAGCTAGGCCTCGAGAATCGGTTCCTCTTCCAGCACTGGAAGGCTGCAGCTGAGGACGACTCACCGAGCAAGAGACGGAGGAGATCCAGTCGCTCGCTCGACTGCTTGGCGAGGGTGCTGTAGCCCGCCAGAGGACCTCTACGCTTCACAGGCTTGGTGTAGGTGCATGCCTGCGCGTGAAAAGGTGTTCTGGTCAGCCGCGGGCCTCCCGCCAGCCGCTGCTCGAACTAGCTACGTACCTCAGGCCGTCCTGAAGCGGTACAGAGCTCGCAGGCCTCATCGTCTGACTTCCTGACACACGCTCGCCGCCTCTTGACGCAGCTATCGCAAGCTGAAGCGAGAGGTCAGCTCCTCGACGGCTGAGCTCGACGCAACGACTGCTCACCCTTCGTGACCCGCTTGCGCTTCTGATCCTTCATGATTGATCGGTCCTGAGCGAATCCGATGCTCCAAAGGTGCCAGCCAGGGTCGCAGAAGCGATTCAAGGTGAAGACGAGCGAAAGCAAAGAGCGAGAGAGGCGGAAGAAAGTCGAGCCGCCATAGAGAGGAGTTTGACCGAGGAGGTCTGTAGGCGAGGCAGAGCAAAATCCACTTACAGTGCGTGAGAGCTGCTACAGGCCCGCACAAAGGCTGCTCGACGGCGTAAGAGCTAGTGCGAGGCCTGCTCGGCGATGCTGCATGCTCGCTCGCCGGCGCCATGCACCTCTCTACTCGACGCTCTTGGAGATCGAAGGCGGTGAGGCTATAGCTCTTATGCGTTTCGGCCAACGACGACTACACACTCGACGACAGATTCTCTCGCGACCGACGCAGCAAGCGAATTATGATCGCCGAGGGAGCTTGAGGCCAAGCTCGCTTCACCACTACCGCTTAGCAGTCGGAACAGAAGAAGCCAGATATTATCCTTCAGCACGTTACATAGCATGTCTACCTACGGCTGATCTCTCGAACAAGAGCCCTCTCGCCGACTCCTCACTGCTGCTCGGCGCTGGCCTCCCTCTCGTAAACTTCCAACGTCTTCGCCGCCATCTCCTCGACAGGAGGCTTCAGTCCCGTCCATAGCTCAAACTGAGCAGATGCTTGCTGCAAGAGCACCATGATCCCTGGGTTGGTGCTCCAATCGGATCGACTTTCCTCGGCGAGACGAATCAGCGCCGTGCGCTTCGGGAGATAGGCCATGTCGAGCACCACTCCTCCTTGAGGTCGGGAGAAGATGTCTGAGCTCAGAGTGATCGCTCCAGCTGCTGAAGGTGGGAGACCAGCTGTAGAGGTGAGCGAAGGAGCGACGGTTGCCTTTGCCGGGACGGTGCCGATGACAAAGAGGGGAGGACCGAGGGTGAATGATTCGGCCGTGAGGGAGGATATGTGGATGATTCTGGTCTTGTTGTAGGCGGCAAAGCCGGCGATGATCTCCTTCACGCGAGACGACGTTCGGTTGAAGACGTAGACGTTGCCAATTCCCATCTCGCCGAGGGCGTACACTGCGATAGAGGACGGCTCAGATCAGCCATGAAGCAAGCTTTAAATCTTATGGAGCTCACCTGCAGCTCGAGCGGCGCCTCCTGCACCGATGACAAGTCCAGTTGACTCGCCGTTCCGTTCATGCTCGGGCTTGAGACCGGCGAGAAGGACGTTGCGGATGCCGACCTGCTCTACGGATAGTCAGTAGAGTATCTATATATCCGAAGAAGTGAGCTAAGCTCACCCAGTCGGTGTTGTCGCCTACGAGGATCCGCCTTCCATCTGTGCCGAGACGAGGGATGACGGTGTTGACGGCTCCAAGCTGCTTTGCCGCCGGGGTGACGTCGTCTAGTAGCTTCATGATGGTGATCTTGAAGGGCATGGTAACCGCCATCTGTATTAGCCGTGGGGAGACAAGGTCAGCGCCAGCTCGGTCGCTTCGGCGATGCTCAAGCGACCGAGCTCGAGACTTACTCCACCGAACGAGCTGCAAGGGATGAGACCATTAGCGCAGCTCGAGCACGAGTAGATGTCCGCCTAACTGGCGACCAGAGCAAGCAGACTCACTCATCGTGCAGGATCTCTTCGACCTCATTCGTGAGCTCTGGCCGCTCGAGGACGAAGAACCCGTGAGGTAGGTGCAACGCTTCGTATCCCGTGTTGTGAATGAGAGGAGATTTGCTCTGTGCAATAGGGTATCCGAAGACGTAGAGCTGCTTCGCGGAGGCGTTGAACTGCGAGAGGAGATTGACGGGTCAGTGAGAAGCTTGGCGCCGGGCCCGAAGGAGCACATTTCGAAGGTCTGCTGGGGACCATTCCCATCTCGTACCTCTTGCAAGATGCTCATATCTGTGAGGTATCACACGGCGTAAGTCAGCAAATGCACAGCGCGCGAAGGGCATCCAGAACCGACTCGCCTCAAGCGGAAGATAGCGAATCCGCCGACTTCGTCGAGCCGCGGCCTACAGTTGAGGGCAGGAGCGAAGGGCAGAGCAGGAGACAGGATGATAGTTGAAACCTTTGGAGCGATGCGAAACGGCAGAGGAGGGGATTGACCCCGACGCGGTCGACTAGCGAGCTGAGACGAGCGCCGAACCTGCCCGCCGAGTTGCTCTACTCCGAACGAGGGCGTATCGGCAGACATGCTGACCCCTAGGCAGGGGGATGACAGAGTGAGCGCTAATAGCGCTAATTCCTTGCTCTCGGCCGTCTACGCTTCCCTCAAGACCCTCCGGCACTCCTCGCGAACGGCTGGAGGCACGACCTTGCCGGCGTAGATGTAGCAGTGCTCGAATGCGTTCTCCTACAGAGAGAGGCACATGAATGAAGCTCGGGTCTGTGTATAGCACTCGACTTACCGCAACGACCTCGGTCCCGCAGACAGTCTGCCAACTGGCCTCTTCGGCGATGGTGCGAATGAGGGTCATGGGAGGGTGGTAGGCCATCTCGACGCTGTAGGGGAGTACGAGGAGTCAGTTGTAAGTTTACGACGGAGCTCGCGCAGAAGGCAACCTACAAGACTGGCCTACTCGGCAGCGAGAGAAAGCCCTGCTCGGCTCGCGCCTCATTGGCGTCATAAGGGTGTTCGAACAGCACTCTGGCTATCTCATACACCCTCTTCTCCGCGTCTGTCGCCGGCTCGATCGAAGGGATAGCTCCCACTCCCGCCGCCAGCCTCACGCCCTCCTTCTCCCTCTCGGCGAGCGCATCCTTCGCCTGCTCGACGGTCTCGAGCGGGCGCAGATCCCAATCCTTGAACTGCTCAACGATGGACGCCGTCTCCCCTGGATCTCGGTTGACCATGTAGATGGGCGAGAGACCAATAGCATGCATGGCGTAGATGGCGGCGCGAGTGGCACCTCCTCCACCGATCATCAACGCCGAAGCTGTTCCAGGAGCGAAGGAGAGAGGTGTGTCGGCTGGAAATGGAGTGGAAATGGAGGAGATAGCGGAGATGAGACAGTTGAAGACGGCCGCGGTGTCGAGGTTGGTGCCAACGTGGGTGAGGGAGCCGGAGGGGGAGCGCCGAAAGTAGGTGGTGTTGACGCTGCCTATTGCGAGAGCTTGGGGTGTGAGCTCGTCGACGGCAGTCATGGCTTGGATCTGGTGGAGAAAGATGGCTGGGTGAGCGGCTGGACGCAGCAGGACAGCGAAAGAGCTCGGCGCGCCTTCAACGGCATCGTTATGCAGCTACCGAGCGCTGTGGGCAATGCCATATCCCGCTTCCACACATTGTCCTCCATCTCGAGAGAATCGCAGTTGACGGCGGTAAACTTGTACCGCGGTAGACCGCTGCGATTGGAAAAGAGGCCTCGTCAGCGCTCGTAAAGACCTCGGAGCGGCTCGATACTTACACGGCAGGAAAGATAACGTCCATGAGTCTTGGCATGACTGACCTGCCCTCAATGTTGGCGCCGTACAGAGCCGTCTGAGTACGAACATCGTCTGGCGACACCTCTGGTCGCTTCTCGCTGAAGGCAGACATGTCAGATGATCGAGAAGGCCCTCAAGATGATATCGAGCGATTGGAGACGGCTGGGCGAAAGTGAGACGAGCAAGAAACGAGCAGTGAAGCGCAGGAAGTCAAGAGAAGATCGAGTCGGTCACGCCGAGGTCGAGCTGATGTGGGGGGTGAACGCTGAGCCTAGTCACCACCTTCAGTGAAGTGAAGAGCGAGGTCAGATGGTAGGCCTGACTCGATGAAAGTCTCCTGTAGCGTCGACTTTCGCTTACGCGGAGCGCCGAGACTCCTTTTTGGCCCCTCGAATCGCGTTGCGGACTACTACCATACACACACTTGATTCCAGAGATATCTGAGAGATGATCACGACTAGTTGTTACCCTGGATAGTAGCATAGTAGGCAGCCAACGACTTCTTCTTCTCGACTTCGGCCTCCTCGACGGTGATGAGCTTCCACTGCGATGGCGAGGAGTGAGTCAGTAGGCGAGCTCGAGCAGCATTTACAAGATAATGTAGAACTCACATCACGCTTGAGGAGGTGGTAAGGAGCAGACTTGAACCCGAGAGCCTTGGCCTTTTCCTCGTCGTGGATCTCCTCGACGTCGACAACGAGGGAGGTCTTGACTCCGAAGACGGCGTCGCTATAGTGGAGAAACCAGTCAGGATTTGAGTCAAGTTAGAGCCGAAGGAAGAGAAGGAGAGCGCACGATTTGAGGTATTCGTCGCCTCGGGGGTAGAGCGCCGTGGTGAGAGGCTCAAAGCCAGTGGCCTGTAGGTGTAGGTGAACAGAGAGGTCAGCATAGCTCACTAGACAGAGAGTGACCATCGAGCTCAGTGCACACGAGGCAGCGCAGTGCACCAGAGGCAGATCGGCGCAAGGGAGGGCTACGCACCTCGAACTGCATATGCAGATGGGCGGGGCGGAAGACGTGACGGTTGAGCTTGCGTAGGAACTGGCCAACGGGACCGTCATTAGGGATAGGATAGGCGATAGGCAAGACGGCGCGGTAGCTGTAGTAGCCATCCTGTGAGGGCGAGCAGGGTCAGCTTTGGCGCCGCAGGACGAAGGCAGGATAATGTCGCTCAGCGCACCTTGTCGGTCGTCAGACGTCCACGGCAATCAGGCTCGGAGCGTCCCTCGTACTCTTTTGGAGGACGAGAGGTAATCAGCGCCCAAGTCAGGCGAGCCGGTTGGCAACGCCGACCCTGGGAGAAGTGCTCGACGTCGACTTACGAGTATCGTAGAGACCATCCTCGTCGGTCTCCCATGTCTCAATCTTGCAGCCAGCGATACCGTTGCCCTGCATATCGGTGACGCGCCCCTCGACGTACATATACTCGCCCTTGCCCTCACTCGCGATGGAACCGCCGGCGGGGATCTGCAGAAGTGGTAGAAGGCGACGAGGAAGTGAGTGAATAACAAAAGTGAAGGATTTGTGGGAGGTGAAGTAGGGTGGAGGGGACGTAAGCGAAGGGAAGAGGTTCGGCGAAGACTCGAAGACTCACGTCGTGGGCATCCTCGGTGAAGAAGGGGCCGAGAACGGTAGCCTCGGAGGCTCCTTCGGGCTTGGGGTGGTTCATGGTATCGACCAAAGCCGAGAGACCGAGAATGTCGGAGAGAAGGATGAACTCTTGCCTGCGAGCGACGGTCGGCGTTAGTTCGGCGGGACGTGAGCTCAGTGAGAACCTCAGCAGCTCACCTGATGTCCGAGCAGATCTGTCCAGTGGCAGTCAAGAAGTGAATGGCGGCCCTAGTAGAGCAAAAAGGTCAGCTTCTAGCTTCTCTTAGACGGCGCCGAGCGGCTTTCGTTCTGACGTTGAAGGCAAGACCTACATCCACTCTTCGGTTGTGAGTCCGACCTCACGAGCAAAGTCATGAAGGTGCGTCACGACCTTCTCCATTACGAACTTGAGGCTGTTGAGGAATGAGTCGGCGAATTGGAGCGAGGGCGGAGGTCAGCTTCAGCAGCAATGAAAGAGGGCGAGCGGTAACAAACCGAGGGTCTTCGCACAGCGAGTTGATAGAATGCACATTGGAGGTAATTGTCTCGGCCGAGCTGTACGAAGTAGTGTGCGATGACAGGGTGCAGCGGGTCAGCAAGATCCGGAGGGGGGCGTGGAGAGATGCTGAGCTCACAGGTCGGTAAGGTTGGGCAGGAGTGACTGTGAGGTGACAGGAGGTTAGCTGTGATGTAGTAGATGCTGTTCGAAGTACTCACCAAGTCGATGTTAGGAGCTCCGCGGGAGATCGCATCTTGAACTGCCTTTCCGACCTTGCGAGGGGCACGGATGCGAGAAGCAGCGTCGTCGCTAACGGGAACAGCAGACATATGGGTTGAAAGGGATTGAGTGAGAAGTAAGAAAGAGAAAGAGGGAAGCGGTCGATTCCGCCGAGAGATGGAGCTGAGAGGCGGAGAAAGGAGCATCCTGTCCCTCTTTCTCCCTCCCGCTCTTCTCGTGCTCCTTCTACAGCTCCGTCTATTACACCAAAATCCCCTACAGAATACAAGGTACGCTCCTCTGCTCCCTCGATACTTGCCTACACCTCCCCGTCCAGCTCTCGCTTCGCTCCCCCACCGCCAACCGCTCCCTCCTCTCGTTCAGCGCTGCCTGCTCGACGTGAGGCTGTAGAGCCGCACCGGGGTTTCATTCTCCTACAATTCACCGCTCTCCTTGGACCAACCAGGGCTCCTCTTCAAAGCTCGCAATCGCTGACCTGAGCGGCTCGCTTGATCGCATCCGCTCCCTCCGCCCCATCTCCGACTCCGGTTCCCTCCCCTCCACTCCAAATCCACTCGCGCTCCTTGCCCTCCTTCTCTACCAACCTCAAAAGATGCAGCCTTTCGTCTACAACGCCCTGCCCGCTCGTGTGCTCTTTGGATGGGGAACGAGCTCCAAGGTCGCGGAGGAAGTGAAGCGACTCGCCTGCAGCAAGGTGCTCGTCCTCACTACGCCTCAGCAGGTCTCTGCTGGAGAGGCTGTTAGGGCACACCTTGTGCGTTTCTGGCCGATCCTGTAGGGCTATACTCGAGCTGACCTCGTTCACTCGCAGGGAGACCTCGCCGTTGGCCTGTACTCGAACGCTACGATGCACACGCCGATGTCGGTCACTCAGGACGCTCTCAAGGTTGTCAAGGAGCTCGGTGTTGACTGCTGTGTGAGTTCAGTCTATCGCTGGCGGTGACGGAGCGATCCTCGGCGCTGACTCTCTGGCTCCCTCCGCGCTCCCCAGGTCGCTGTTGGCGGAGGATCTACCATTGGACTCGGCAAGGCTATTGCTCTCAATGCAGAGGGACCCAAGATCAAGCAGATCGTCATCCCTACCACCTGTGAGTGGAATCACGAGAGACTCGGCTGCCTCGCGAAGCTGACCTCTTCGCTGCTGGCTTTCCCAGACGCTGGATCCGAGGCTACTCCCATCATCGGACAGAGCGAGACTGATGCCAATGGCAAAACGCTCAAGACTACTCAGAAGACCATCAAGGTAGGTCTCGAGCTCAGTCCTCCTCGAGATCTCGGCGACTGACCTCGTCCTTTCCCAGGTTCTCCCCGAGGTGATCCTTTACGACATCGACCTCACCATGACTCTTCCTCCCCAAATGACTGTGCGTATCTACCTCTTCTCCACCCTCGCCCCTCTGCTGACCTCGCCTCCCATCTTCGCAGGTCACCTCGGCGCTCAACGCCATCGCCCACGCCGTCGAGGCACTCTGGGCCGTCGACGCCAACCCCATCATCTCCTCGCTCGCCGAGCAAGGTATCGTCTCCCTCACTCGCGCCATCCCTGCCATTCACAAGGACGGCTCGGACAAGGATGGTCGTTCGGACGCCCTGTTCGGCGCTTGGGCTTGCGGAACGTGCTTGGGAGCCAGCAGCATGGCGCTGCATCACAAGTTAGTGAGTCCAAGTCTCCTCCTTACCTTCTGATTGCCGTTACTGTGCTTCTTCGGCGCTAACTCGCTCCCTCTGCCACCGCTTCACAGGCCCACGTCCTCGGCGGCTCCTTCGGCATGCCCCACGCCGAAACGCACACCGTCATCCTCCCCCACGCCGTCGCTTACAACGCCCCCTTCGCCACTGAAGCCGTTGCTCGCGTCGCCAAAGCCATGAACGTCGACAACGCCGCGCAGGGCCTCTTTGATCTGGCGAAGGATCATGGAGCGCCGTACTCGCTGAAGAGTCTCGGATTCAAGGAGGAGGACTTGGAGGAGGCGGCGGAGATCGCTGCGAGGGCGCCTTAGTGAGTTTGATGAGCGGCCCTCTCTCGCCGAGCATGAGGCGCCAGGACGAGAGAGCTGACCTTCCTTCGCACCCAACAGCCCCAACCCCGCCCCTCTGGAGAAGGAGAAGCTACTCAAGCTCCTCACTAATGCCTTCCACGGTAACCGCCCCGAGTAGACTGGCCTGAGTAAACGAGCAACTGACCGCCGAAGTTGAATTATTGTGTGTAACGAGTCAAAGTGCTTAGCTGTGACCGCCTACAGGATACGAGAGGGGTTGTTGTTGAGTGACAGCTCGTCCTGGTCCACTAGCTCCGTCGCAAGAGGTCCTCAATGGCTGCGAGGGCGAGAGCCGAGTTCGGCGAGGGGTTGACCGCGCGATTTTGTGGTTTGGACAAGTTGCGGGATCTCGTGGTTGCCTCCGATACTGTTGTACAGTGAACATTGAACGTCGAGGGCTACTCGCCACCACTTGAAGTGACCCACAGAAACTAGTTCGGAGTTGGCCCTTTCCAAACGAACCGGCCGTTCGCCTCTCTTCCTCCTACCATCCACCTCTCTTCACCTCTTTCACCCTTTTTACCCCTCGCCAGCTCGCCCATCTACACCAAAATCTGAGGCCACGATGGGAAGCTACAGATTAGAATATGCTAAGGAAGGTGACGGCCTCGTTCAACGACGAGCCCCACCTCGTCGAGTTCGAGCCTGAGCTAACCGTGCTCTGCTTGCCTACAACAGTTGGGCACGTCCAAGTGCAAAGATGAGTCTACTATCCTATATTGGAGCTCTCTCACACTCACCACGAGCTACAGCTCGCTCCCCGCTACCCTCCCTTTCACCCAACTGACCTACGCTCTTCCTCCCCCCTCCACGACCCAAGCCCTGCAGCGGCACGAAGATCCCCAAAGCAGCACTCCGCTTCGGTACCGTCGTCGAATTCCGTCAGTCCTCAGCCCACGCGGCTTGGAGCAGTTGGAGCAGAGGGGAGCGGCAAGCTGACCTGGCCCGCGCTGCTCACAGAGGGCAAGACCAGCTTCGCTTGGAGGCACTGGGGATGCGTGACCAAGAAGCAGTTTGAGAACATCAAGAAGGGTGAGTCTGTATTGCTGCAGCTGGATCGCAGGGCGGACGTCAAGGCTGACGCTGATGCCCGCTCGTTCCCCTCCTCCCTACTACAGATTTCGAGACCGCCGAGGATCTCGATGGCTTCGAGGAGCTCAAGGAGGAGGATCAACAGCGCGTTGCCAAAGCGTTCGAGGCTGGCGAAGGTGAGTTGTCGCTGTTCGCCGACGAGACGCACCTCGCTGACGGCTTCGAACCGCTACAGTCGCGGACGAGGACATTCCCGACAGTGCCAGGAAGCCTGAGGCTGATGAGGACGAGGACGAGGAGGTCTTGAACGAGAAGCAGGTGTGCTTGGACTGTCGAGCTCGGCGCCGAAGGAGCTAACCTCGGCGTTTGCGCAGGGTGGATCGGCCAAGAAGCCCAAGAAGAAGGCTGCTCCCAAGAAGAAGAAGGGAGACGACGATGAGGAGGAGGAGAAGCCCAAGAAGAAGGTCAGTCGGGCCTCCCGGTCGAGTCGTGGCGAGGCGGTACTCACCTCGCGACCCTCTTGCTTACGCAGGCTCCCGCCAAGAAGACCAAGGCCAAGGCCAAGAAGGATGCTTCCGAGTCTGAGGAGGAGGCCGAGGCTGAGGAGACTGGTAGCGAGGATGTGAGTTCCGAGAACCTTTCCGCTCGGAGATGGAAGCGCCGAGGAGCTGACCTTGGGACTACTCCTTCGCCTGCAGGAGAAGCCCAAGAAGAAGGTTCGTGCCTCACTGTAGCTCTAGCTCACTCGACTTACCTGCTTACCTCTCTCCAATACTCCCAACAGGCGCCCGCCAAGCGCGCTCGCAAGGATGAGGTGAGCCTTTCTCGTTTCTTGCCTCGTCTTCGAGAGTCGAAGCTGACCCGATTACTCCTGAACAGGACGACGAGGTTCCCGAGCCCCGCAAGCCCTCGAGCCGCAACGCCGGCAAGCCCAAGAAGTCGTTCAAGGAGGAGGATGGCTCGGCCAGCGAGGAGGAGGAGGTCAGTCCTGTGCTCCTCTTCTGTGACGCTCTGAGCTAGAGCTGACCCGAAGCCGCTTCACCGACTCAACAGAAGCCCAAGAAGAAGACCAAGAAGAGCAAGGCTACCGTCGACTCGGACGACGAGTAAAGCTTCGGCGCTCCTTCCTCGTGCTTCCAGGCTCGTCTCGTCTCCCCTCTTGCCTCAGTACTGCGACTCTCTCTTCCTCTTTGATACCTGCTGAAACGAACTATGCTGTCTGCGCAACCGATTGTCACTCGACAGCTCGCCCGAGAGACGGCGGCGA
Organism: Leucosporidium creatinivorum; assembly: GCA_001600635.1. Lineage (NCBI taxonomy): Eukaryota > Fungi > Basidiomycota > Microbotryomycetes > Leucosporidiales > Leucosporidiaceae > Leucosporidium > Leucosporidium creatinivorum. Next base: position 686,922 of record BCKL01000003.1, on the reverse strand, counting down.
GACAGGCGCGGACCCGGTTGAGGTCGTTCGCAAGGTCGAAGGCCGACTAGACCGAGGCAGGTATCTCACAATACAGATAAGCTTAGAATGCGAGCCTGCTCAACAACCCCTCCATAGATGCTTGCATCAAGACATCGGCGCTTCAGTTCCCCGACCCTTCGTCGTTCGGCCTTGGCTCAGCTCCTTGCCCTCCTCCAAATCTCCTCGACTTTCTCTTCGACTCGCCGCCGCCTCCAGCAAACGGTTCTTCGGCAAAGAGACAACACCGACTGCCCACCTACAGCGCCGTTCCAAACTCAAGGGCTGCTCAGACCCTCACAACACACCCCCACTCTCATCTCCCGCTGCATCTAGCCCAAAGGCTCACCTACAGCGCTGTTCTCGTCACTAGCAAGGTCCTACGGGGCCCTCTCAGCAGGTGCACAGCCCCAATCGGCCGCGGATACCATCGACAAGCTATGCGACCGCTTGCTCAACGGTAGCCAGCTCGAGGACCGGAGGGCCGCTTTGCTCGGATTGAAGGGGCTTAGCAGGGACTGGAAGACGGTGAGTGTGTTTTACCGATGCTGTGCTGTAATGGGCCAGAGAAGGGAGGGTGTAGCAGCTGGAGACGGGACGAGGCAAGGAATGGGTGCTCGAGGCGGAGCTGCCGATGCTGACCGCGCTCAAGAGAGCTGAGGGTGACTGGGCTGCAGAATTGACACGCTAGCTATCCTACAACAGTCGCTGACCCTCCACTTTACGCGTCTACAGGAAGTCGGCTCGCGCGCGCTGCCCATTCTGCTCGGCGTGCTGCAGGAGGATGCTCCCGAGGACGTCGAAATTGCCAAAGCGGTGGTAGAGACGCTCAGTCTGCTCTGTGAGGTCGAAGAGGTGGAAGGACGGGTACGTTGCGCCTCTGCGCCGCTCCACAACACGTGTTGACGCTCGCTGACCTCTCCTGCGCCTCACCGTAGCCTGTCCGCGATGACTCTGGGCTTCGCAATACCGACGTATTCCTCGCCACCGCCACGCCCCTGCACACCCTCCTCACTCTCCTCACGCCCATGCACTTCTACCTTCGCTTCTTCTCGCTGCAACTTCTCGGCATCCTCCTCGCCAACCGCTCGACTGCGGTCCAAGGACATGTCCTTACTGCTCCCGGAGGTGTAGGGAGGCTGGTGGAGACGCTCGACGACTCGAGGGAGATTATTCGGAACGGTGAGCCTCCGCCTGCTGAGCGCCGAACTCGAGCTCGCGCTGATCTTGACCGTCTCGCAGAGTCGCTCCTTCTCATCATCGCTCTCACGACGTCCAACGCCGACATCCAAAAGCTTCTGGCGTTTGAGGGAGCTTTCGACAAGCTCTTTGCGATTGTTCGACAGGAGGGAGGAGTCGGCGGAGGTGGGATCGTCGTCCAGGATTGCCTGGCAGCCATCGGGGGTCTCCTGCGCTGGAACGTATCGAATCAGGTGCGTGAATCTTGAGGCTTGTGCTGGTGAACGTCGCTCATCGCTCTCCGTCCGCAGAACTACTTCCGCGAGACCTCGTGCATCCCCCTCCTCGCGCCTCTCCTCCTCTTCCCCCAACCCACCGCACTTAACTCGCAAACCCTCTCGGCCTTCGCTTTCCAGTCGTGGTCGGAGCAGAAGGTCATCAACGCTGGCCTCGTCATCTCCCTCGTTCGCATGCTCGTCGGAGGCGCGGGGACCGGTCGAGCAGGCAATCAGAAGGCTCTGCTCACCAGCGGACTGACACGATGCTTAGCTGAGTTGGCGCTGGCTAGTAACGCACCTGCTGTCCTCAAGTCGCAGGTGAGCTGCTTTCAAACCTGAGAGCTGAGCCCAGCTGACCTTAACCCGTCTCGCAGTCCCTCAATGCCCTCGCCGACATCCTTCGCAACTCGCCGCCAAATCAAGAAGCTCTGACTTCCCTCATTCTCACTCCTCTCATCCCACCACTCGCCCCGTCTTCCGTCGAGACCTACCACGCCGCCGGCGACGAGTCGGCCGGCGACTTTGACGAACGAGGCGCACCGCGGCATCCCTCCGAGCAGCGAGGCGAGGGAGCAGGCGGCGAGCGTGACGAGCGAGGGGAGCCGGTTGCGCCGAGCGAGAACAAGTGGAAGCGGGGGAAGAAGATGCCGGCGGTCGTCGCTACTACGGCACTAGCCGTGCATGGCGATGGCACGCCAGGGAGGGAGGGACTGAGGGTCAGGGCGGCGGCTGCAGGGCTCTTTGAGGTGCGTCAACGTCTGATCCATCGCTGCGAGACGCCTCAGCTCATGTTGCTCTCTTCGGCCCATCGCAGAGCTACGTCTCGAGCTCCTCCGACACCCAGCTGGGCATTCTGTCGACCATGTCGGCTCCTCAGCCCGAGGATCTTCCTACTGATGAGCTCCCTAGTACGGGTTTCGTCGCTTCCCGTCTCTGCTTCGCTGACCATCGCTCCCTACTCGCAGGCGAGCCAACCCAATCCGCTGGATCCATCCTCCTCCACGCCATGCGCGTCTTCCCTACTACCACTCGCACCGAACCCTTCGATTCCTACACCCCCTTCTTCGGTTGCCTGCTCTTCTCCCATCTCCTTTACCACTCCGAGTCGAGCAAGGAAGCTGCTCGCAAGATCTACTTCTCGGGCGACGATACGCAGCCCGGCGGGCTAGGAGACGAGGACGATCGGGTCAGCTTGGTCGCTATCCTCGTCGGCAACCTCATGATGGCGCAGAGGGAGCAGGCGCAGAGCGCCAACGCTGGCCTGGGCCCAGAGAGGGGACTGGAGTGGAGCAGGGTGATGGTCGGGTACCTCATCGTGCTCAGCATTTGGCTGTGGGAGAGTCCCTTGACGGTCAAGGAGTTTTTGAGCGAGGGAAGCAACTTGCAGGTCGTGAGTCGAGCGAGTTGAAGTCGGCGCTCCGAGGCGACGGCTAACGCTTCCTCTTCGCAGCTCATCCAACCCATCACTCAATCTTCGGGCGTCGACTCGGCTGTACAAGGTCTTTGCGCCTTCCTCCTCGGCATCTGCTACGAGTTCTGCCGCGAGCCGGCAGACATCACTCGGTTCGTCTTTGCTGCTCCCCTTCCTCTCATCACTCCTACTTACGAGCTTCCTCTCAATAGTGAGACGCTGCATCCCATCCTCCAAAGTCGCGTCGGACCCGACCAGTTCGTCTCCCGCATCCTCCGTCTGCGCGAGGATCCTCGTTTCCGCTCCGTTGGTCCCGGCGTCCTGGAGATGAACGAGGACGAAGACGTGCTCGAGGATCTCGGAGAGGAGGACGGGCTGTGGTTCGACTTCACCTTTGTCGAGTTCCTCAAGACCAACTACAGTGAGCTCGTCAAGTTCTGCACCATCGACCGAAGCTGACCTCGCTCCTCTCACAGTCTCGGTGCAGCGCGCCATCCTCCTCGACCCCAGCTCAAACAATTCTGGTCGTGAGTGACGGATTTTGTTCTCTCTCGAGGCCTTCTCTGACTCCCTGCCACTGTACAGGTCGCTCCGTCGACGCTGCTACCTCGCCCGAGATCGTCAATGCGCTTCGGTCAACGGTTGCTAACCAGTCGGAGGAGCTTGACGACCTCAAGTCGCAGATCTTCAACATGCAAAAGGAGCGGGAAGAGGAGGTATGCTTGTCCGGTCTTGTCCTTTCTGCTGAAACGAAGCTAATCGCTCTTCCCACCGTTTCGCAGCGTGCCTCGTATCAAGATCAGCTCGCTGGCCTCACGGAGGAGGTCGCTACCCTCAAGCGAGAACTCGCCGACGCACAAGAGCAGAAGGCCGAGGCCGACAAGGAGCAAGAGGATGTACGTCGCTTTCTCGCCCTCCTGCCTTCGCTCTCGCTCACTCGATCTCTCAACAGCTGCTGGTGCTTCTGGAGGACGTCTCGTCGAAGCGGAAGGGAGACAAGGCTCTTATGCGTGCGCAGGGCATGGAGGTCTCGGAGGATGAGGAAGAGGAGGATGAGGAAGATGAGGAGGACCGGGAGGAGGAGCACGGAGAAGGTCTCGTTTAATGCACTGAAGTGGTCTCTTCGCACGAGTCTTCACTAGCTCTCTCTCCTTCATCTCGCACACCGAACACACTGCTTAATACCCTCAAGCAGGCTTTTATTCCGAGCTCATCAGCTCCTCGACGTGATCCTCGCTTCAACCCTCCTCCTCGCCCGAAGCTACGATCAGAACTGCCTTCTTCTTCTTCTTCTTGACTGGCGCCGCCTCCTGCGTAGGTAGAGCAGGTCGCTTGATCCTGCCGGAGACGGGAGGGACCTTGCCTCGAGGGTTGTTCTTGGGCCGAATGGGCTGGGCGAAGTCCTCGACGAGACCGTGGTCGGTCGACTGGCGAAGGTTGAAGTAGGGCTGGAGGAGACCAATCTGCGAGCCGATAGCGGAAGGAGTGAGAAGAGGGAAGGTTGGCGGAGGAGGGAAGGGCAGGTCTGAGGTGCTGAGGCTTCCGCTGCGAGCGAGAGGCGAGGTGAGGTCAGCTTTCAGCAAGGAAGGTTCATAGACGATGTGCACTCACGAGTCTGGCTGCTCGGCCGCTGGACCCTTGGGCTCGCCGCGAAAGAGGCGCATGGGGATGTCAAGTGACTTGGCGCCGAGCTCCGTGTCGAGACCAACTTCGGCGAGGCCGAAGAAGTCGTCGCCCGCGAGATGACTCAGCTCTCCACTTTTTGATGTAGAGAGATCAGCTATCGGTCTCCGATGAGATGAGCGGAAAGAGACGTACGCTGATAGCGCCTCTCCATCTCGAGCGAATGCTTCTTCCTCGCCGGCGACGCCTGGTCCCGGCTCGACACCATCCAACTGATCACGACGAGCACGCTCGAGCTTGCCGTGCAGGTCGGTGAGCTTGGCTCCGTAGTGATCGATGTCCTCCGAGACGTATTCCTCGAGAGCCGCGGGCGATGGCACTCCGTTCTCGCCGAGCACGTGGAGGAGGATTTGCTGCAGGATGGAGGCGTCAGCGATGCGCGAGCGGGGTCGAACGAGCTAGCGACTGACCTCGGTAGTTAGCTTGCCGGCGTAGCGATCCGAGTAGAAGCGTAGCGTGCGTCCGAGGTTCATGATGTACTCGGCCGCGACGTGAGCGAGGACGCCGAGAGCCATGGTGCTTGATCCTACACCCGAGGAGAGGGTCAGCACACACGAGTAGGATTCATGGAGGTGAAGAGGCGCACCGTCGAAGCCAGCGTGACCCAAGATGCGGTTCGAGACGAGTCCAAGGCTGTCCCTTGCGGCTTGCGGTGCGAGATGCGATTGGAAAGCCTCGCGAGGGATTCCAGTAGCGAGGTAAGACGCTGGTCTTGCCGGCTTGGTGTCCTCCGTTTCCGAATCGTAATCGTCGTCCGAGTTGAGCGCCGAGTGAGGCTCCTGCGAGACGCAAAGATCAGCTACGAATGTGCGCCGAGAGAGCGTAGACACTCACTGCCGGATCCAACGATCGACTCCCACTAGCAAGCTTCCCATGCAGTCGCCTGATCTTCCTCAAAGTCTCAAAGTTCTGCCTCATCCGACCTCCCAACCCCGGTACCTCAGCTCCAGCACGCGCCTTCCTCTTCCCCTTGGCCTTCTCCCTCGCCGAGGATGCTACAGGCTCGCCTCGCTCGACCTCCTTGCCCTTTCCTGTCTCCTTCGCCACCCTTCGGCGCTTGCGAGTCTCGGGCGCCGCGACACCAGCCCACGGGCATTCGGGCACGCCCGACGCGAGAGCTTTGAGAGCTTGCGGTGGCAGGCCAGATGTCGATGGGTGGGCGCCGCTTGCTCCGACGGTTTCCCACCAGAGCTCGTCTGGCGGCTCGTCGGGCTTGCGAAGAGTCGAGGTGGGAGGAGCAGGCGAAGCGACGGGGGTGGCGTCGACCGAGGCAGGAGTGGCTCCGTTAGGCGTGTTGAGTGGTGGTGGGGTAGGTGATGGGTACGAGACGGGATTTAGAGAGCGAACGAGATTGAGGAGGAGGGTCTGCGAAGGGGTTGGCGGAGGACGAGGAGAGTCGATAGCAGCGGCTGCTGCTGGAGCACTCGGAGGGGGAAGGAGGGGAGTGGCGGAAGTCGATGGTCGGAGGGCGAGACCGAGGTTCTCGTCCAGCCGAGACAGCTCGCCGTCGAGGGCGAGAAAGTCGTGCATGCCTTGAGCGGTGCGAATGATGGCCGGGCGCTCCTCGAATGGCAGCTCTGGTGCCGGGGGTGATGGACTTCTTGTAGCACGTCCCAGCTGTGAGATTGAATCATGTCAGCGCTGAGGATCTTCATCGCTCAACAGGGAAGCGAGCGCCTACAGGACCTCGGCCGAGCTTCCTCGCCGCTGCTCGCTCGCCAACAGGTGTGTCGGCTCTTGATGGCATCGGTGAATCGGAAGCTTCCCGTCCTGTTTTATAGACCGAATCAGCAGAGCTCGGCAGATCACATCCGAAATCTCGACTCACCGTCGCCGTTGATCCCATTCGGCACCGCACTTGCGATGCTACGTTCCCTCCTCAGACGCGAAGCCTGCACCGACTTGATCCCAGCTGCACGCTCCTCCTCGCTATCTCCCTCGCCATCAGCATCCTCATCGCCGAGCGCAGGCGTCCCTCTTTGGCTGCCCTTCTGTCGCGCATCCTGCACCATCGTGGCAGCGTAGAGAGAGCGAGTGGGAAGGGAAGGGTCGGTGATGAACTCGAGGAGCTGGTTGGACTTTTGTCGAAGGATCTCGGCGGAGCGGCGAAGGGGATGACTCTGGCGGAGGGCGAAGCGGTCAGGTCGAGCTCGAGCAGCGCGAAGCAAGGGCAAGGCGCACTGGGTGGCTGTTGTAGAGCAAGCAGTTGGACCAAATGAGATCCAAGTCGTCGGCGAATGCCTTCTTTGTGCGGTAGGTCTGCTGCTTGACGCGCTTGAGGAGCGTCGCGAGATCCATCGGCCGCTTGATGACTGTGAGGCGTCGAGGGGTTAGCGGGGCTCTCCAAGCTTTGTGCACTAACACCAACTCACCATCATAGTAGTCGGGAACATCAGTCTTGCGGACCTTCTGTAGGAACGCTCCAGAGTGCTCCTGCGAAAGAGGCAGCTCGTGAGCTCTCCGACGGGCTGCGCGGAGCTCGGAGACTCACAGTGGTGTTCTTGATCTCGTTCACAATGCGCTCGAGAGTGTCCACAAAGTCGTTGGCTGACGACTTGTCGTCCTAGAGGAGCGAGAGCGCACACGACAATGTTAGCTCTCCGCCGAACTCATGCAGGTCCTCGCGGGCTGCCAGAGCAGCAGCACCGAGCTAAGAGCGTACCAAGCCTTCACTCGCTTCTACCACCAGCTTCTTGAGCTCGATCGCGTCGTGTTTGGGACGAGGTCGAGTCGCGGCGCCTCCCTTGGGCTGAACGAGTCGGCCTTGCCGGGCGTCAATAGCTTCAAAGAGGTACTGATGTGTATGAAGGCAATAGTCAGCTACCGCGCAGCTGCTGTAGCCTGCTGAGCTGTCGCAAGACGCACCTTCATTCCGACAGCGAGCTAACGGGCCACGCCCGACTTCGAGCCTCTTTGAAGTCCTGTAGCGAGTGTAGCAGACGTCGAGAAGGGGTCGGAACGGCGGCAAATGGACCGCTTGATGGGGTGCAGTAGACGGCCCGAGTTTGGCGAGCAGGCGACAAGGTTGAGCAGGGGCGACAAGTTGATGAGGAGGGCAAGGAGCGGCGGCAGCTCGAGGCGAGCGCCCCTTCGCCTTCGACCAATTCCTGCAGTCTGCTCGCTCGACTCGCCATGGCCAAGAAGACAGCACAGACATCTGCAGCAGATCGGCCTGCTCCGTCACCACCCATCAATTGGCCTACAATCACCGCTGAACCAGAGCTTGAGCTCGAGCGTCTCTCGCAGGACCTCATCATCGTCGATGGCTTCTTCTCCAGGCAGACGCTCAAGACCTGGCACACCTTCCTACCCACCATTAACATGACACCACCCGCGCCAGCTCAGAAGGGCTACGCTGCCCGCTTCAACGACCGTTTCGGAGTGCAGGCGCCGGATTTCGCTCGAGATCTGTACGAGAAGAGCGGGTTGAAGGAGCTGTGCGAGGCTGGGATTGAGAGTGGAGTCAAGGGCAAGCGGCCAGTGGGTCTGAATCCCAATATTAGGCTGTACAAGTACGAGGAGGGCGCCTACTTCGGTCGTGAGTCTCTCCGTTCCCCTCCTCTCTGCGCCGTGATTGACACTTCCGCTACTAGAACACTACGACGACGACTTTGTCGACCCTGTCACACGCCAACGGAGCGAGTGGACTCTTCTCATCTACCTGACTGGCGTGGAGGATGGCGTGGTTGGTGAGCTTCTCTCTTCGCCGAGCCCTCTTTGGACAGCTATAGCCCCGCTGACCTCCTCTTCCGTCGTCTACAGGAGGAGAGACTGCTTTTTACCCCGAAGCAAGTAACAAACGAGATGGAGCGGCATTGAGCGTACCGCTCGTCGCCGGCCGAGCATTGCTCCACCGGCACGGCAACGCTTGCATGCTACACGAGGGCGTAAGTGCTCTTCCTTCTCGACCGTGTCCTACTAAACTGACCCTCTCTACGGCTGAAAGCGCAAGGTGGAGAAGGGAACAAAGTGGGTGCTGAGGAGCGATGTCATGTTCGCCTGAGCTAGCTCGCTCTGCAATACCGCTCTACGACTCTGCACACATCACCAGCAATTTTATTTCTCACCCTGCTGCTACTCCCCGCGATTTCACGCCCACACCGCCGCTCGCGAGCCGGCACGACGAGCTTGAGCTACGAAACTGTGGGCCGAGCGCGCGAGGCTGTTGGTCGGGCTCTGTGGAAGAGGCATGAGGGTCAGAGGGAAACGATCAGGCTCTGTCTTCGTTCACTCACACCTTGCGCTTCTGCTTCAATCTCATACCGACGAGCAGCGTCAAGCCCTCTGGCGCGTTCGTAGACGCTGAGCGACGCCCAATTCCCAGACGAGAGGAAGAGGACCTCGTCGACCTGATCCAGTGTAGCACAAGTATGGAGCATCCTATCCGAGACGCTTTTGACGTATCTCTCGGCGTAGTCGCCTGCGCAGCGAGGGAGAGGTCAGGACCGAGCCAGCGCCGACCATGAACGAGGAGGGAGTTCCCGGGCTCACAAACTTCCGGGGCCGAAAGTAGCTGCAGTGGGTAGAAGGGACTCGTCATCAGTCTACGCCTTGCCCTCTCTTACGAGCTCGACTGACCCAGCCTAGAGGGCGCCTTCTCCCAAAAAGGCCCTCCGAGTCCCAGCTTGATACAAAGTCGCCCAGCATCCGTTCGGTGAACGCCATCGTCTGGTAGGGCAGCCTGCGCGACAGAGCAAACAGGAGGGGGTGTACTGTAGCCTTCAATCGCTCGGCTTGATTGCTGATGTCTCGGCGGAGAGGTGACCCGTCGTCGGGAATGATGGGTGGGTGGCCGGGTTTGATGATGAAGCAATCCGCAACATGCCCTCTCAACTCCACCAACTCTTTAGCTTGCTCCTTGCTCATCGCCCGACCGGGGAACGCAGGTATGAGATGCGACAGCTGCACTCCTCCGAAGGTCGCAGCGGCTTTGACTTCGCCCCAAAGTACAGGCATGTCGAGCAGTCGTGTGATGGAGGAAACAAGAGACGGAAACGGCTTTGGAAGTCGCGAGCAAAACGGAGAGGCCGAGCGAACTCCTTCGCCGAGGAGCGCACTGCGGCGTGACTGCTCGAGCGACGAAAGCGTACAGGCGCCGCATGACAATGCCATGCAGTGCAGTGAGACTTAACTCTTACAGAAGCGCGGAACAAGCGCTGCGGACACGCATACTTATGGAAGTAGTCCGATGCCCTCGACCCTCACCATTGCCATCGCCGAGCGCGCAGCTCCGAGCGCGGCTTCCAGCGCTTCTGCAAGCCTGCTGCTGCTCCTTGGAGTGAGCTGCGAAACTCTGAAGCTTAGACTGAGTGCAGCTCAACCGATTTGTATGTGGTTTTGTCCCCCACACAGCTCAACAGCGCTCGTCTGGCTCTCCATCGTCGAGCTCGGTCGTCGCGCGTGGCCTTCCTCTCTCCCGAGTCCCGAAATCCAGCAGCAGCGAGCTCATAGGATGGCTCCCTTAAGTTTTGCAACCCAGACCGGCTCGACCGGCTCAGAAGGCTCTGCATAGCCAGCTCGGCGGCTCAAGAGACATGGCTCCTGGCTGCAGCTCCGTCTCTCGCCTTCGATTGCTCCCTCACCCCCTCGCCGCCCTGATACTCCCCCGGAAGCTCGAGGTGCTGTACACAGCTACTTGGTTCTGCCTCGACCGAATCTGTAGCTTGCAGATGTAGAACGACGGGAGCAAGAGCTGCTCGACCGATCGCGAAGGATGGGCGACAAAAAGCGAGAGGAGCAGCTCACCTACACTTCTGTCGGCTGACCGAGCCCCCAGATGAGCTGTACAGCATCTGATCCCTGCTCGAGCAGACTCGGCTGCATGGGAGAACAGAACTTGTAGCGCGCCCCCCCGTCGAGGCTTGAGGGGTGAGGAGCACTTGCTCGCGGCTTCTCGTTGCGAAAGGGTGCAGCTGACGTGCAGCAGCGCCCTTGAGCTGTCTCTGATAAAGCTGGGCTTGAGTGGAAAGACTATAGCGGCCTTCCCATCGCTAAGGAGGAGCAGATGGCGGCGAGCCTCCTCGGGCGCTCAATCTCAGCTTCGAGCTTGCTCAACAAGGAGCAGGCTGCTGTTGGGAGGCTTAAAGCGGTAGTCCCAGGATTGTGAGCGAGATTGACTCCCCAGCGCTACAAGAGCGGAAGCAAGTGCTCTGCGACACCTTCGCTGAGAAGAGTTGGAGGTCGACGAACACTTCACGCGAGGAAGAGTCGGGCCTTGATCCAGGTGGTAGAGCCTTTTTACAGAAGGCCTGCAGTCCCCCGAGCGAGAGTACCATGCGTGAGGATGCTACACGCAACGGCTCACTCCGGGAGGATGTGGTAAAAGAAAGGAGCGAGAGGCCGAGAAGAGCACGTCTCGGCTTTCAAGCTGCAACTGAGCTCGGGCCTCGTCGCCTCGTTGCTGGTGGCTGATGAGGTGCAGAGAGGTACTTTAGAGGTAACAGAGTTCAGTTCAGGGTTTTCCAGACCTTGAGGCCGGCCGCAGCTCATCAGCAGCAGCTTGGAAGTTCGACCGAGCTCTTTCGCTACGCAGCTTTTGCTTCGCCTTTCTGCCTGGGAAGGAGACGCCGAGACGAGCTTTAGATAGCAGACTACGTATAATGTGACTAGCTCTAGTAGTTGGCCACCAATATGCGCCCCACTGCGTGAAAGAGAGACAGGTCAGCGACTTCGGCGGAGGAAGATTAGGGCCGAGAAAGCGACTCACCACCCCACCAAGATGAAGCAACACCTCGCCACATGCTACGACGCGCTTCAGTACATGCTTAGACCTGTGGCAGCTCCATGCTGGCATCAGCAGAGCCCTCCAGCGCGAAGAAGGAGAACGAGGCAGCTCACTCTCGCCGAGCTCTTGCCATCCCTCGGGACGGGCCAGTACACGCTGTCAGGGTTTTGCGCGCGATGAGGTCGACGAGCCAGACTACTCTGGTAGTGGCTGTGCGGGAGGTGGATGGGATGGTGGTCTCCATGAGGAGCAGCGGCGACGTGGCCGTACCCATGCGTGAAGGGGGCAGGCGGGGCGTACATGGAGTGACCGAGGGGCACAGGGGCGTGTACGAGGGTGGGCTGAATAGCTTGGAACTCCCCGGTCGGATCTGCGTTCAAAGCAAAGGGGTTGCGATCAGCTGCAGAACGAGCGCCGAAAAGATAGCGAGAGCTGCGCCGAACGGAAGAGGGCGGCTCACCAGACTCCTGCAGCGCCTCAAAAGCGGCGTTCACGATCCTCAATCCCTCCGTATATGCAATAGCTGCGTTGGCGTGGCCAAAGTCCATCATGCCCGCCGAGCCATGCAACGCCGAAGCTTGCTCCCTATATCCCGACGAGCTGTGGGCGTCCATCCTCAGCCCGGTGATCGCCACTACCATCCGCTCTTGCCTATCCTCCGGGATACTGTCGACGTAGGGGATCCACTGACGAAGCCAATCGGCGACGTAAGTCGACGCCTGGTGCACGGCGTGGCCGAGCAGCGCGCCGGACTGGGTGGCTCCCTCGGGGGCAACGAAGCCGGTGTAGACTTCATTCCATGTGTAATTCTGCTGGTTGAGCGCATTGGGGAAGATCTCGTCCGGTTCGTTAAGGTTGGTTTCGGCTTCGAGGGCGGCGAGGTGGCGAAAGAAAGAGGCTTCTGCTTGGTGCGCCATCCAAGTGGCTTGGTTGCCGGCAGCGTGGTTTGTGGCGACGTGGGAGGAGGAGCCAGCCGTGAGGAAGCCTGGAGGCGGGAGCCACATCTGGTGGGACATGTCGGAGAGGTGAGAAGGAGGAGCGGAGGAAGGAGAGTCGGCGAAGAGGAAACGGAGAGGGTCGAGACGGGTGGGAAATGACTGATAAGAGAGAAGCCAAAGGCCAGCGAGACTTCTGCACGAACATTCAAGGTGGAAGGAAAAGGAGGCAGTCTGGGGAAGAGTGCCGAAACTCAGGAGAGCGGGAACAAGAACTGCGCCGAGCGCCGAGTCTGCTCGGAGGCGATGTGGCACAGGGTAAGCTGAGCATGCTCAACACCCTTGTACAGCTCCAGGAGGAATGACCCTTCCCTCCTCGTTCGTCTCCCGCCCCGTCGACTTCAACCCAGCTCGCCCGCTCCACCAGACGCTCGATTGTTCGGAAGACGGTCTCCGAGTTGCCCTTCCTTCATCCTCGGGGAAGAGCAAGAGGCAGCGAGTCGAGAAGAACAGCGGAGCGACAACCTCCGGCCGAACGAGTCGACATCTCCGGGGCGAGGCCAGCGAAAGGCCTTCAACAACTCACCTTGCATGATGTACAACAACAGATTCCTCATCTTCCATCCTCTTGACTACACCTCGCCCACGTTTTCAACATCCATCTTGACCTCCTCGTCCAGCTTCCATCCCTCAACGCCGAGGACGAGCCATCCCTCCTCGTCGAGCTTCTGTACCCCGTACGGGCCGAGTAGCTCCCTCACATGCTCGAGCGAGCATTTAGCGAAGGAAGGGAGGTGGAGTTGGAGGGAGAAGGAGGATGGAGAGGCGGGGGTCGAGGGAGTGGTGAGGAACTGTGCTCGGCGGAGGGTAAAGATCGGGTCAGCCGGAGGTAGAGTGGACGAGATAAGCAGGAAACGGCGCCTCACCTTCGTAGCTACCCCTCCCGTCCTCTCACCGACCCACCACCCTCCCACAACCTTCCTGACAGCCTGCTCGGTCCATCCCTCTCCCCTCGCCTCAGCTACCGAACCCTCCTTGATCCTCATCCACCCGCTTGCCTCATACACTCCATCATTATCCACCTTGAACGCAGTCTTCTGGGAGCGCAGGCCGGTAATGTAGTGCGAGGAAGTGGCCATGAGCGAGGTGGAGAAGAGGAGGGTTTGCTTGAAGGTGTAGGGCGTTGGTGAGGCGCTGGGAGAGGAGGAGGGGTGTCGGAGGAAAGGGATCTCGAGTTTGGCTTCCTGTAGATCGGAAGCGAAATCCGTTAGCGAGCAGTTCAGCATTGTTGGCGCTCGGCGAAGGCGATGAGCGAACGAGACGTCGACGTACAAAGAAGGTCGACCTCCCTCCCGGAGCATTCATGCCCGTCTTGATCTGCTTCCCCGCTTCTATGCACACCCAGCTGTACCCCTCTGGCGCTGTAGGGACGTCGATGCCCGCCGCATTGAGCTGTTGAGGCGTGAGGAAGGGCGATTCGGCATCTGCTGTCCAGTGTGATGGGAGGAGGGCAAGGACTAGCGGAGTCGGAAGGAGGAAAGGCAGGAAGCTGTAGGTGTAGTGCCCCGTGAAGGTTGAGGCGATGAGCGAAGCGAGCATCGAGTGCGGAAGTGCGTCAGAGGCGATGAGTTGGGCTGTAGGGTGATAAGTGCTAGCGGGGAGCAAGAGCAGTCGACTGTTGAACTGTACGAAATCCGAGTAGAACGAGGAGAAGGAGAGAAGGAGAGAGCGCCTCCCCTCAGCCTCTGCTCCTGAGCTCGGTCCTCGTTCTGAGCGCACAAGTCGTCCGCGAATCTCAAACGCCTTTCTCCTTCCTCCGCTTCACTTCTTCCTCGACTTCACATGCACATCGCAATCCCCTCTTCCGACCGTTCTTCTTGAGTTTAGATGCACCTCTGCATCTCTGCACCTCGCCCTTCGCGATGAACCGTTAGCGGAAGCTTTTCTTGAATCTCGTTCTGCTTGAGCTGAGCTTCCAGTCTGCTGCTACCTCTGTACGTTCATGGCTCTAATTGGAATACAGGACACACAGCTGACATTACTCTCCCTGCAGGCTTGCACCCCAACGCGCGCTACCTCAGCCGCTGCTCGTTCCCCTGCGTCTCGGATTGTTCCTCCTCCCATCCATCCACACCTCTTTTTACACCACACCACACACCAAGCCCCTCTTTATCATGTGGGCGATTCGCCCTCGGGCATCAATGAGTCTGTCGACGGGAAGAGTGGGGCAGAACCGAGCGGGTTCATCGTCCTCGAAGCCTGGCAGCAGGTGGAAGGGGCGAACCGGACTTGCCATCTACCCCCGTGAAGGTCTTACTAACCTGACCCGTTTAGCTGGCGCTCTTGGGCGACTCGGCGGCGATGGGGGGAATGGGTACACTTTCTTACCCTTGGCTCGTAGTAGTCTCTATTGGTCGTCGAATGTGAACGTTCTTTCTACTACACACACGATAGAGCACGAGAGAGAGGAAGCGAATCGCAGAGGAAATCGCGAAGTAGAGTAACGAGCTGCAGAGTTGCCCAAGTCGAACCTCTGCCGCTCGGCTCGGCGTTGAGTCTAGCCCTTCCCGAATCCGCCGCTCCACATCTCCACTCCGCCTCGCAAGAAGCCGGAGCAGCTGTGAACGCGTCCTGTAGCACACCTGCAGCACTACAACAGAGCCGTACATGCTTCGGCCTACCCATCACCGCCGTCGGGAGCTGCTCGGCGAAGGGTGCTTCGGACTTCCTCGGGCGCTGTGCCGCGTCTCGCGAGACAAGAGAGCAGCGAGATGTGACGAGGAGTTCTCACGAGCGTCGGGCTGTCCTAGAGCCGCTCGAGAGCCCTGCTTCGACGATGAACGGCTTCCGAGCGGCCGAATCGAAACCGAGCTCAAGCCTTCGCGCCGCCCCCTCTCGTACTCGGCGCCGAATCCGAGGCAGACGACTGATACATATCTATGCACACCAAGCTCTTCCACTCTACAACATTCCTCCAATTGTCCGACGACCATTCTCGCGAGAGACCAGCTCTCAGCTTCCCATCCGTCCCTACTCCCTCAGCTGGCTCCTCCTCTGCTCCTCCACCCAAGCGACAGCCGGATTGCCCTCGTGCGACCGTCTTCCCGTACTTGGATTGGGACTGGGAGGAGCGAGCGACTTTTGGACTTGAAAGCGCAGGGCGTACCGGTCGATTTCGGCGGGAGGGGAGGAAGGCGAGTGTGGTGGGTAGTGAGGAGAGGTTGGTGAGGGGTTGGTGGGGAGGGTCATGGGTGCGGTGGAGGTGAAGTGGTGAGGGGCGTGGCTGTTCCATTGCGAGAGAAGGGGATTAGCTCGGCGCTCGGTGCAGCTTCGCTCGGCTCGACGCCCGACTCACCCAGTAGGAACACCTCTCATCTCCTGAGCCTTAGCTTCGTTCAATGCCTTCGACTCGGCAGGTGAAAGACCACACTTGAAGCAGGTCATCTGCAGGAGAAGGGGATTAGCTCGGCGCTCTCTTCCCGCGCGAAAGCAAGCAGAACTCACCCCATCTTCATCCGCCATCCCGTGCACCGATTGCATGCTTGCTCCCGCTGCTCCTGTAGGTCATCAATGTTGCTTCCGAGTCAGCTTGACGCGTCCGAAACGTTGCTGCGACCCTGCGAGGCGGTGCGCTTGCTCCCTCGTCTCGTCGTCGTCGCTGAGCAGAGACTCACCTTGGGACAGAGCACAGGAAAACAAGATCCAGCATGGACAACAGCAGATGCGGTCTGTTGTCGAACAGAGCTCGTTAGCTCAGCTCTAAAACGCGTCGAGAAGCGCGGTGCTTCTTGAGAGCTCTACAGAGACGTACAAGTCCAGCCACAGCAGCTGATAGGTTTAGGCTGACGATATTGGCAGTGACCTCCTTCCTCGCAGGTCTGCTGCATCGTCAAGGGAGCCTCGGTCGAGCTTCAGAGAGTTGCGAAGAGAGGGACGACGGGCGAGAAGGGGGAGAAGGGGAGAAGCTCGACAGCAGGGAACGAGGGTTGTAGGTGATGTCACTGGGGTACAGCAAGTCAGCTGCAGCAAGTGCACAAGTTGAAGCTTGTCGTCGGGAAGGTCGGAGCCTGAGCGTCTCTGAGCGTGAGGTGTAAGTTCAAAGAGCTGAAGCCGGCGCCCCTCTCCTTCCTGCCTCGTCGTGCTCCCAGCTCTCGTCGCTCTTCTCCTCAGCCAGCAGCAAGCACTACACACTCGCAACAATGTTCTCCCTCATCCCCTTCAAGAAGACCCTCTTCGTGTACGCCTTTACCTCTCTAGCCCTCCTCCGAGCCAGCAGCTCACGCGACTCCCGCCCCACAGCGCTCTCTCCATCCCCGTCGCCTTTGTAGCCTACCACCGCGGCGTGCACGCTGCCGTTCAGACTCTTCCTAGTAAGCTCAGCACCCACGACATGCACCGCACTCAGGGAGGCGTTTGAGGATAGCCGAACGGATGAGAGGAGCAGGTGAGCCGGCGCCCGCGGTTCGGTAGCCAGACTGGGAGCTGACCTGACCAGCTACAGAACCGAAGCACATAAGGATACACTCGCACAAACTATACCCCAGCACATATCATCTCACATCACACGTCGTTCGGAAGGAGGAAGGCGGAAGAGGGCCCCGCTCGCTCGCTTTGTCGGCGATGCCGCTTTGTAGCCCTAGGAGAGCTTAGGAGAGCTTCGGAGGAGGGATGTTGGAACACAGGTCACTCGTACATATGACTAGCCTCTTGCTCCTGCTCTGCGGCGACGAGAGATCGGCTTCAGCGCCATTCGGACGCTGGGGCAGCCTTCGCCGAGCAGCTCCCGACGGCGGTGATGGGTAGGCTGAAACATGTACGGCTCTGTTGTAGTGCTGCAGGTGTGCTACAGGACGCGTTCACAGCTGCTCCGGCTTCTTGCGAGGCGGAGTGGAGATGTGGAGCGGCGGATTTGGGAAGGGCTAGACTCAACGCCGAGCCGGGCGGCAGAGGTTCGACTAGGGCAACTCTGCAGCTCGTTACTCTACTTCGCGATTCCCTCTGCGATTCGCTTCCTCTCTCTCGTGCTTTCTATCGTGTGTGTAGTAGAAAGAACGTTCAATTTCGACGGCAAATAGCTGCCACTACGAGCAAGGGAAAGAAAGTGTGTGCCCATTCCCCCCATCGCCGCCGAGTCGCTCAAGAGCGCCAGCTAAACGGGTCAGGTTAGTAAGACCTTCACGGGGGTAGATGGCAGGTTCGGTTCGTCCCTTCGACCTGCTGCCAGGCTTCGAGGACGATGCTCGGCGATCCCTCTCGCTCGTTCGTTCGATTGACTGCCAAGGCTTCTTGCACTGCTCTGGACTTGATCTACCAACATGCTTCTACATCAAACCGCTCTATACCAACTCTGCCACCTCCCCCTTCTCCAACCTCATCAACCTACAACAACTCTCGGGCACCTCCTCCTCAAAATGACTTATAACCACCACACTCTGCTTCTCATCCAAGCCCTTGTCCAAATACCACTTCACCTGATCGACCATCTCCTTACTCATCCCACTGAAGCACTCGTCCAGCACGAGCAATGGTGGGCGCTTGACGAGCGCTCGGAGGAGGAGGATGAGGGATTGCTCGCCGGGGGTGAGGGCAGCGAAGGGCTGGGAGAGGAAGGAGGGGGCGAGGAGGGGGTAAGAGAAGGAGGAGAGGAGGGAGGTGAGGGCCGCTTCTTGCGTGGGCGTGGAGCGGCGGTAGCAGAAGATCGAGTCGAAGCCGGTGAGGATGG
The DNA here is from genome assembly GCA_001600635.1 of Leucosporidium creatinivorum. Taxonomy (NCBI): domain Eukaryota; kingdom Fungi; phylum Basidiomycota; class Microbotryomycetes; order Leucosporidiales; family Leucosporidiaceae; genus Leucosporidium; species Leucosporidium creatinivorum. The sequence continues at coordinate 668,972 of BCKL01000003.1, read as the reverse complement.
CCTATGCAGGTGAGGGAGCGAGGGAGCCAGGTAAGGGAGAAGTGTAATGATGTTTGGAGTGCGGAAGAAACAGTGGGACATCAAGAGAGGGAGCGCGAAAGAAGGAAGGTCAGCGCCGAACTCTCTCGGCTGCGCCGAGCCCACCAGCGATCAACGCACCTCTTTAGCTGTCAGCCCTCCAGGTCCGAACTTTCGAGGGAAAGCATTGTTGATCTCGGGCGAGACGTGACCGATGTTGGCTTGGACTGTAAGGAGCGAGGGAGGGGCGACTCGCGGTCAGCGCGGCGCCGAGACGAGGGAGGACGAGGACGCTCACTCGTGGCTGTCGCCTGCTTGTATCGAGGCTTGCCGAACATGGACACGTCCTCGGAGAAAGATCGAGGATGGTCGCCTAGAATGACGGAGAGGAGGGTCGACTTGCCTGAGCCTGCGAAAGTGCCGAAGGGGTCAGTCGGGGTTGAGCTTCTCGACCCGGGGGCATACCAGAAGGAGAGTCAAGACAGAAGGGCGGACTCACCATTATGTCCCGCCAACACCCACCTTTCTCCCTCCCTGATCGTCCAGTCAATCGCCTTCAACACGACCCTCGGCGCCGTCTCATCCCCATAAATCACATTCACCCCCTTCAGCTCAATCAACGTCTCCTCCTGCTCGCCTCTCTTCTGCTCCTCTGCTCTCCGCCGTCTCCTCTCCCTCCTTTCCTCCAACTCGTCCCGCTCCCGCTGACCCGCTGCGAGCAAGTCCTTCGCTTCGGAGGAGGCGAGGATGGAGGAGATGGGACCGAGAGTGACGGAGCCGGGAGTGGAGGGGATGAGGGCGAGATGAGTGAGGAAGGGAGGGAGAGGATCTTGTGGGCGGAGAATGAGGAGGATTCGGGGAGCGCGGGTGGAGTGGAGGGTAGTGAGGAGGGTGGTGAGGGTTTCTCGAGAGGCTGCGTCGAGTCCGCCTGGAGATGATGAGAGGTTAAGCAGATCCTCAAGAAAGTAGAGAGGGCCGCAAGCTCACTGAAAGGTTCCTCGAGGATGAGCAGCTCGGGCTTGCTTAATAGCGCCCTTACAATCCTCGCCCTCCGCGTCTGGCCATTACTGAGCGTGACCAGCGGCAGCTCCAGCAGATGATCAATCTTGAGCATCTTGGCCATCTCCAATATCGGTCCCACTCCCTCCTCACCCTCCACACCAACCGGCATTGACTGCTCAAGGTGCTGCCTGACCGTCAGCTTATCCTCATCTCGTACATGAAAGTAGCGAGCGGTATAGTCCTCAAACTCTCCCGTTGTGTTCAACCGCGTCTTGAACGACACGAACTGGATCACGTCGCCTACTTCCGGCTTTCTCGGTCCTCCTTCCTCGGCGGGCTTTTGAATGAGCGGGAGAGCTTCGAGGAAGGGATGAGAGGCGGCGGCGGCGGGGCGCACGCGGATATGAGATCGCAGGAGAGCGAGGAGGTGTGCTTTGGAGGGAGAGGATGAGGAGGAGGCGAGGAGAGCCCAGGCATCGCCGTCGCCGATGGTCCAGGTGACGTCGTGTAGCGTTGAGGGAGGGGCGGGAGTGAGAGTCGGGTTGTAGGGGAAGGTGTTGGGTGCGGTGAGGTGGAAGATGGGGGGAGCGTTGCTCGATGAGGAGCTGGCCGAGGAGGAGTGCCGAACTTGACTCGGGATGGGAAGGAGGGAGCGTCTGGTACATGGGAGCGCTCGTTGGGCGACGAGGTGGAAGCGCTGCATGGCGGTGAAGCTGCTGTAGGTGCTCATGGTCAGCTCTCGCTGCGAAGAAGAGGAGGAGGCACTCACCTTCGAGCTGGTCGCAGCGGAGAATTGGAGTGGGGTAGGGAGCAGCCGTGGTCGAGTAGGCTGTTATAGGCGATGTAGCGAGCGAGCCGACGTCTTACACGAAGCACAAAGACGAGATACAACAGACGAGCGAGAACGGCAGGAGCACAAGGTGGGAATCTGAGCCGAAGGTGGAAAGAGGTTGGACGCGCCGCAGCTCCCCTCTCCTTCCTTCCACCTCTCGCTCGTCTTGAGCTCGCTCTCAGCGTACAGCTTTTCCCACCTGTTTCGACCTATCGCCGACTGTAGCCTCTTTCACTCGTACTCGACTGGACGAGGACCCTCGTCTCACAAAAGCGCGTCTCAGCGCACAGGCCCTCCTTCCTCGACCGCTTCAACTTCGAGGGGTTCTCGCTCTCCTCTCTCCTTCCTGCACCTCTTTCAAGCTCTTGACATGCGGAAATCATCAAGACCGAGCAGCGGCTCATCTCGGCTAGGGAGATTGGCCAAGTTCTGCCTCACCATCTACCTCCTCCTCGCCATCCTCTACACCGCCTTTCACTTCCTCCTCAAACCCACTTGGCACCTCCTCCTCGGCTCGCCTAGTACATCACAGTACGATCTAGCAGCAGAGCCATTAGCCAACAACCTCGTAGTAGCACCCACCACGACGTCCAAGCTCAAGCACGCTGCGCTCGAGACAGCCGCCGTCAAAGCTGCCGACATTCGGGAGGAGGACGCCCAGGATCCCGTCTGGCAGGCAGCAGAAGCAGCAGACAAGCGAGGCAAGAAGAGCAAGGCCAAGGACTTGCCTTACGTGCGCCCCGCCGTGCTCAAGGATGGACGCGAGCTCGCGCACAAGCGTATGCACGGCCTCGAGGGAGTCGAGTGGGACTTGGACGAGATGAACTGGCATCATCCCGTGTCGGAACTGGCGCATCTGGCCCCCCCTTCCTCGCCCGAGCCGTATGAGGAGGGACCGAGGACACCGACCGCCATCTCGGAGGACCACTTCCTTTCGCTCTCCTTCTCCAACTCGCTCCAGCCCAGCAAGGTCATTCCTTACTATTACCGCGCTTCGGATCCCGACCGGATAGACTTTAACAAGGAGGACATCACCATCACTACGCTGGTCACGAGCAATCGCTTCGAGGTCTTCCAGCGTCTCGTCGAGCGCTACCAGGGTGGGTTCTGCTGTGTACAGGATCGCCGAAAAGTAGAGCTGACTCTGTTATCTCTCCACAGGTCCCGTCTCGGCTACGGTGCACGTCAGCGACACCAATTCCCACTCGGAGCTCCTTCGCTCGCTGGACACGCTCTACAACGCCTCGCCCTACATGAAGAAGTACGTCGACATCCACCTCGTCTACGACCCCTTCGACCGGCAATTCAACATGTGGCGCAACGTCGCCAAGTTCTTTGCTCGAACCGAGGTGAGCTTCCTCCCTTTGTCGTCTGATATCGCCGAGGTGGGAGAAGCTGACCTGACCTCGTCCTCCCTTGACTCCAACAGTATGTCATGATGCTCGACGTCGACTTTTGGCTCTGTACCGACTTCAGGAGTCGCATCACTGGCTCGGCGGAGATCATGGCTCGGCTGAAGGGAGGACTCGCCGCCTTCGTCGTTCCCGCCTTCGAGTTCCACAAGCAGGCCGATGGAGTCGACCCTACAACTTTCCCCGCAGACAAGGCTGTACGTATAGCTCACCTCCTTCCTGCACCGCAAGCTCCCGCTGACACTGCTTCTCGATACAGGCCCTCGTCCAGCTCGTCGAGGACGACAAGATCGGGATGTTCCACAAGAGCTGGGCTCCAGGGCACGGCAGCACCAACTACACCCGCTACTACCAAGCCAAGCCAGGAGAAGTCTACCGCGTACAAGGCTACACGCACAGCTACGAGCCCTACGTGATCTTCAAGAAGGAGGGAACCCCTTGGTGGGCTTTGGTGCTCTCGCCTTCATCTCACCGTCGCTGACCTCGCTGTGCACGACAACCACAGGTGCGACGAGCGGTTCATCGGCTACGGCGGCAACAAGGCGGCCTGCCTGTACGAGCTCTACCTCTCGGGCGTCTCCTTCTACGTCCTCCCCGACGATTTCCTCATCCACCAATCGCACGCCTACGCCGAGAAGGCCCGCAAGCACGAGCGGAGGTACAACCGCAAGCTGTATACCGACTTCAGGGAGGAGCTGTGCTTTAGGTACTTGAACCTGTTTTTGGATCAGATCGAGAGTCCGAGGGCTAAGGTGAGGTCTTGCAACGGTCGTTCGGAGCGATGGGAGCTGATTCAAGACTTTTTATCGGCTGCAGAACCTCGCCAACGAGTGCAAGAAGATCAAGGGCTTCAGGTGCGTTGGCAGACTGCGCCCAGCAGGCTCGGCGTTTGAACCGAACTTGAGCTGACTTCTCCGCCCTCCCCTCAACAGCACCACGGCAGCGCGGTTCATCGCAGCAGCCAACAGCTCATAGCATCGTCATCGCCAAGACCCTCACGACATGGCCGCCCTCCCTCTCCCCTTCCCTTTCTTCGGGTCTTCGTCACTCGGTCGATGCCGGTCGTCGCTCCGAGCTAGGTGACAATTTCCTCATCTCCTGGTCGCTTCCTTCGCTGTCTTGGAAGCAGCGAGCACCCCACTACCCCCTACACCAACCATTCGCAATCTCCTCCATCGCCTCCCTCCATCGTTACCACGTCGTTTTTCGTAGAGCATCGTCCTTTCCCCTCCCCTATGCATAATGGAAGGGTCAACTTCCATCGTACTTTGTCCTCCGTCCCCGAGGTCTATCGTCGAATGAAGGTGTAGCGCGAAGGGACGACTCGGAGCCAGCTCGGCGAGAGGAGAGGGAGAGCGCCGAGCAGACGACCGAGCCGGAAAGATCGGAGGGTGCACTCTACGCAGAGGGACTAGAAGTGGCTCTGCCGCATGTTGGTGATTATCACTTTGCCACGCTGCTGGCCTCTGGCGCTGGCATGTCAGTCCAGCACCTGCCACTTTCGGCCTTTAGAGAGTCTGGAGCTCTAGCTGCTGCCTGCCCTTGCTCTTTCCTTCCTTTCGCTCGCCTTGCCTGCTCTTAACGACCGGTCGCCCAACTCGCTACAGCACTCGTACAGCACCAGCTACAGCTACAGCTACAGCTCGCACCCGAAGCTCTTGCTGCACCTCAGCAAGCCCAGCAACCTCGACAAGCTAACGAGTCGCCAGCCATCCACGCTTTCGACCTCGCTCCCCGCTAGGAAATAAGCTCTCGGGACATCAGCCTCTACCAGGCAGCAGGAGCAAGCTACAGGATTATAGCTGCCACCTCCCCTCCTCTTCCCGACCACCTTACACCGCCTCGTCTCTTTCGCCAATCCTCCCACCCCCGCGCCCGCCGCGCCACCTCTCCCTCCCTCTCTTTCGCCCGTGCTTGTTCTGCAGGGTCAGAGACCTACATCCAACCAACCAGCAGCATCGAGTGCACCTCTTCTTCATCCTCCTCTTCCTCCGACTACCCGCTAGCCAGCCACAGCAGCACCAGCAGCGATGGGATGCGCCTCTTCGTCCGAGTCGCCGAGTGATGGCACGCCCAAGGATGTCAAGGACCGCTCCTACGCCATTGACAAGCAGATTGACGACGATGCGAAAAAGTTCAGGAGAGAGTGCAAGATCCTGTTGTTGGGTAAGTCCCCCGCCCGGCGCTGGCTCGGTCTTGCTGGCTGGCTGGGAGATCTGCGTCGCGCGTTTGGGGGCAAGGAGTGAAAGCTGACCGGGAGTGGTCTACTACAGGCTCGGGGGAGAGTGGCAAGTCGACTATCGTCAAGCAGATGAAGATCATCCATCAGAATGGCTACTCGAGGGACGAGATGCTGCTGTTTCGGTTGACGATTTATAAGAGTGAGTCTCGCCTTCGGGAGCTGCAGCTGAGCGAGGGAATGGAGATCGGAGCAAAGGGAGCTGATTGGGATTGCGTTGGCTACAGATGTGGTCGACTCGGCGCAGACGCTGGTGCTTGCACTACGACGGTTCAAGATGGACCCCACCGAGTCGGTCAACCGGGTTCGTTCTGGCTCCCTTGCCTGTCCTACACCCTAGCTGACCTTCTCCTCCTCACCAGGCGTTCGCCGAGAAGATCGCCGAATACCGCCTCGAATCCGATTCCTACGCCGCTTCTTCTCCAACCCTCTCCCACTCACCGCAAGCATCTTACGGCGGAGGCCTCAGCCCCGAAATCGTGCGCGCCATCGACAGTTTATGGCATGATCCCATCATCCCTAGCGTACTGGATCGGTCGAGCGAGTTCTACCTCATGGACTCGGCACCTTAGTGAGTTTTGGGTCGAAGAGCCGAGCCGAGGAGGAGAGCAGGCGCTGACTTCTTTACTTTCGCGCAGCTTCTTCGACGAGATCAAGCGGATAGGAACGCAGGGATACGTACCGAATGAGGCGGACGTGCTGCATGCGCGTACAAAGACGACCGGAATCAGCGAGACCAAGTTCAAGTCGGGCCAGCTGAGCATCCAGTGCGTTCCCCTGGCTATTTTCGTAGGAGCGGGGGATCACGAGCTGACTTACTCTCACTCTACAGCATGTTCGACGTCGGAGGACAGCGGTCAGAAAGGAAGAAGTGGTGAGTTTCCATCGCTGTCGGCGAGGCCTTAACGCCGAGCTAACGCCTCCCCTCGTCTCTCAGGATCCACTGCTTTGAAGCCGTCACCTCCATCATCTTCTGCGTCGCCCTCTCCGAATACGACCAAGTCCTCCTCGAGGAGAATGGCCAGAACCGAATGAACGAGTCGCTCGTCCTGTTCGAGTCGGTCATCAACTCGCGCTGGTTCCTGCGGACATCCATCATCCTCTTCCTCAACAAGATCGACTTGTTCAAGGCCAAGCTGCCAAAGGTGCCATTGGAAAAGTATTTCCCCGAGTACACTGGTGAGCTCCCGCCTTCGCTCGCCGCTCTCGGTCGAGCGCTCGCTGACCTCGTTTCGCGCAGGTGGAGCCGACGTGAACAAGGGAGCCAAGTACATCCTGTGGCGCTTCACTCAACTCAATCGGGCAAGACTCTCTATCTACCCTCATCTCACTCAGGCGACAGATACTTCCAACGTGAGTTCGGCCGAGCCGCCCTTGCGATGCGCTGCCTTGCTGACCCTTCTGATCGTATACAGATTCGCCTCGTCTTCGCCGCCGTCAAAGAGACGATCCTACAAAACGCCCTGCGCGACTCTGGCATCCTCTAGACTTGGTCAATCCCCCTCGTCTCGCCTCGCCTTTCTCCCCCTCCCACTCGACTCGACTCTGCGCCATACCCTCTCCGTCCCCTCGCCTCCCTAGCATATACCCTTCCCCTCTTACATCCCTCCCAACACACGCCTCAGTCCCACCCCTTCACTGCACACACGCCTTATAGCACTTCGGCTCTCTCTCATGATCACACTTCCTTTCGACCCGACCCTCTCTCTTCTTCCCCTCGGTCCCCCCCTTTTTCTAGGTTCGTGTATCGATTGATAGCTCTCTTTCCTCTCCGCTAGTACCCCTCTTTCAGTGTGTCTCTGCTCCGTCTGTGCGATCTCATGTAACTTGGGTCCGATTCACCGGTTACTGTTCGAGCTTCGCCGAGAGAGAAAAGATGCGGCCGCATGAGACGGCGAATACCCTAGTGGAGCAAAGATGGGTGCTGAGAGGCTACCATGGGAAACGAGACGACCAGGCGCGCTTTCCCAAGCCTGACCGAACTCGCTCGACGAGCAGCTACGACCGTCGAGCACAGAAGCTGCGATGGCAAGGGTCGGTCCCTCGGAGCAGTCGCCCATCCGACACAGCTCGCCAGCTCTCCCTCAACTCGATGCCTCAGAGTAATGTCACAATTGTGCGCCCGGGGCTCGGCGCTCGTTTCAGTTGCCCCTTCCTCGACCTCCACGCCCACGATCTCCACCTCGTCCACCACCACGGCCACCCCGATCTCCTCCACCACGTCCACCTGTTTGTCGAGCAAGGGAGACGAGGGGAAGGGTCAGCTTCGCTCGGCAGGGGTATGCTAGAGGATCGGGAGGATAGCTCACCTCTTGCGCCTCCGCGACCGCGATCTCCTCCTCCTCCGCCACGTCCTCCACCTCGTCCGACTCCACGTTGTCGCTGCTCCTGCTCTTGCTCCTTGACCTGGTCGACGAGCTGTTGGCGAGAGAGGGAGGATGAGGCAAACACGGCGCGGAGGGAGAGCGTTAGCTGGGGAGACGAGCGGAGAGGAAGCGGGAGCATGAGCGTACGTTTTCTGCTACTCGGATGTACTTGATCTGTAAGGGCAGAGCGAGAGTCAGCGCCGAAGCGAGAGCGAAGAGCAAGGGAGAGGCAGGCGCTCACGTTGTTACCGCGAACGTAGCACTCTGCCAGCTTCCAGAAGGTCTCTCCGTCCTGTAATAGAGTCAAGATCAGCTTCCGTGCTCCTCCAACTGCCCGCGAAGTGAGTGCAGCGGCCGATGAGCTGAGGACGACGTACGGCTGAGGTCTGGTAGACCTCCTTGAGAGTGAGGTTCATGAAGTTATCGCAGCCCACTAGGTGGCCATTGAACGTCTCGCCATTCTTAAGCTCGACCAGCTGTGGTAGAGAAGCGAGGATGAGCTACAGCGAACGAGAGAGCGTGACTTGAGCTCGACGCACCATGGGCTTGGCTTGAGCCGCGTGTAGGAGTGCTAGTGGCAGCTGTAGGAGTGCAGGCAGGTCAGCTATCGACCTACAGCGCCTTCAAGAGAGACGAGCTTACCATTTTGGCAAGGCGAAACGGGGGAGAGAGCAACCTTGTGAGCGCCCGCCTCTTGACTTCTCGCCTCTCACTGCTCTTTGCTACCTTCAGCAATCCGCTACAGCGACGGTTCAGAATCTCGACAATCGCCTACAGCGCCTAGGACAACCCACCTACTCGACTCCCCTTCACCGAGCAAGTCCCTCGTCGCCGGAACCGCGACCGCTTATGCTGCTGCCCTCCAGTCGCCAGCCAAGGATCACCGTGCATCTACCCGCTTGGCCACATCAATGCCTGATCCCCCACTGCACGCCAAATCTCCCGCAATCTCGGCGTAGAATCTGCCTTTGTCGCTCGACTTGCGAAACGTCGCTCGGAGGGGCGCCAGCTCATTGATTGCGATGCTGGGGCCCATTCGCTCGGGACATCGTCGAGGGCAGCGCCAAGCTGCACATCTACTCTCTGCTTCCCACCACACCCAGCTACGAGCCATGGCGGACAACAACCCGGCGTTGAACACCCTCACGGGCTCCCCCCTGCTCGGGCAACCGCTCGCGACGGCGTTGCAGGGTGAGTCCAGCTGGCGTAGAAATCTGCGGATAGTGGCGCTGATCCTACTCTCGTCCCCCATAGCGCCTCTGACCGCTGGATGGCTGGTGAGCGGCTCAGCTCGACTTGCCGGCGCCATCACCGAGAGTTGATCATCTTCTCCTCCTGCAGGCCCAAATCTTCATCTTCGGTGTACTCTCCTGCCTGTTCTACCAGTACTCGCAGAGCAACCTCTTCGCTCGCGACACCAAGGCCACCAAGACCGTCTTCATCTCGGTGTTCATCCTCAACTTGGTTCATACGGGCATCTCAGTTAGCGAGATCTTCTACAGCTCGGTGAGTGCTGTCTTCAATTAGTCGGAGGTATAGAGATATCTTCTGCCGCTGCCCGAGCCGAGCTGACCTTCGCGCCCCCTCCCCTCGCAGACTTGGCAGAAGCGAGACCTCGACTACTTCCTCCGAGGGACCTTCGCTCGCAGTGAGTCTCCATGAGCTAGCTAGATCCCTGCTCAGAGCGTCAAGCCCTTCTCGATGCTGCTGAGGACGCTGAGCGACTCGTTGCGTGTGCTGCCCCGGCCGAGCTGACCCAACTCGCTCTCGTTTCTTGCAGACTTCCAACCTGGTCTTACGGGTATCATCGGTGCCATAGTACAGGCCTTCCTCGTCTCGCGCGCAGCAATTGTAGGTCTCGACGCCTCGGTCTCTGCAGAGTCGGCTGGGCTCACCCTCGCTGCTCGGTCTTCAGATCTTCAAAACTCGGGCTCCCAAACTCGTCTTCATCATCGCCCAGGCGGTCATCATTCTACTGGGTCTTGCCGGTTCTTTCATAGTCGCAGGGCTGTCGTTCAGAGTACGTTGCCGACTTGCAAGCCCGCAAGCGGATCAAGCTGACCCGAATCGACTCGGCTTCCTCCTCGCAGTACTTCTACGGCACCGTCGAACAATCAGGGATCATCATTACCTTTAACCAGGCCGTCGGAGTCTGGCTTTGGTGCTCATGCGTCGTGGTGAGTGCTCGTCTCCTCGCTTCGATGCGTCGACTAACCGGCTTCTCGCGCAGGACATCTCCGTCTCGCTCACCCTCTACCTCGGCCTGCGCAAGAAGATGGCGGGGTTCAGCTCCGACACCGACACCATCCTCTCGAAGCTGATGACCATTGCGGTGGCTACGGCATCTTATACTGCCATCCTCTCGGCCGTCGGTGCCGTTGTCAGCGTCGCTTTCCTAGAGAGCAACTTAAAAACAACCGATATTCAGTATGCCTTTTGGGTGAGTTCGTACTCTCGCTGGCGTCGAAGTCGAAGCCTCCATCCCGTTGCCTTTCGCGACTCGAACGAAACGCGGTCGAGACATTGCCGAACTGCAGGCTGACCTGCCATCCGCTTCTCGCAGACTCCCATGTCGGGCCTCTACGGTCTCTCCCTCTTCACCACCCTCGCCTCGCGCAAGTCACTACAAGCCATCCTCGCCACTGGCTCGGCGGGCCAAAGCGACTCCCGCGACCGAACCGGCGCGCATAGCATCCATCTCACCAAGCTCGGACCGGGAACTGGGAGGGTGCCGACGCAAATTGAGGTGCACACGGTCATTGATCGGACGGTGGAGGACGAGGACGAGGGTTGGGTCGCGGGGGAGAAGGGGAGTAAGGGAGGGCCGAGGGCTCATTTTGTTTGAGGGCTCGAGACGACGTGGGGCAGTTGACATACACAATCGTTCATCAGTGATTATCTACTCGAGACTCTTCTCTTCGCTCGCGCTGCTTTCCTACAGAGCGGCTTTCCGTGTCCCCACCTTACCCAGTCGATCATCTCTGCGCTGTTACGCTTCAACGGAGGAGTCACCGCCGCGGTCTGCATCAGAGCGCCTCGTTGGTCTCCTTCACCTCACTGCTCGGTCGCTGAGCCTTTACTCGTCGTCCCTCGCATCTCGGCGCTCGGCTTTCATTTTCTCCCTCTCCCTCCGCTTCATCATGTCTCGCCGTCCAAAGATGTACCTCCCAGAGCCAGGCTCCCTCTCTCAGCCCACCGTCTCCAGCTCGACCGCCCCTCACGACTCTCGCGCCGGAAGGGAGAGCACCTACATGGCACATCAGGTCGAGACGAGCTACTGGCAAAATCTCGAGCAGCTCGAACGACAGCTTCTCCTGCCGGATGAAGATCCCGCCATCAAGTCGAATGCTTTGGAGGAGAAGAACTTCACTTGGAACAAGGTCTTCACCCACTTCGTCACTCCCCCTGGAGCGACCCAGCGGGCGGCGCTCCTCGGTCACGCCGTCCAGCAAGCCTCGGCGTACGTTGCTCGCAGGGTGCTCGCATGGGAGCCTTACGTCAAAGAAATCGTCAAGGAGAAGAGGGAGCTCATGGTTCAAGCCATCACCGTGTCGAAGATGGACGCCCGCGGCTCGGCGCAGTATCGGCGGACCGCGTCAGCGCTGCACGGCTCGGGAGGGAACGTGGATTATGGTCACGCTCAAGCTGAGACGGCTTTCTTAGAGGGATTCAGAAGCCTCAACATTGCTTTTAAGCAGCTGCAGGACTCGGGTAAGTCTGCTTCCATGTCGAGCTCGGTGCTCGGCGCTGTCGGCGACCATCATTTGCTGACACTGCCTTCGGCTTGCCTCATCCCAGATCCTTCTGGAGAGTTCCAACTGATCCGACCGACGCTCGACCGAGCCGATCGCCCTCATGACCACCATCCTACATCCGAGTCCCGCCACTTCACCGGCCCCCATGGCTATGTCCACCTCGGTGCTGCTTCTGGGGGAGATCGGCACCACTTTGAGGTACCTGGTGGGGCATATAGTCTGGGACGACATCATGGGCATGCTCAAGATCGAGTGAGCGTTTACGCGCCTGTTTCGAGGGCGAGCTTGGGCTGGACGTTGGTGAGCCGTCGCCGATTGACCGCTGGCAACCTTACTGACAGCCGACCTCGCTGTTACAGGGTACAAGAGGTGTTGCAGATGCTTAAGCCTCGGCAGCAGCGCGGTTCCGATTGGGAGGTCGTGAGTCGTTTGCTCGGCATTGCCTCGCATCGCCAAAAGAGCTGACCTGTTTCTCTTGCCGCAGGGAGGATGACGGCTCGGTAACTGTTGGAAACGATTCTAGTTGCACCTATTGCTTTTTGCACACTTGTCTTGATTCCTCCTTCTCTCGTCGCAAGGGAAGCAGAGGTCCTGAAGCGAAAGAGTTCGGCCGAGAGGTGGGGCTGCTCCTGATCAGCTGCAGGACACCTCAACTCTCGGAAAAGCTTGTGTGGCATTCTGTCGCCTCTGGAATATCTCTCTGCGCCCCATCAGCCAGCAGCGACGCAGCAAGGAGGTCCGAGCTCAGAGTCTTCCCGTCAACTCCTGAGTTTCGGCGTGAGTTTCGGCGTGCGGGAGTGGAGTACGGAGCCGGCGGGCTCTGCTCAGGCTGAACAGACGACAATTTCTCCTTCTTTCTTTCCCTTCCCTCGCTACGCACACGTCCAGCTCTCTCTCTCGACATGTCCCGCCCTCCCCCTCCCCGCTCTAATGGGATGTACCTTCCCGCTCCGGGCTCCCTCTCAGCAAACGCGTATCTTTCATCGCTTGGCTACGATCCCGCTGCGGGCGGTAGAGCGACCGAAATGGCACACAGACTGGAGGAATCCTACTTTCGCAACCTCGCCGAGCTCGAGGATCAACTTCTCCCACGCGGTGAAGACCGTGCTATTCATCCGCACGCCGCTGCTAGACGGGGAGAGACCGACTGGGCCGAGGTCTTCACCCTCTTCCAAGAGCCTCCCGGAGCCATCCAACGGGCGTCTCGCCTCCGCCGCGCCGTGGAGCAGGCTTCGACCTACGTCGCCAACTTGCTCTCCCGATGGATCCCTCATGTCAACCGGATGCCTGAGACGAAGAAGGAGGCTATAGTCGAGGCCGTGACCTCTCTGAGGATCGATGCCAACGGCTCGGCGGGGTTCAGGCAGCAGGCTTCTGCGCTTCACGGCTCGGGAGGAAGCATGGATTACGGTCACGCGGAGGCTTCCGAGGCGTTCACCGGGGGGTTGAGCATTATCAATCGTGCTTTTGCGCAGTTGCGGAACTCTGGTTAGTCCTCTCGGTCTCGCTCGCCGATATGAACCTCTCGGCGCCTCCACTGAGCTGACTCTTTCGTCTGCTCTTTCGCGTACCCTCTTCTCACTCCAATTTCTCACATCCAAACATCAGACCTATCGGGCGAGTTTGCAAGTATCCGACCCATGCTCCTAGACGGCGCCGAGCGCCCTATCGACCACCGTGACGCCCCCGACGCCAGACCCGTCGCTTTCCTTCACACTTATTCGCATATTGGTGCCGGACATCCAAGGAGCCGCTTTGGCCAAGGACTCCAACACTCGCAGGGCAACCAGTACTCTCAGGGAGGCTACTACGGTCAGGACTACGGCCAGGGAGGTCAATCCTCTTCCGGACTCGGACGTCAATCCTCTCAGAGCGGTCAATACTCGCAGGGAGGTTCACGCCCATTCTCGCTCCCTTCTGGGTACTACCATAGCCTTGGACACCGTTCTGGGCATGCTCAAGATCGAGCGAGCGTTTACGCGCCCGTTTCGAGAGCGAGCTTGGGCTGGACGGTGAGTCGTCGTCGTCGGATGCTCGTTGGAGTGCCTCGCTGACGAGCAAAACTACGAACATAGGCCGTCCCTGTCGCTACTACCACCTGAGTCTCGGGCGCAGCTTGATCCATCGTTCCTGAGGGGGTGAGTCGCTCGCTCGGCGTTGCCGGCCCCTCCCATCGCCGAAGGAGCTGACCTGCCGGCTTTCCAGTCAAAGAGGCATGCAATGGCATCCTGGCCAGTGAGGAGGAGTCTAATCTATAGTTTATGCTCTACCCACACTCGTTTGAACCTGCCTTCTGTGACCGAGAACGAGAGGCGAAGCGAAAGAGCTCGGTCGAACTGCGAAGTGCTCCTGATGAGCAACGGAACACCTCAAGCACTCCGGAAGGTTCGCACTGCACCCTGGTAGCTCCCGAGTATCCCTCTACACCTCAACAACCAGCAACGGCGAAGCGAGGAGGCCCAGGCTCAGCTGCAGCTCGAAAGCCAAATCGAGCTCTTTTCGGCGTCTCGCTTCTTTCCCTCTTGCCACATCCTCTTGGAGTGAGCCGTTGCGTGTAGCATCCTCAAGCATGGTACTCTCGCTCGGGGGAGTGCAGGCCTTGTGTAAAAAGGCTCTGCCACCTGTATCAAGGCCCGACTCTTCCTCGCGTAAGGTGCTCGTCGACCTCCAGCTCTCCTTCAGCGAAGGATCGCAGAAGCAGTTGCTCCCGCTCTTGTAGCGTCGGGGAGTAATCTCACTCACGATCCTGGGACGACCGCTTTAAGCCTCCCACAGCTCTCGCAGCCTGCTCCTCGGTGAGCAAGCTCGAAGCTGAGAGTGAGCGCCCGAGGAGGCTCGCCGCCATCTGCTCCTCCTTAGCGATGGGAAGGTCGCTATAGTCTTCCTATCCAGATACAGTCTCGCCATAGATAGCACAAGGGTCTCTGCTGCTAGTCAGCTGCACCCTTTCGCAACGAGGAGCTGCGAGCAAGAGCTTCTCAAGGCGTCGACGGGAGGCGCGCTACAAGTTCTCCCATGCAGCCGAGTCTGCTCGAGCAGGGATAAGGTGCTGTAAAGCTCATCTGGGGGCTCGGTCGGGCGACAGAAGTGTAGGTGAGCTGCCTCTCTCGCTCTTCGTCTTCTTTCCTTCGCGATCGGTCGACAGCTCTTGCTCCCGTCGTTTCACATCTGCAAGCTACAGGTTTGGTCAAAGCAGAGGCAAGTAGCTGTTTACAGCAACTTGAGCTTCCGGGAAGAGTATCCGGGCGGTGAGAGGGTGAGGGAGCACTCGAAGGCGAGAGACGGAGCTGGAGGCAGTTGAGTCGGCTCTCTGAGAGGCCGAGCTGGTTATGCAGAGCCTTCTGAGCCGGTTTGGGTTGCTTGAGATAAGGACGCCATCTATGAGCTTGCTGCTGCTGGATCTCGGGACTCGGGAGAGGAAGGCCAAGCGCGACGACCGAGCTCGGCGATGGAGAGCCAGAGGAGCGCTGTTGAGCTGTGTGGGGGACGGAAGCACGTATGAAATGATCGAAGTACACTCAGTATGAGCTTCAGAATGTCGCAGCTCACTCTCAGGGAGCGGCGTCGTCCTGTAGAGGAGCTGCAAGCCGTGCTCGGCGCTCGGCAAGGGTACGTTCGACGCCTTTACGGGGTTACCAGGCTCTCCCGGCCCCAGCGGAGGTCTCAGAAGGCATCGAAGGCCCTCGAGCAGGCGTCGGTAGCCCAACAGCGAGCAGTAAGAACTCGCCGACTTGTTTCCTGACCTCACCGCTCGCCCGCCTAAGGCGCTAGACTCAGGTCTAAGCTTCTCGGCTCGGCTCGGCTCTCGCGCAACGATATCGAAACTAGGGTGTCTCAATGGTAGATATCCAAAACAGAGTGTCCTTGTAGTACGAGTTATGAGCCTTTCTATAGACTCGAGATGAGATGGCCCTGCGGAAGGAAGTAAGAGGTCAGTCGAGAGCCGAGAGGGGAAAGCGAATCGCTCGAGCTCACCATCAGTACTGAAGATGGCAGAAGCACACGAGAAGAGACAAACAGATCAGCCTTTACTCCATCATCGAGCGAGCACGAAGCAACTCACCGTCCTGCTCCTCAATTGCGATGGAGAGCAAGCACTGCTCGAACTTGCTCGCAAAGCTCCATCCTTCCCGCTTGCCCAGCTCCTCGTGGCTCTCCACCGACATCTTCCACAGCACGCTGTCTCGCTCGGCGACAACCGTGGCGTTGCGCTTCGACCGAGATAGGAAGGACATCTCGCCGGCGACGGTTCCGGCGACCATAGACTCGACGATCGAGTGTGCTCGGTCGGTGAAGACATAGGTAGCGCGGAGCATGCCCGACTCGATGAGGTAGAAGCTGGAGGACGTGAGAACTGTCAGATAGTGAGCTGTGAACGAGGAGGGAGAAAGCGCACCTATCGCTCTCGGCGCCGTCTGTCCAGAGGGTCGTCCCGCGCTCGATGTGCACGCGCTTGAAGTAAGGTACCAGGCGCTATGAAGTGTAGACCGTGTCAGCGATCCTGCTCGAGACGAGGGGTCGACAGGAGCAGACTTACGAAGCAGTAGTCCTCGTTGAGATCGGGCGCGAAGGGCTTGAACGACTGCATCAGTAGAGGAAGGGGCTGCTGGAAGTTGGTCTTGAATGCTGGTGCTTCCGCTGTGGCGATATGAGAAGGTCGAGGGTCAGCTTCGTCCTCGATGAGGGACAAGCAAGGCGACCTACGCCGAGTCATCGTCTCCTTGGCGGCATTGCGAAGGTGAGAAGCGCGAGGCGATTGCTCGAATGAGGACTCGCTTTCGAGCTCCGACTTGGGCACGTCTGCGAGCAGAGAACGTGTCAGCGAGGCGTTGTTTCCAGTGAGCCGAGTCAGCTCACCAATCTGCGAAGAGATGGCAGCAGCTGTAGGACCGAGTAGACGAGGTGGCTGGTAGTCCTTGGAGTAGAGGGAGCGAAGGAAGGCGTTCTCGCAGTGCTGTCGGAGGAGAGAGGGTCAGCATTCTTCTGGTCAACGATGGCCGAGAGCCGAACTCACCTCCAAGGCGTCGTTCAGATTCTCGAAGACTTCGACCTTGGCCTCGGCGCCATCAGCCCAGAGATCCACGCTACGTAGGGCGATCCCAACGTTCGAGTTGGCTGGGCAGCCGCAGAGAACGAGGACCACGCCCTTATCCTCGAGAAGTCGCTGGATCCGCACAAACGCTTCGGCCGCAGAGAAGTCGACGCCTGTGGAAAGGTGAGAGAGGACAAGGCAAGTCAGCTTCGGTCAAGAGAAGCGATCCCAAGCGAGGTGGGAGGGCCGCCGAACTCACCACTCGCCATGCTGAAGTCGAGCACGAGGAATCGAATCGGGTTCTTGCTCCATGAAGCCGCCTCGAGGATCTTCCTGATAGTCGCCTCGCACGCCGAGATGGTACCAAAGAAGAGGAATCCCTGCAGCTTGATGACTCGGGTCTGGCGTCCCACCTCTTTGAGGAAAGCGCTCTGCTTGGGATGCCTTCGGACGGTCGAGCGGGCGACAGCTCCGGTGAGGATGGAGCGGATGGCGCGCCGTTGGGAGGAGGAGACGACAAAGCTGACGCAGGCGAGGATGATGCCTGCGCCGATGCCGGCGACAAAGTCCCAGCCGGTCATGACGATGACGATGGCCCAGATGGTCACGTACTCGAAGCGAGCGACGCGGCCGTAGGTGTCCCAAATGGCCTGTGAACCAAAGGAAGGTCAGCGATCGCTTGGGTCGTGCTCGGCGATGGGAGAAGAGTCTCACCTCCTTGATCAGATCGATGGCGAGGATGAAGATGAGCGCTCCGACGATGCAGACGGGTAGTAGACTGATGATGCCCGGTCCAGCGACGAGGATGCCGAAGCTGGCGGCGGCGAGGAGGAAGCCGGCGATGCGAGTCGTGCCACCAACCTTGTAGAAGAGGACCTGTGAGAGTGCAGGCAAGGTCAGTGAGCGGAGCTGGGACAGATCGAGAGTCAGACGCACCGAGTTGACGTAGCAGAGGTAGTTGGGGACCGTTCCGAGCAGACCAGCGGCGACGTTACTGATTCCATGAGCGATCAGCTCGCGGTCGGTGTTGACGTTGTCCTCTCCAACCGAGATACCGAGAGCGGGGACGTTGATGGGGACGTGGAGGAGACCAAAGAAGACGAGGGCGAGTTGCGTGGGGATCGTATCGAGCAGCGCCGAGTAGTCCGTCTTCTTGAAGTCTGCAGCATGATTGAGTCAGCGAGCGCCTCGTCAGGAAGTACACTCGACCTTCAAGACTCACCGAACAGCGTCCAGTACTCATACCACTCGCTATCGACGCCGTTGACCTCGAACACCCAGCCTCCCTCGCGAAGCTGGTCGAGGTTGAAGCCAGCTGCGAAAGCGATGCCGTAGAAGACGAAGGGAATGGCGAGGAAGTATCCTGGAAAAATGAGAGGGTGGTGGAAGCGGGCAGTGATGAGGCGCAGGATGACGGCGAGGAGGAGGGGGACGGTCTGCGAACGGGCGAGGTCAGGGGGAAAGCGAGCGAGGAGGAAAAACGACACTCACCCAGAGAGGGAGAATGCTCCAGTCGAAGTAATGCTTGAGTAAATCCATCGAGAAGCCTGCCTCTTCCTCCAAGCGAGCCGAGACTTGCAGTCTGTGAAGCGGAGGGTCAGCTCGGTCGTTCGAACGTTCGAGGACGGGGGAAGAGCTCACCCAGTCACGAAGAGGAAAGCTCCGACTCCACCGATACATCCGACGAGGATATGACGAGGGAAGAACTCGCTCAAGCTACCGAGCTTGAGCCAGCCGAGGAGACCGAACGCCAGACCGGTGAGGATGGAGGAGAGGGCGAAAGCGACCATGGTAGTAGCGACGACAGACTTGTCGTCCGAGATGGAGCCGGTGATGATGCCGACGATGACGTGATAGAAGGGCTGTAGCAGGTAGAGAGCAGTCAGCTTGAGCTCGGCGAAGGGAAGCTCGGCGAACGGAAGCTCGGCGTCAAAGACGAGAAGACAACGCACCACCACCTCGATCATCATGGATCCGTTTCCACCGGCAAAGATGGAACCTCCTCCCGAGTAGACGAGCTGACTGACGACGCACGAGGCGAAAAACATGGAGACTCCAATGCCGCCAAAATCGGCAAAGATGGGCAGGTTGGTGGGGAACATGATCATGCCGTACGAGACTCCGTCGAGGATGTTCATGAGGACTCTGTGGGCGTACGAGGAGGTCAGCGATACAGAGGAGAGGGGAGAAGGCAAGGGAGCGCTCACCCGAGGATGACGGCGGGGATGGACTGCACGGCAATCTTGCTGCCGTCGACCAGGTCTTCACGAGTGATGGACACGCCCTTCGCCTTCCGCTTGGCCTTGTCGACCCATCCGCCGAGCCGTCTCTGCGCCGCGCCCTGCAGATCGCCGAACGACGGGGCCGAGACGAGCTTCCTCCCCCCGAGCAACGACGTCCGCTCGTTGGCCTCCTCTGCTTGTTCCTCCTCTCTTCTTATCCTCTCCAACTCGTCCACCCTCGCCGCCTCCTCCTCCTCGGCCTCAATCTGCGCCTGCACGAGCGCTTCCTCCTCCTCCTCGCTGTCCAATCCGCCCACCTCATCTCCCAATGACCGGATCTTCTGCCTCACCGCCTCGAGCTGCGCTTCCTTCCGCTCGAGCAATCCCGCAGGCGTAGGCGTAGCCTCACCCGAGCTACCGCCCTGTCCCTCGAGGGCCGCCGAAAGGCCGCTGCTGACGGGAGTCTGGAGCGATCCCATCTTGCTCTGCGTGGGAGTGGGGTCCTTGTCGGTCTCTCCGCTCGAAGGGGATCCACCCTTGTCTGCTCCGAGGCGAGCTGATGCGACCGAGGCGTAGGTGGGACTGGCGCTGGCTCCGGCGGCCGAGGAGAGAGGGCTGCTGCTGCTGGTGTGCAGGGCTGCCGCTTGAGTGCCAAGAGAGCCGTAAGGAGCTGGAGGACGGGCGAGCGAGAGGTTGGAAGGGGAAGGGAAGAGCTGCGCCGAGTTGGAAGCTTTCGGAGTGTCGATGGGCGAGGAAGACGAGGGGAGATCGCCCAGGCTTAATGAGGGGGATGAGCCGCCCTCATCTAGGCCGGGGGAAGGGAGTGGTGTAGGGTTGGCCAGGCTGAAGGAAGCTAGGCGGGCCGAGCCTGTTGGAGATGAACAGAAGGAAGCAAAAGGTCAGCGCGTGCGAGAAGAAGCGAAGGTCGCGGTTGATAGCGCGTGATAAGTGGTACAAGCTCGGATAAGGCTTCAGCACCCAGCTAGTGCTGTGGTACATCCTTATCCATCCAGTGCTGATTTCATTCCTTTCTGCACCTTTCCATGACGGCGGGCAAAGAATGACGAGCGAGAGCGAGACTTGCCGTCGCGCAATTCCTCCCGTGTAGCAGAGAAGCTGCCAAAGCGTAGGCCTCCATCGCTGCCTACTTCCGAGCCGAAGGAGATTCTGCTGCCTTCCGTGTCGGCGTAGCTGGACGACCCTGGCGCTGCTGCTGGTCCCGTTGAATTGTCGCGGCGAAGGACGCCGGAGGAGAGGGCTTGATACTTGGGTCCGATGGATTTGCCGCCGAGGGAAGATCTGTAGGAACCTGTGCCGCCCGAGGAAGACGTGGAACGAGACTGGGAGCGCCGCCGAGCGAGAGCCGAGGGGGGTAGATTGGGTGGGGAGGAGGCGGAAGCGAGCGACGAAGGCATCTTGGAGTCTTGCTTAGCAAAGACTGCTGGGCCGAGGTGTTGGTCGAGTAGCCTGTTGCTGCTGTAAGACGATAGAAGAGAGGCGATCCAACTCTCGACGACGCGAGAGCCAACCTTCGCCGGCTGCGAAACGCGCCTTTCTCACTCCGGCCAAACTCGAGCTCGCTCTTCTCATCTCGCTTTGAGCATGGTCTCGTACTGTAGGTCGATTATCTGCAGCTTTACGACATACACGAGCCAACTCCTACTTCCCCTACAGACGACGAGCTCGAGATTGAAGATTTCGCTTGGGACGACGACAAGCAGGTCAGCTTGGAGCTTTCTAATTACCTACAGCGAGCAGCAGCTCACCACTATCTTTATACAGGTCTTCCACTACCCCTGTCCCTGCGGCGACCGCTTCGAAATCACCAGGGTCCGTCGCCACTTCTCCCTCCTTCTCCTTTCCACCGCTTGAGCTCACACATTCTTTGCTTTCCTACAGGCTCAGCTCGGCAAGGGAGAGGACGTCGCTACCTGCCCTAGCTGCAGCTTGATCGTCCGAGTCATCTACGACATGGTTCGCCCTCACTGCTGCTCCTTCTGCTCACGCGACTTAAAGCTGATCTTCTTGTCGCGTTTTACCAGATGGACTACGAGGACAGCGATACAGAGGAATAGGCGGTGACCGGTGGACGACACCGCTCTCGAGTGGCCCGCTGTCCTGCCTCTCCGCTAGTCGGGAGACGGGCTCGAGGGAGAATTGGAGGAACGCCGAGCCGCTCGCTTCAGGCTGGAGAGACGACCAACGACACCAAAGCTTCTCAACAAGGCATCAAGATCGTGACACGACCATCCAATCTCCACTACCGCCACCTACAGCCAACGAGCGTCGGTCGCCGGTGGAAGTCAAGGCAGGAGCGCAGCGCCGAGGGGCAGGCTGGGACGGCGGCCGATGGGTAGAGAGTAGTCGACGGCCGAGGGAGCTTTTTAAACTGCGTGTATAGGTCTGGTGAGTTTTTTTCGGGTACCAGCGCAATGGGAAAGCCGAGCTGATCCCTCGCTCGCTTCGCAGTCTACTCCCCTCCCCTCGTTCCCTCTCTTCGCCCTTCGTAGCTACTACCACGCCCATTCGAAATACAATTCGCGCTCACTCGACCCTACACAACACTCTCGCCCGTCCCTCAGCCCTCACGACTCACCCGCTTCTGCTGCTCTTCTCCCCTCGGTTTCTCAACCCACCGCTTCACCACTGGTCGAAGCCTCAGCTCCTCGTCCACCTCTCCGACCTCGCCTCGCTTCAAGAGCGATATGCCTAGCCCGCCGTCTCCCCACGAAATGCTCCCAATCCCGAGGTCGATGGAGTTCGGGTTCCGGTTCGGTGAAGATGAGCCCGAGTCGCCGTTGGAGGTCGAGGGGCCGTTGCCTTGTCCATTCGAGGTGGAGCCAGCCTTTGCTGGCGAGGTGGAGGAGGGGGAGGGGCGACGGGTAGTAGCCGCCGCTGGCGCGTCTGTCGTCGGCGCTCGGCGAGAAGTGGGCGCTGTGGGCTGAGCTGGCTGCTCTGCTGGCGAAGTGGTTGCTCTGGGTTGAGCGGTAGTATGAGGGGAAGCGGCGGCTTTGATGGTCTGCTGCTCCTTAGTGGCCTATTCCTCCTCAGCGGCAGCTTCGGATGCCTGCGCGGCGTTCGCTTCGTCTCTTGATCTGGTGGTTGAGGGCGAGTCGCTGGCATTCGAGGCGGGGCGAGTGCTGGATTCTGAGGCTGCCTGCTGGTCTGCGCTGTGATCGGCTCTGCTTGAGGTGGCAGCGGGATGAGACGGTTCGGCGGTAGTCGACCTTGGCGCTTCTTTTCCGCTTCGGCTGCCTGTTTCCTTCGATGCAGATGCCCTCGAGGTCGGCCTCGATCCGTCGACGTCTCCGCCACTCGAGCTCTCACCTCCGATCACGCTCGTCTCCCCTCCATCATCCCCTCCTCCCTCTCCTCCCTTCTTCCCGCTCAACCCCACCGCCAGCCCCACAATCAACACCAGCAACAAATCACCACCACCCAAGCCTTCTTCTTCCTACTCCGCGTCCACCACCCCTCCCCTGCCTTCTCATCACCAAAATCATAATACGCTGCATCATGACCATGTCCCTCGGTCGTGATCGACTCGGCTCTTTCCTTCGTCTCGAGGCGCTGAGGGATCATCACTGAGCCATAGTGGTCAGGGTAGGATTGGTCGTTGATGTGCTCGGAGAAAAGGGAGGAGGAGTGCCAAATGAGGGGAGGACGACTTGGAGTAGGGGCTGCGAGCGAGTGAGATGGAGGGAGGGATCGCGGGCGGGTAGCAACAGCGGGCAGGGGGGTGACGGAGAGGCGGGTTGCTTGTTGCGCGAGAGAGGGTGGGAGCGGCGTGGAGGCGAGGAGGGTGGGGGAGGAGATCGAGTTGGTCCGAGTCGAGGCGGGAGGGGAGAAGAACAGCGAGCCGGGGGTGTTGGGTGTTCCGGGCGTGGATGGTGGGAGCGGGAAGGACGTCGAGGTCGGTGTTGGGGTGGTGGGGTTGGAGCTGGTATCGTTGGTCGAGACGGCGGAGTCGAAGGACTGGAGAGCGAAGGAGTGAAGTGCCAGGTCAGCAGTAGAGCTTGCGGTAGCTTTGCAAGAAACGCACAGGACGAGTCTTTACATCGTCGGGCGACGCAAACGGATTCAGCAACGCGGGGGGGCATCGTTGTAAGCGGGCGGTCAGATGCTCGGCGAAGGCTCTCCGAAGTTGTCGCTCTTCTGCTCAACTAATGGGGACGAGAGGAGCACTAGAAGCACCAGAGGAATGAAGAAGCACGGTGGACGAAGTGCAAGCTGACCATGCGGTGATGCAGAGGCCTCGTAAGGACACACGGACCTGCTCGGCGGCGTTCGTGCGCCGGCTCCCTCCTTCCCGCAAAGGGTCGGATTGAGCTCTGGACTTGAAAGCCTAACGACCTCGAAGGGTGTAAGGTGTATTCGGGTGGGATTGAGCTGCCCCCAGGCCTTGCCTCCAATCGACCTTTGCACCGAGGCGCTCACATCGCTACTCGGACTTGGACCAGCTCGTTCGTGGGCGACATCTCTCATTGAGCCCGCTCGTCCTCGTCGACAGCGACCTGCCTTGTGTAGCTTGACGAAGTACACGTCCGCTGGAGCATGCACCACGATGCTTTCGGGCTCTGTGCTCTCCCTCCCAGCGCTTCGACGATGGTCAAGCACAAAGGATGCATTCGAATAACTACAACTACGAGAAGTTCGATATCAAAAGGGTAGCATAGAGGACACACTGTCACTGGGGGGAGGACTGCACAAGAAGAAGAATAGACACAATATGCACAATGAAGCCTCCTCGTGCTCCCATCACTCGTCCTTCCCCTCCTTCTGCTCAACAGCAAACTTCTTCTGGTAAGTCTGCATGTCGTCCTCGGTGGCGACGCTGAGGACCTCAGTGGCGGGATCGTCCTTGCGAGCTAGGTTGGCAAGAGCCTTGCCGGGGCCGAGGAAGACCAAACGGTCGATGGTCGCCGAGTGGAGGTTGGAGAGGCATTTGGACCAGCGGACGGGGAGGCGGATCTGGGCGACGAGGTTGTCGACGAGGGAGGCGGAGGTGGTGATCTGTATAGAAAGTGAGGTTAGCTGTGCGCCGCGAGAACAACGACCAAGAAGCGTCGACTTACGAAAGAGCCATCGAGGCAGGAGATGACGGGGACAGCGGGATCCTTGATATCAAGAGCCTCGAGAGCAACGCGCATGCCCTCAGCAGCGGGCTTCATGAACGAGCAGTGGAAGGGTGCCCTGTGGAGACGGAGAAGATCAGGTTCGGCGCTGACGTTTCAATGACGGGAATAGCGGGAACTCACGAGACAGGAAGATCTGCTGCCCTCGAAGCAATGCCTTGCTCCCTGAGTTCCTCGCTCGCCCTCATGATCCCATCCCTGCTTCCAGCGAGCACGACCTGAGCCGACGAGTTGAAGCTAGCGACCTCGACCGTGCCCTCGCTGCCATTCTTGCTCGAACGCGACTCGCGGATCGTCTTGATGACCTGCGTCAACTCCTCGTGCGAGCGACCAGGGTTGATGACGAGCGCCGACATTTGACCGCGTTGCGAAGGGGGAGCATCGGGTGAGGCGGAGAGGTTGATGGAGGGGAGGGAGAGGGAGTAGGAGGTGAGAAGACCATGCAGGCGCTGTGAAGGAAGCGAGTCAGCTATCTGAAGAGCGAGCGTGTACGGAGCGAACTCACAGTCAGGCGCACTCCATCGGCGAACGAGATGGCTCCCGAGGCCACAGCGGCCGAGTACTCTCCGGACGAGTGACCGAGGATCGCAGAAGCGGTGGAAGCGACAGTGGTCGCAAAGTCGTTCTATGGAAGTGCGAGAGTCAGATCCAAAGCTCGCAAGGTGTACAGCCAGAACTCGGCTCACCTCGAGGGTGCGGAGGAAAGCGATTGAGGTGACGAGAATCGCCGGTTGAGCGTTCGAGGAGCGAGTGAGCTCGTCCTGTGGTCGAGCAAATCAGCGCTACGTCTCGTACAGCTCGACGGCGAGGGTTAAACTCACCTGAGGTCCGTCAAAGACCACCTCCTGCAGCCTCTTCTCCTCCCTTCGCTCCTGCTCCTTCTCGATAAGCATCCTGCCCAGCTCTCCCAGCTCTCCCTCCCTCTCCTCCAGCTTCAATCCTTTCCTCCACTCCTCGAATCCCTCGAGCGCATGATTGGCCTCGAGCCAGACCTGCTGGGCCGCGGGAAAGCCCCTAAGGAAGTTGCCCATGCCGACGTACTGACTGCCCGAGCCAGGGAAGAGCAAGGCGTGCTTGAGCTTGATGGGCGCCGTACGACGGTACGATTCGAGGGGGATGGGCGGCGAGGCCTCCCCACCTGACCAGAGCATTTCCATCTCGAGTCTCCGAGAGCGCGGCGAATCTCGAGGGAAGGGCTCGCGGGTGCGGTAGTCGTTGGAGGTACGTTTTGGTGTGGTGGAGGTTGCGGCGGAAAAGGAGGAGGAGGAGCTGGAGAAAGTCGAAGGCGGGGTAGGCGGCTGCTTTAAGGTGCGCGAAAGGCAGCGGTCATGGTTGCGAGGGTCCCGATACCGAGCGAGGTAGGCTGGATCCGACCACGTATGCTCGTGCTCCTTTGCCGGCGATGAAGTCGAAGCGGCCGAGCTGCTCGCCGAGAGCGGAGGCGGGGGCGGCAAGGTCGAAGTGGTTGCGAGAGGTGGAGTCGAGAGATGAGCATGACGACAAGGGCAGGCGGTAGGGCGGAAGGGCCGCGCTGGTAAAGCTCGGAGCAGCATCCTGTACTAGAGTACTGCTGCTACGGTCGAGGACACTGTACCAGGCGAAAAGAGAAACCGGATCAGCGTCTGCCTTAGCTGGCTCTCACCCCCGCGGACGACGGCAACCTCTGCAGCTCTCCTCGCTCGTCTACCAGGATACAGGACACATTCAAGCTAGTCCTAGAGACCATCTTATTCCCCTGCGGACTCCCGGAGCTCATCCGTCACCCACTTTGCGCTCGCCGGCTGCACTAGCCGTTTGGCCGCCTGACCTGCTAACATCTGACGCTCCTGCTGCAGCACAATAACCAGGACTCACGAGGGGTAGAAGGGGCGGGCGAGAGTGCGTGCTGTAGCTGTATCCTGACGTGGTGGCGAGTCGTCGAGAGGCGAGCTGAATTCGAGGTAGAGTGCGGAGGCGAAGAGGCGCTCCGCGAAGTTCCGAGTCCCAAGTCGCTCCCACCGGCCGAAGCGAGAGTCGGTCAGGGGGGTGCTGCAACGTTGCAATTCGGTACAATGACTCCTTTTGATCCCGTACATAACAGCCCTCTGCTGTCGGCAAAGGTCCAGGCCGTCGCTCGGCGCTCGCTTGACTCTCAGCTCACCCGCCTCGCCCTGCCTCGGTGGATGGGAAATGGAAACGGTGGTATTCGACCAAAAGCGAGGTACAAAGCACTACAGAGGTATCAAAGCAAAGGAGCGACACAAGACGCAAGCCGGTCGAGGGGTAAGGTCTCTTGAAAGGGAAGCGAGGAGGCTCGGCGGGAGGGGACGACTTAAAGCCGAAGGGGGAGGGGAGAGGGAGAGGAGAAGGGGAAACAGAAGACGAGGGAGAGGCATACACGGGTGAAGCTACCTAGTCGCGAGACTTCTTCTTGCGAGCAGGGTCGCTGGAGGAGCCGCTGCCGTCGTGGCCTGCGAAGAGATGAGACGCCGAGAGCGAAAGCGAGAAGACGTCAGCTCGAAGATCGCTGCTCGGTTCGTGAAACAGCGACTCACCACGCTTGTTGCTTCCCTTGTCGCCGTTGGAGCTGCTCGAAGCTGCGTTGGGAGTACGAGTGGGGCCGAGCGAGAAGACCGACTTCTTCGGCGACGGCCTGTGCTGACCGGTCACCTTCTTGCTCTTCATGCTGTCGAAGACGTCGGGTTCATTGTCGTCTGTGATATGTGTGCGGCGGAGTCAGTGGAGGCTACCCGAAACGAGAGCAGATGAGAAGCTCACCCTGCTTCGCCGCTTCTTGCGACTGCGAGAGGCGCTTGAAGGCCGCTTCGGCGGCGGCTTCTGTTGGCGGTGAAGGCGAGCCGTTGTCAGCTCCTGTTCATCAGAGAGCGACCTCGGAGAGCGAAGACCTGAACTCACTCCTCGCATCGGGGGAGGGCGCTGAGCCGGCCTGCGCTCCCGACACTCCACCACCTTCCGCCGCCATCGACTTCATCTCATCTACATAGACCTGCTTGGCCTCGGCGAGTTGAGCCTCCCTCTCCTGCTGCTCCTGCCTCATCGCGGCCTCTTCGCGAGCGAGGTCGGCGGCCCTCTTTTGTTCGAGCTTGATCTTGCGACGTTGACCAGGGGCGTACTTGGACTTGCCGCCGTTCCTCTTGCGTTCTGTGTAGATACATGAGAGCGGTGGAGATGACAGGTCAGCTCTTAGCCCGAGACTCGAGAGAAACGGTCGAGCCGAGATCAACGCACCGAGCTCGGCGACCTTGCGATTGTGCGCCTTCGCCGCATCCTCGAGCTTCTCGTAGTCGTACTCGTGCTCCGAGAGCATCTCTTTGTTCTCGAGCGACTTGAAGAGCCAGTCGGGTTGGAGAATCCAGCAGCGCTGCAAGAAGCGGAGCGAGGAGGTGAGCTCGGCCCTCCCGCGCTTTTTTTGGCCCCTGCGGACGGCAGGCGGAGCTGTAGCTCACCTCATTGTCGGGGTCATCCTCAGTCCTATTCTGCTCGTTGGCGGCCTTGACGTTCTTGAGGAGCCTGCTCGAACCAGGGGACTTCTCGCGAGCCCTGCCAGTCGAACGGAGCGAAGGAGAAGGGACAAGCGCGTCAGCTCGTGTTCCGCTGCACAGGGAGCTCAGGGTGAGCACACCAGAGTTGAGGCGAGATCAAGAAGTGGGTGGGCATCTGCTCGAGGTTCTTGGCCACCTTGCCGCCGTTGTCGACGATCAAGCGCTTGACCTGGAGAGCGGAGCGCGAAGGCAGGTCAGCGCGCTGTACTAGACGATTGAGAGGGTGATATTAGACGAGCTAGGGGCAGTGAAATACCTTGCTGATGGTGCTGCCTGCGAAGGGCCCTTCAAGCCAGAACACGACACCGTTGAGGATCTGCTCCTGCTGCCCCTCGCTCTCGCTGCCGGACGAGCTCATTGTAGGTGAGTGTAGGTGAGTAGGCGAGGTAGTGAAGGGTGGATGAGGTGGTGGCGCGTGTGTTGGTGCTCTGTAGCGAAGAGTTGAAAGGTGGGAGCGAGTTGAGCAAGTTGTGGCGAGAGCAAGAGAGCTGCGAGCGGGTCAGAGCTGGCTTTTGATGGACAGTCGACTTGCGGAGGCGGATTCGATTCGACTCGTGGTGATCTAGATAGCTTTTTGAGCTCTGCTACAGCCGTCTGCAGCTCACTTTCACTTCTTGCACCGCTTCAGACGCGCTCCACTTCCAAAGCCGAGGCGCGACGGGAGATTGGTATTTCGTTGCAGGGTGCTGGACAGATGCCGATAGGTGTTGGAGGATGCTTGCTGTCCAATCAGCCGTGAACAGATCTCAGAAAGCCTGCAGACGCTCAGACTCGGCGAAGAGAGAGCGCCGAGGCAGCTCGCAGAGTCCGAATAGCGCTCTGTCGACTGAGGTAGCTGATACTACGGCTTAAGGTTTCGATAAGGAAGGAAAAAGAAGTCGAATCCAATTCTTGAGCTCCTTGGGCGCGGCTAATGACCTGCAGAGAGGATCGAACCGAGCTCATCGCCGACTTCGCAGCTCTCCTTCTTCCACTTCGCCTCGATTCGCTTTTCTCGGCAGATGAACACGCTCACGCTGTAGGTGATTTTTCCAAGTCTGTACCTAAGCCTGCTGACCCTCCTCACCTCTCACAGCTACCCCTTGAGCAGTCAGTGCTCCCCACCTGAGCTCCTCTCGCTTCTACAGCTGAATCTCAGCTTGATGACCTGCAGACTACTCGTTCGAGACCAAGGATGCTCAACCAGAAGAGGATCCATCAGTCAATGCTCGTCTGCAGCGCTTGTGAGTCGTCTACAGCAGAACAAAGAGAGGCGCGTCTCGAGAGCTGGAGCTGACTGCGCTCGCTGCTCACAGGGAGAGCGACTACCACGAGCATGGTATGAGGAGGACGGTCAGTTTGAGTCCCGAGATGCAGAGAGAGGTGCCGAGGTGCAGGACTCGCTTGTAGTGGAGCTCACGCGCATCTGCTCGCAGGTCGAGGGTCTCCTGGTCGTTCACGAGCACGGCGAGTTTCTGCTCGAGAGTTGTAGTACGCTAGCTGTCTACTTACCACTCCTCTGCTCCCACAGGGCACCCGCACGTCTTGCTCCTTCAGGTCGCCAACGCCTTCTTCAAGCTGTGAGCTCTCTATGTCATCCTGCATCGCTTCGCCGAGCTTATGAACTCAATCCGACTACTCCACAGACCCGGCGACTACCTCAAGCCCGACGAGTCCGACATCGAAGGCCTCCAGACGCGCCTTCACAACCGACTCGGTCCAGCTTCGGCGGAGGAGGGAGGCGAGAGCCACGAGATGCTCGTTGAGGAGAAGCATGGACCTGGAGATTGGCAGATTTCGGACTTGTTGGCGCAGTGGTGGAGACCCAACTTTGAGAGCTTCATGGTAGGTGGTTGTGTGATGAGGAAGGGCAGCGCCGAGCGCCGAGGGCTGACCTTTTGCCTCGAACAGTACCCCTACGTCCCTGCGTGAGTCCGAATCGGCTTCACCGCTAGCTGTTAGCTCACCTAACACCCTACACAGGCACATCTCCCAGCCCAAAGAAGTCAAGAGCATGTATCTCGTACAGATGCCCGAGCGTCGTGAGTTGCTGGCTTTCGTTCGCTGCAGAAGGACACAGCTCACCACTGTTGTTACACCAACAGAGGTTCTTACTGTTCCTCGCAACATGAAGCTCATCGCCTTGCCGCTCTTTGAGCTCTACGACAACTCGGTTCGGTGCGAGATCTCATCTCCGAGCGCCGAGCTTTCGTTTCGACGCGCTGACCCTCGCCTCGCCCTACAGCTACGGCCCCTCGCTCGCGGCTATCCCTCACCTTCTCTCCAAGTACAACTTCATCCTGTCGTGAACCTACATCGGCCTTCGCAACCCTCCTCGCTTGTTCTCTCTCCCCCTCGCCATGCCCTCAGCACTCCTCGTCGTTCAGCTCGCCGGTCGAGTCTCGTAAAATCTTCCTTGCAATACTGTCGTTTTCCCCGTCACTACAGATCTCGGCTGTCGAGCTCGCGGTCAATCGCCAATGCGCTCGGGTCGCGGCCGAGTGGCGAAGGAAGGAGGCGAAGCGGCTACAGCTCGTCGGGATGCTCTGTGATGGGTTCGGGGTGACCTTCAACATCCATGTGCCCTATTTACGGGCTCGCTGATGCGGCCAAGAGGCTGTGACAGAGGACCGAGAGCCACTCCGAATTCAACCTCCGCGCTCCGCTTGGGGCGCGTCGAACGACTCTCTGCCTTTCTCTTTTTTCCCTTCACCTCGTCTCTTCTTCCCACCAAACGACAGACGATTCGATAGCCATGGCTACCGTCCTCGTCCACAATCTCGTGGCAAACGCCACCACCCTCTTTGAGCAGACCGGCGCCGTCTCCTCCATCGCAAAGCACACGGGCGTCGACCTCGCCGTGCTCTATGCCGGCTTTGTCAGCTGGATGCACGATACGGGAGTCGCACAACGCGCAGTGTACAGCGCCATCGACTACAGCTCGCTCAACTTTGCCGAACAGCTGTGGTTCCGTTGGTACAGCAGCTGGAGTAACCCGATTATCGCGACGGGGGTGATGGCATTTGTCATGCACGAGGTGAGTCCTGTAGCGGTGCTCTTGATGGCATTACAGAGACCCTTCCGAGCTCTGTAGGGCGATTGGGTGCAGCCGATGAGCCTGCCGACGCGTGAGCCGAACTGATGTTTTCTGCCCATCGGCGCGTGTCCCTTTCGTCACTATAGGTCATCTACTTTGGCCGCTGCGTACCATGGATGATCATCGACAACACGCCTTACTTCAACAAGTGGAAGCTGCAGGAGGTGAGCTCGATCTCCGACTTCTCGACGCGATGAGCGCCGAACCCAACCCGACCTTGCTGACCCACGGTTCTTCGCTTCACAGACCAAGCTTCCTTCGGCCAAGCAGCAGTGGGAGTGCACTAAATACGTCCTTAAGACTCACTTTACCGTCGAGCTGCCCCAGGTGAGCTCAGTTCACTGCCCGACACGAAAGCCGAGGTGCTGACCTTTCTCTACCTTTCAGATCTACCTCTTCCACCCCATGGCGACTTCGGTCGGCATGAAGACCTGGGAGCTTCCTTTCCCTTCCGTCTTCTCTATTCTTGGCCAGGTGAGCAACCCCGAACGGCCTCAGCGAGATTGCCGTTGGCTGACCCTCGGCTTTCGATTCTCAGCTCGCTCTCTTCTTCGTCATGGAGGACGCATGGCACTACATGTCGCACCGTATCCTCCACCACAAGCGTCTGTACAAGCACATCCACAAGTGCGTAGCTCCTTGTCGCTCCTAGCTAGGCGGCCGCTCCTTCTCGTGCTCAAGCGAGCTCGATGCTGACTGCCACTCCGCTTCGCAGGCTTCACCACGAGTTCTCGGCTCCCTTCGGTCTCGCCGCCGAGTACGCTCACCCCATCGAGATTATGGTCCTTGGAGCTGGAACCGTCGGAGGTCCTCTTCTTTGGTGCTGGGCTAGCGGAGGGAACATGCACTTGGTCACGATGGTGAGTTTGGAGCGTCGGCTACGTCGTAAGGGTCTTTACTGATCCCGCACCACTCTCGCAGTACATCTGGATCACCCTCCGTCTCTTCCAGGCTGTCGACGCCCACTCTGGCTACGACTTCCCGTGGTCGTACGTCCCTACCCCTTCGCCGACTTTCTCAGCCTGAGTACAGGCTGTTATCGCGTTGTCTGACACTTCTCTTGTACCGCACTACAGCCTCAATAAGCTGCTTCCATTCTGGGCTGGAGCAGAGTTAGTTACTTCCTTTATACCGTCTTTTTCAAAGCTGGCCGAGCAGAAGACGTTGGGAACCCCCCCCCCCCAGGGCTTCGCTAGGCCTTCGCTTGGCCTTCGCTGACCTCTACCTATCACAGCCACCACGACTACCACCACCAGGCGTTCCAAGATTGCTACTCGACCTCGTTCAGGTGGCTCGACTACGTGAGTTGGGATCGCCGAGGCCCGCCCTTCCTCTCCTTCGGCCGCCCAGTCCTGCGCCGCCTTCTTGACTCATTGACATCGTTACTGACCTTTTTTTCCTATACCACAGATGTTCGGAACCGACCGCAAGTACCATGCTTTCCGCGACAAGCAGAAGGCCGCCAAAGCGCTTCAGGCCCAGGCCGCTTCCAGCAAGAAGGCGCTGTAGGGGAGAGGTATGTTGGTCTCTACTGCTCGTCTTAGACCAAGGAGCTGACCCTCCACCTTTGGACAGACCACGAGATACGTATGGAAGGAGCGGGCGAGATGCTCGGCGAAGGAGGGCACGGGGCTTATGTAGCTGCATTGAGGGGGACTGGCCCTACGCGCCTCCCTCTCCCTAATTCACGGACAATCATATAGATCACACCACTTCCGAGGCGAGCTGTAGAGAGATAGCCTCCGACCCCTGAGACTTTGACTCTTCCCAGGCCTGCGAAGCTCGACCCTCTTGCTCCCGCTACATTCTACCTCGTCGAGTTTCATTCGATATGGCTACCGAAGGTCAGCTCCCCGTTCCCCCAGCAGTCGCTGCTGCTCTGTAAGCTCTCCCACTTGCCCTGCTACAGAGCACGAGCTGACCAGACCTCGTTCGCTCCCTCTCGCCGCCCTTTCGTCCCATCCCCTCTGCTCTTCCGTGCAATGCTCGCCTGCTCCAATACAACAGCTCCAAGGAGGAGAAGTTCAACCTCATCACCAAGGACCTAGACGAGGTCTTGGGAGCTGATCTGATGAAGTCGATTCTCGAGGAGCGTGACCTCGTCGCGTACTGGGGAACAGCACCAACTGGACGGCGTGAGTAGCCTCATCTTGCTTCTTGCCGAGCTCTGGCGAGCTGCGAAACGTCCAACGAGAAGCTGCAGACGAGCAGCGAGAGAGGCGCGCTGCTGGAGGAGCGCGCTGGCCCCAGATCTACCTCGCCGAGCTCTTCGCTGACCTCGCCATTCCCTCTACAGCTCACTTGGGATACTTTGTACCCCTCGCCAAGCTCGCCGACTTCCTTACCGCCGGTGTCGAGGTCAAGATCCTGCTCGCCGGTATGCGTTCTTTTGTGCTCGGCGCTCCTCGTCCACCGGAGCTGATTCAACGTTCTTACAGACGTCCACGCCTTCCTCGACAATCTCAAGGCTCCCATTGAGCTCGTCGCCCACCGCGCCAACTACTACAAGGCTCTCATCAGCGCCGTCTTCCGTTCGCTCCACCTCCCCCTCGACAAGGTTACCTTCGTCCTCGGCTCCGACTACCAGTACTCCCAGGCCTATAACTTGGACAAGTACAAGCTCTGCTCCATCACCACCGAGCACGATGCTCGCAAGGCCGGCGCTGAGGTCGTCAAGCAGGTCTCGAGTCCCCTCCTCAGTGGTCTCTTGTACCCTCTGCTGCAGGCCCTCGATGAGGAGTACCTCGGTGTTGACTTCCAGTTTGGAGGAGTGGACCAGGTTAGTGCTAAAGCTGGACCTGCTGCCCTCCTGCGCACGAGCTGACCTTTGCCCTCGGCGCTCTCCCTC
Organism: Leucosporidium creatinivorum; assembly: GCA_001600635.1. Lineage (NCBI taxonomy): Eukaryota > Fungi > Basidiomycota > Microbotryomycetes > Leucosporidiales > Leucosporidiaceae > Leucosporidium > Leucosporidium creatinivorum. Next base: position 635,493 of record BCKL01000003.1, on the reverse strand, counting down.
TCGCAGCGCAAGATCTTCACCTACGCCGAGGCCAACCTTCCCAAGCTTGGCTACAAGAAGCGCGCCCACCTCATGAACAAGATGGTCCCCGGCCTCTCGGGCGGCAAGATGTCCGCCTCGGACCCCAACTCCAAGATCGACTTCCTCGAGACTCCCGCTCAAGTCAAGTCCAAGATCCAAAAGGCCCACTGCGCGCCCGGCGAGGTCGAGGGCAATGGGGTCCTTGCATTCGTCCGCTCGGTCATTGCTCCTATTGGCCAGCTGATGCAAGGGCAGGGAAGGATCGCCGACCGAGTGTGGGCAGAGACGCCCGAGGCCATCTTCACCGTCAAGGGCGACCCCAAGCACGGTGGAGCCGTCCGTCACTTCACCAGTACGGAGGAACTCGATGCTGCCTACGCCGCCGGAGAGGTGCACCCCGGAGATCTCAAGGCCGCCGTCGTCGGAGCCATCAACGCCCTGCTCGCGCCGATACAGGCAGAGTTCGCCAATGACCCTACGTTCAAGGCAGCAGAGGCGGGAGCGTACCCTCCCGAGAAGAAGGAGGTCATCAAGAAGAAGGAGAAGAAGTACACGCCAAAGCCCGAGCACCTTAAGACCGAGGAGGAGAAGGCCAAGGATCGTGAGGCAGCGGAGAAGGGCGGGCTGGGAGAGACCAAGGATCTGAAGAAGTTGGTTGATGAGATCGCCAAGGCGGTTTGAGCGGGGAAAAGAGCGCGCATCATTTAGTATCGACTTTGGGCGTGGAGAGCTCGAGAGCAACGGTGAGCTGGAGAACTGAGGTGCACGAGAGGTGCTCTCACGCTCGCGAAACAAGCTCTCCGCTCAAAACTCCGAGTCTTGAGTGCGATAGGTCTAAGCTTTAAGTTCACCACCGCCGCCTCCCTCGGCTTCGACTCCTCCCACTCGACGCAGTACTGCTTCCCGAGTCGCTCTCCGACCCACTCCCGCTTCCACTCCCACTCCCACTCCCCTCACTCTCACTCTCACTCGATATCAGCTTCTTCTCCTCCTCCCTCCGCCGCTTCTTCGCCTTCCTCTTCTTCCTTCTCCTTCGCTCGGCCTCTTCCTTCTCCCGCTCCCTCCGATGCGAATGATGTACAGGTCTATGTGGCTGATGGTGGTGATGATGATGTCGCTTCTGCGAGCGACGATGATGATGCCCAGCTTCTCGGTGATGCCGCTTTTTCAGTGGTGGAGGAGGGGGAGGAGGATTGGCAATGCCGAGGAGGGCGGAGATGAGGTAGATGAGGGTGAAGAGGGCAATAGCGCTGTGATATTTGTCGCATCGAAAAGCACAGGACGAGGAGAGGGCAGAGAGCGAGGGAGCAAGATCAGCACTCGGCGCAGAAAGGACCGCGAGCGGAGCAGAACTCACCCCCAATAGACATAGACCAGCTTGCTCGTGCTCGAGAGTCCATACTTGGTCATCCCAAGTTTAACTTGCACAAAGCCAGCGATGAGGAGAGAGATTCCCAGCCCACTGCGACAGGAGGAGCAAGTCAGCCGAGCCCCATCGCCGAGCTGAGCGAGCCCGTCGGGACTCATATATGCAGCCAATTCCTCGGAGCCCGTCCTTTGGCTTTCTCTGCTGCCGAGGCGGCCATTCCGGCGAGATGGATCCACAGGCCGATGCCGCATTGGGTGTAGATGAGGAGGAGGATGCCGAAGCCGAGGTACTGTCGGCGTCGAGGGAGGGGAATCAGCGGCTCGCTCGCCAAGAGGGAGAAGCGGGAAGGGCTCACCACATGCGCGTCCTTGGTAACCGCCCCGCCTTTGAGCTTGGTCGAGTAGAACGCAAGGCCGACGGCCGCGGTAGTCAGAACCGTTGTGATGAAGACCTGTTCGGCTCGACGGGGTCAGCTCTTGTCGCTCGTGTCATTCAGCTCAACAGAGCGAGAGAAGGACAACCCACCTGAAACCCCCAATGCCAGGGAAAGAACAAGCACTGCCGTCCGAGCCGAGCGATCAAAACCCCCATCGGCGCAGCAACGAGCCAAGCCGCCGCTCCAGCAAACGCATGATACTTGATGATAGTAGCGTATGAGGCGGAGCCTGAAGCTGTTGAGCCTGTTGTAGGCGTAGAGGTGGACGAGGAGGAAGCTCCCGTGCCCGTCGCTGTGGCACTCGCACCTCCTCCTGCCCCCGCCGTTGGCGTGTCGGTAGATCCTCCTCCTCCTGTGGCGCCTCCCGAACCGCTGGTAGCTGTAGTCGACCCTGCTCCTCCGCCCGAAGCTGGTCCCCCTCCCCCCGTCGCGCCGGTCGAGCCGCCCGTAATCGAGTTGAGAGGCGCCGAGACGGGTGAAGAGGACGAGGAGAAAGATGCCGAGAGGTCCATATAAGTTCTGCGAGTCGAAGCGCGGACGAGAAGGTCAGCTTCCTGCGCCGAACTCCAGCGCCGAGCTCTTCTCCTCCCCACTCGACTCACGCCCCCATCGAATCCAACGAATGCTGCTCAATATCTGTCCCCGGATCCGCCTTCCCCGGATTCTTCGGGCCCAAAGCATAGATTATAGGCTGGTTGATGGCGGCTTTGAGGTCCTTGACGGCCGCGTCGGTGGTATAGCCGCTGGGCATGGTGAGGGGTCGGGAGAAGGTGACGATTGTGGGAGAGTCGGAGGAGGAGGAGGAGGAGAGTGAGGCTACTACAACGAGGGAACCGGAGGCGTCGGTGGAGGGGTTTTTGGACGGGGAGGCGTCGACGAGGGTGGGCATGCCGGTTGAGGCGCTGTGGAGTGCTGGGGAGGTCAGCGAGGGCAGTAGGAGGTATCAAGTACAGCCACACACGCGTTCCGATGGCTCAGAGTCCATGTGTTGTCCTTGTTGGGCCACAGCACGCTGCGAAAGAGGCAGAGTCAGCTCGGCGTTGGCCCTCTGCCTCCCCGCGCAAACATACACAATATCAGCCTTCGTCATCCCCGTCCCCAAGCCCCATCCTAGCCATCCCACATCGCTCATCGCCCCTTTAAAGCTCAGCGAAACGAGGCAATCCGTCGAGTTGGCCTGCTCGCTCTTCCAAGGTCAGCTCTGGCCCACCCTGTCCGAGTGATAGGCAGGACTCACCAACATGGTCAAGCTATACGCCGCTGTAGTCAACGTCTGACCCGTCGCGGTCCCGCCCATTGCTTTCAGCAGGTCATCGCTCGAGACGGCGCCTCTTGCTCCGTGGATGTGGACTTGAGCGAGCAGCAGCCATGCTACGGCCGAGGGAGCTATGCCTCGAGTCCTGCAGCGCATGCACAGTCTAGAGATAGAGAGTCGAGCGACAAGGCGATGAGGCGACGAGATGCGCAAGTTGTGGCAGGACGCAGAGATTCGGAAACGGACGACGAAGCTCAATGGCCCCTCGCGGACTGGGGGGAGGCCCGAGCGGCGGTGCCGGATGAGAGAGGTATATGGCCACACAGAGTTACACTACTAGTTTCTTGGTCTACGAAGTCAGCTCCTGTAGTCGAGCGAATCGAGGTCAGCGAGAGCTCGGCCGACGAGAGAGCGAGACGAGACCCACCGAAACCTCCTCAAAGACACCCTTCAAATTCTCCTTCCACAAGCTGACCTTGCCGTCGCCACTACTAACAGCCAGGACGTTGCCACTGACGCTCCAACTGACCCTCCAGACGACATCGCCAAACTTGCCCTCGCCTCCCGAGCCCGAGCCCGACTCGCCGCCGGCTGGTGTTGCTGTTGAGGAAGGCGTGGGTTCCAGTGCGACCTTGGACCAAGGAGCGCGAGGCGAGTCTTGTGTCCAGATGTAGACGGTCTTGTCCTATTGCGATTGTGTCGAGTCGAGGCAAGTTAGCGCGCGCGCGCCGAGTCGAGCGAGAGAGCAAGCGAAAAGGAAACGAACCTGTCCAGCCGAAGCGAGGTAAGAGCGCCCAACACCAACACTCGGCGCCCACGCTACGTCGCGCACCCAATCGGCGTGGCCCTCGAGCACGGGCTGCACGGGATCCGGCGACCACGTCTTGGTGTCCTCCCTGCTCGGCTCAGGATGATCAGCCCCCTTCCTGCCATCCCTAAGCTCGAGAGCAACTCACTTCCACCCCCACAGCCTAACATATCCATCGCAACCCCCCGTAGCGAACCGTTTGACCTGCGCCAATCCCTGCTGGCCACCCTCCTGCCCTTGGCCCTCGAGCGAAGTGAGGGATCCGACCCCGACGGCTGGGGCCCAGGTGACGGAAGTGACGCCGAGAGGGTGGGCGGGGAAGAGGGAGGCGTCCCAGGTGCCGTCGTCTTTTGCAGCATCAAGCGAGGAGTGGTGAGTAAGAGCAAGAAGGGAGAGCGAGGAGCGAGGAGCGAGAGGCAGCGCACTGTTGAAGGTCAGGACGGAGACTTTGCCGTCCGAGGAAGCGCAGGCGAGGACGGGGCCGAGCTCGTGTGGTGCCCAGGCGATGGCGTTAACTGAGGTTGTAATGTAGCTGGTCAGCTGTCGCCCTACTGCCTCTCCGACACGCGCGCTCAACGCGTTTCCAGCTCCCTCAGCGAGAGCGAGACTGACCACTAGCAGTGTGCAGCAAGTGTTCCTTGACCTTGCCCCAGCCTTTCTGCGGTCCTTCATTCTCCTTCCAGATGAAGACTTTGCCGTCAAAGGAGCAGGAAGCGAGGATGGAGCCAAACGAGGGGTGAGCCCACGAGAGGCCGTGAATGGGGCCGTCGTGTCTGTTGTTAGGTGATAGAGCGGAGGTCAGTAGCTAGTTCTGTAAGAATCTACTGGACTCTGCTACTCGATAGCCTCACTCCGCCCGAGAAGCGCGACGAAGCGGTCAACGCGAGGCCACGTCTGAACTACGAGAGGAAGCTGTAGCCTGATAGCGACAGTAGCAGAGTACTCACCCTCTGAGAGTCTCTACCAAACGGTATTCTGATTCCCCTTCTACTTCAAACAAGCGGATGGTGCGGTCCGAGGAAGCAGTCGCCAGTCGACGGCCATAATAGTCCAACTGAGCGTCGTGCTGTAGTAACAGAGATGATGAGCTACAGCTGAGCATATAGAGCGAGAGAGAGTACATACGATCATGTCTGCATGACCAGTCTCTACCGTTTGAGCAGTTGGTACAGTCATCTTGAGCCGAGCGAGTCGAGTTGGGCGGAAGGAGAGAGCGAGCTCGAGATGAGCTCGAAATGCTCTTGTCTTTCGACGTCTACCTTGGCAGTTCTTCTGCTTGTACTATAGAACTACAAAACAGCTCTAGCTCAGTAGCAGCTACACCTATGACCTCTACCTCACTACTACCACCTCGACCATTTGACCACGGCTCATCCAAAGGGATCCAACTCTCCACCTGGCGCATCACTAGCACCAAATTACCCATCCTCAACGCTACAGAATCAGATCAGTACGTTCCCTCCTTCTCTCTCACCTTATTGTCCTACACCTCCAGCTCACCGCTCTCCCTCCTCACACTACAAAACAGCGCTCAAGCCCAGCTCCACCTCCCCTTGCCCGAGATCTGCTTCGGCAACAACCAGCTCCTCTTGCACGACTCGGCTACAGGTCTTTCATTCCAATGGAATGCCCTCGACGCTCTGAAAGCGGTGGAAAGGGATACAGAGGTCAAGGTCGCTTACGCCGATGAATGGGCGAGGGGGTGAGTTCCTGTGTCTGTGTCTCTGGGGGGGCTGTAGAGAGTCAGAGGGCGATGGCTAACGAATCTTTGGGAGGGAACAGACAAGCCAAGAGCGCCTCCGCGGACGTGGCGGTGCAAAAACCCTTCGACTGGACCTATACGACCGTCCACCCCGGCTCGGTCTCGGTCTCGGTCGCCCTGTCCCCTCCTCCACCTTCCTCCGACGCACCGACACCGACACCAACACCTCAACCCCAACCACCGACCTTCCACCCCGCCCCTCCTTCTCACCCGGGGATCCCACTCCCCCTTTTAGCAAGACAGGACATCCCCATCCTCTTTTACGACGAGATTCCCTTATTCGAGGACGAGCTGGGGGATAACGGGATTGCCGAGCTGGTCGTGCGTGTTGTACGTTTTTTCTCTCTTGCTCTCTTCGGGCTTCCTTTCTCTCCGGCGAGTGCTGATGGGTGTGGGTCTCGGGCGGCGGTTGCAGCGAGTCAACGCCACGTCGGTCTTCATCCTCTCGCGCTTCTTCCTCCGCATCGACCACGTCTTGTTCCGCATCTTTGATGTCCGGCTCTATCATGCCATTGGGTCCAAGGAGGTGATTAGGGAGTCCAAAGGGAGGCAGGCGGCGTATGACGAGGTCAAGGCGGTGAGTTCGAGCCGCTTTTCCATCTCGGCGGCTCTTTGCTCTGGTCGAGCCGGATGCTGATGGGGTTTCCCACGGTGGGGTGGGTTCAACAGCGACTACCCTTTGAGAAACCCTCGGATCTAACACCCTTGACCGACGTCAACTGGGTGCACGCCCAGCTCGAGGCGCTCGCCTCTTCTCCCGCTGCCTCTGCCTCGCCCGCTCCTCCTCCTTCTTCCATCGCTCGGCCTTCTCCCTCCTCAGCAGCAGCAGCGCCCCTGCGCCACCCCTCCTCCGCACCAGCTACCCGCTTCCCCTCCTCTTCCTGTGCCTCTGGGTCGGGGAGCAGTACGCCCATAGCAAGGACGACGGAGGCGCTGGGGAGGTTGGACCTCGCCGAGGGAGGAGAGAGCAGCAAGGTAGAGAAGAGGGAGTTGCCTAGGTGGGAAGCCGAGGGCGTGAGGTTGGAGGTGCTGGAGGTGCCTGTAGCTGGTTTGAGTTGAGGCGCAGAGTCGACGTCGAGCTGAGCGTAACATGATTTTGTGCTCTCGAGCCTGGCTCGCCGAAGGGAGAGCGCCGCCGAGAGAGCGCAGCGCAAAGGAGCGGGGGTTCCGAACGAGAGAGGTTGGCACAACAGAAATGAAAAGCTACAGCGATAGCAGAAACAAACGAAAGGAAACCATTCCGTCTTACTGCATTCCCCCTCCTCGTCGATAACTCCTCCATCGAGCCTCCCTCAGCGCCGGCCGGCTCTACGCCGTACCAGCGCCCTGCTGCTGTTGCTGCTCCTGAGCACCACCCCCGCTCCACCTCCAATACCCTACCTTCAACTCCTCCTCCACCAAGATCCTCTCCCACCTCGTCATGCCCCTCGCTCCTCCTTCTTCTCCCCCTGCCCCTGCCTCCTCCTCAGCCTCAGCCTCAGCCCTCGACAAACTCTCCACCTCATCCAGTAACACAGCCCTCGCTCTCCCTCCCGCTTCGGTGGGAGAAGCGAGTGCGAGGAGAGAAGAGGGCGAGGAGATGCCCAGGTGGTGGAAGATGGGTGTGAGGTGCGCGAGGGGGAGAGGGAGGGAGGTGAGGAAGGAGGAGAGGGTCGGCGTTTGGGTACGGGTGGAGGAGGGTTGCGCAAGGGGTGTTGTTGCCATTGGGGGGCGCGGTGCAAGGGCGTGGGGTTGTGGAGGGGGGAGACGCCCAGAGGGCAGGACGGCGATGGCGGCTGTAGGAGCTCCTTGTTGGACAGCTCGGCGGAGGGTCCGTCCTGCTCCTGCTCCTGCGGGAGGTCGAGCTGAAGCGCGGGCCCTCGGCGATGAGGCCTGCTGAGGCTGCGCCGAGGACGAGGAGGGCTCGCTCTTCCTCCTCCTTCTTGTGGTCGGTCGATCTCCTTCTGCTGTTGCTCCCTCGTCTTGGTCCCTAGCGCCAATAGTCGTCTGCATCGCAACTCCCTTGCCCTTGCCCTTTCCGCTCCCGCTCCCGCTCCCGCTACCCTGCTGCTGCAGCCCCACTCTCGCCCGAGTGATCCTGCCTCCTTCCGCTGCTGGTTCGGCTCGAGGTGACGATGCTCCAGCTCCTTTGCTCGTACTTTGCCTCCTCCCTCCCTGCCTATCCCTACTACCGCTCCCACTCCCACTCCCTCGCTTCAGCTTGGGAGGTGATGATGAACCGACGAGCACAATCTGGTCCTCTTGTTCCTCGTCTTGCTCCTCTGCATAGTGCTGCGTACGTGACAGGACTTGCTCTACAGGATGATATCTCGGCGGTGGTAGTCCTCGCTTGGGAGACTCGGAAGGGGTAGCAATGTGCTGAGCGGATTGAGGAGGAGGAGGGTTGGGACGCGACTTGGTGGTGTGGGAGCGACGGCGTTTGATCGGGGTCTGTTGGGGTACAGGGAGTTAGCTGGTATAGTAGGGGGATGTAGAGGAGCAACGGACGAGCATGTCTAGTTCATCGTCGTCGTCGTCGTCGTCGTCTGCTTGAGAGCGAGATGGAGGGTAGAGGGCGAGATGAGCGGGAGGGGAAGAGGACCGCTTCATGCTGGCTGCTGAGGTACAGATCCGAGTCGATTCGAGTCGAGTCACTGCTGTAACGAGTCACGCCCCACCGAGTAGAAGCTGTAAGAGAGCGAGATGAGGGGGAGAGTCAAGAGTAACGCCCTCGCGAAGGTTAGCTTTCCCCCCCCCCTCTCGTCGCTGTGCTAGTCCTTTTCGCTACTTCGACTCGGCTACAGGATACTATCGACGACGCTGGCATCCCTCCGCCATTTCACTCGTCTCCCTCTTCTGCATCTGCATCTGCATCTGCATCTGCATCGCACTCCCTCTCCTCAGCTCTCAACTCGCTTCCTCCACTCGACTCAGCTCATGATGACGGCTCCTCCCACCTCCACCCCAGCAGAGGCTGCTCCCTCTGCATCAGAGCCCACCACTACCACCCCCGCTCAACCCCAACAGCCCACCAAATCCGCTCTCAAGAAGTTGGAAAAAGAGGCCGCCTTGGCCGCTAAGAAGGCCCTCAAGAAGGCCCAGGGTCTCGTCCCTCCTCCCAAGGCGGGAGAGGGAAAGAAGAAGGAGAAGAAGGTCGCCGCCGTCGTCGAGGAGCCGCCCTTCATCGAGGTGCCAGCGGGACAGTTCAAGGGTGCGTTTAGAGAGAGCCGAGCATGGGCATGGGAGCCGAGCTGTAGAGGTGGAGGTTTAAGGGAGCCTAGAACTAACATTCTTACAACTATCAAATAGACCTCTCGAACCCCATGGCTTCGGGCTACAACCCTACCGACGTCGAAAAGTCCTGGTACACCTGGTGGCAGGCCTCCTCCTACTTCATCCCCGCCCTCCCTTCCAAGAACCCCACCGAGTTCTCCCATTTCGATCCCGAGCCCATGACGGTCCCTCGCGACGCCAAGGGCGAGGTCGACTGGGATAGGATCGACAAGGAAAAGACGTTCGTGATTCCCGCGCCTCCTCCCAACGTGACCGGCTCGCTGCATATCGGACATGCCCTCGCTTTCGGTCTGCAAGACACCTTGATCCGCTGGTGTGTTCTCTTCTCTCGCCCTCCTAGCCCTCCAGCGCCGTCGACTGACCTTCTCGGCTCGGCATTCCCTCAAACCTCGGCGCTCGTTCAATAGGCATCGCATGAAGGGCTTCACCACCCTCTTCGTCCCCGGCTACGACCACGCCGGAATTTCGACCCAGTCGGTCGTCGAGAAGCGCCTGATGAAGACGGACGGCCTTACGCGCCACGACCTCGGGCGCGAGAAGTTCCTCGAAAAGTGCATGGCGTGGAAGGAGGAGTACGTCTTCGCTCTCTCTCTTCTCTTCTCTGGCATTTCGCTAACGGATGGACTATGATCAAAACAGGTACCAATCGCGCATCACCAACCAAATCTGCCGCCTCGGCGTTTCCTGCGATTGGGACCGCGTCGCCTTCACGATGAACCCCGACCTGACGACCGCCGTCGCAGAGACGTTCGTCAAGCTCCACGACGACGGCATCATCTACCGCGCCAACCGCCTCGTCAACTGGTGTGTCGCCATGAACACGACCTTGTCGAACCTCGAGGTGAGCTTCTCGGCGCTCGCTTTCCTGGGCGCGGCGCAGAGAGAAGCCAGGCAAGCTGACCTAAACTCGCCATGATGATAAACAACAACAGGTCGACCAAAAGAACCTCCCTGGCCGCACGCTGCTCAACGTCCCTGGCTACCCGCAGAACGAGAAGTTCGAGTTTGGAGTCATCACCTCGTTTGCCTACCCGCTCGAAGGGTCCGAGGAGAAGATCATTATTGCGACTACTAGGCCCGAGACCATGTTGGGTGATACGGCGATTGCGGTGCATCCCGATGATGAGAGGTACAAGGTGGGTTGGTTTTGTTCGAGCTTGGAGCGTTCGGCGATGAGATGAGGCGTCGAGGGAGGGAGGGAGGGAGGGAGAGATGAGATGAGAGAAAGCTAACGACTCGCGCGATCGATTTTAACTTGTGAAACAGCACCTCCACGGCAAGTTTGCCCTGCACCCTTTCCTCGACCGCCGCATCCCCATCATCACCGACTCGATCGCCGTGGACATGACCTTCGGCACTGGAGCAGTCAAGATGACCCCCGCGCACGATCCCAACGATTACGAAGTCGGCATGCGACACAAGCTCGAGTTTATCAACATCTTGAACGATGATGGGACCTTGAATGCCAGTGCGGGCCACGAATTTGAGGGCATGAAGAGGTTCCATGCCAGGGTTGAGGTCATTCGCAAGTTGAAGGAGATGGGGTTGTATGTTGGAGCGGAGGATAACCCCATGGCCATCCCTGTTTGCGCGTGAGTTGGGGGGGTTCGTTCGTTCTGGCTCGAATCGAATCCGAGTCGAGTCGAGTCGAGCCGAGCCGAGCGGAAGCTGACTTGCTCTCGCCTTCCCTCCCTCCCTCCCTCCCTCCCTCCCTTTCGCCACCCAACAGCAAGTCGGGCGACGTCATCGAATCGGTCATGAAGCCTCAGTGGTGGGTCTCGTGCAAGGGTCTCGCTGACGAGGCCATCAAGGTCCGTTTCCGTCTTGGCTTCTCCTCTGCGCCGTTCGAGCTCGGCGCTGATCTCGCTTCCTCTTCCTTCTCACCTTCTCCTCCCATCTCCCCGCCATCTCCCTCCGCTCCACACACCACCTCAACACCAACCCACAGCGCACCCGCGCCGGCGAGCTCAAGATCCGGCCCCAAACCTCCGAGAACGAGTGGTACCGCTGGCTCGAGTCCATCAACGATTGGTGCATCTCTCGGCAGCTGTGGTGGGGACACCGCGCGCCCGCTTACTTTGTCAAGATGGAGGGCAAGGAGCAGGATGTGAGTGTTTCGAGTTCTCGGCCCCCCCTCCCTCGCAAGGTCGACGGGAGGGCGAAGGTTCGAGAGGGTCCGAAGAGAGGGCACCAGGGAGCAGAGAGCTGACCTATCGACCCTCTCGACACCTACAGCGCCTCTCGGGCGAGTTCTGGGTCGTCGGTCGTAACCAGGAGGAGGCGCAAAAGCGCGCCGAGGACAAGTTCCCCGGCCAGGCCTTCGTGCTCGAGCAGGATGAGGACGTCCTCGATACTTGGTTCTCTTCGGGTCTTTGGCCCTTCTCCATCCAGGGATGGCCTCAGCAGGTGAGTCGTCGTCGTCTCGCTCGAAGTCGAGAGGGAGAGAGCTGACTCGCTTGCCTCGACCGCAACAGACGCCCGACCTCCAAAACTTCTACCCTGCCAACGTCCTCGAGACGGGATGGGACATCCTCTTCTTCTGGGTCGCCCGCATGGTGATGCTCGGCATCCACCTCACCGACAAGGTCCCCTTCTCCGAGGTCTTCTGCCACGCCATGATTCGCGACGCGCACGGCCGGAAAATGTCGAAATCGCTCGGCAACGTCATTGATCCCATTGATGTGATTGAGGGCGCCAAGCTCGAAGCGCTGCATGCCCAGTTGAGGGCGGGCAATTTGGTCGAGAGGGAGATTGAGCTCGCCGAGAAGGGGCAGAAGAAGGACTTCCCGAATGGGATTCCTCAGTGCGGTACCGATGCGCTCAGGTTCGCCCTCGCCAACTACAGTGCTGCTGGTGAGTTCTGCTCCTCAGGCTAGGGCGAGCGAGAGAGCTGACCCTCCCACCTCCACCTCGCAGGTCGCGACATCAACCTCGAGATTCTTCGTGTCGAGGGTTACCGCAAGGTAGGCTCTTGCTCCTCGGATTGTACTAGAGATGCATACTGATCTCCCTTCATCGCCACAGTTCTGCAACAAGCTTTGGAACGCTACCAAGTTCGCCATCTCCAAGTTCGACGCCGACTACGTTCCCCTCGCCTCGGAGAAGGTGCGCTGTCACCTCTTCGCTGTCTCTTGAAGTCACCGCTGACTTGTCGCTCTCCTACAGCCCACCGGAAACGAGTCGCTCGTCGAGAAGTGGATCCTCCAGAAGCTCAACTCGGCCGCCGCCAACGTCAACGCCAACTTCAACGACCGCAACTTCATGAAGGCCACCGACGACGTCTACAGCTTCTGGCTCTACGAGGTCTGCGATGTCTACATCGTTCGTCCTGTTCCCCCCCTCTCTCGTCCTTCTGTCTCCCTCGCTGACCTTCGCCCACTCGCTCGCCCGCTCGCAGGAGGCCATCAAGGACATCACCGCCCCCGACGCTCCCCTCGAGGCTCGCCGCTCGGCTCAGCACACCCTCTACACCGTCCTCGATAACGGACTGCGTCTCCTCCACCCCATCATGCCCTTCGTCACCGAGGAGCTGTGGCAGCGTCTCCCCCGTCGCCCTACCGACCAGACCAAGTCCATCATGCTCGCTAGGTACCCCGTTCAGGTGAGTTTGGAGGCTCGAGCCGATCGGCCAAAAGCGACGCTGATTTCACTTCGCCGAGCAGGAGGAGAACCGCAACTTTGTCGAGGCCGAGAGGGACTTTGATCTCGCCTTCAACGCCATTCGCTCCATCCGTTCCGTCGCTACTGGCTACAACCTCAACTCGAAGCTGCAGGGTGAGTTTTTGACGGTCCTCCCTCACTGTCGCCGGAGCCTCGACTGATCTTCTCGCCTCCCTCCCACTAGTCGTCTTCCACGCTCGCACTCCCGCCCTCGCCGAGACGCTCCGCTCCGCCGAGAAGGCCCTCCGCGTGCTCATCAAGGGCTGCGACGTCCTCACCATCGTCGAGTCCGAGGCCGACATCCCCGTCGGCTGCGTCGGCGAGAACATCTCCAACGACCTCGCCGCACACCTCCTCCTCAAGGGTGTCGTCAACGTCGATCAGGAGATTGCCAAGGCCGAGAAGAAGAAGGCGTTCCAGGAGGCTGCAGCTGAGAAGCTGAGGCAGGGCATGCAGGCGCCCGGGTATGAGGAGAAGAAGCCGCTGCAGGTGCGCGAGAAGGAGAGCCAGAAGGTGCGTTTCTTCTTTCCTGCGCCTCTTGTTCACAGCTCGCGAGCTTCGAGCTGACCCTCATTGCTCCCTCGCAGCTCGCCGACCTCGAGATCGAGATCACTTCGCTCGCCACTTCCATCGAGGGCTTCCTCAAGCTCAAGGATTAGACTCTTGCACACTCTCAAGTCAAGCTCGTTCATCTGTAACAACGACCTCTACCTCCTAGATTGACATCATCAAGATGCTGCGAGAGGGAAGAGGCGGGCAGGAAGCTCACAAACTGCTCGGCGAAGGGAGGGGGACTCTACGAATCGGATCTCAGACTCCATCGCAGGCCGACCTGGACCACGCAGAAGCGTCCGAGGGGATGTAGCCAGCGTCGACCGCCAACTGGTAGTCCCATCGAGGGTCTCCCAGCTCGTTCTTCCACGACCAGAACACCCATCCCCCGGCCTTCTCGTAGCCAGCGACTTGAGCGGCGAAGAACCGTGAGTAGAACTCGGCAGCATCCCATGCCTCCGTAGATAGCTCCTCATGTTGGTTGTCACCATCGGGTGAGAGGGAGAACTCGCCCACGATGACGGGAGAGTCGTCCTCGGCGTCCAAGCCTTTGCACGCGGCGCTGAGGTAGGCAGCACGGGTGGTAGGGACAGGCCACTGGTACTTGAGGTAGATGTGAGCGTCGAAGGTCACCCCGGACGCTTGGGCAGGGAGGTTTGCCGTAGGCTCGCCCGAGCCCCAGTTCTGCGAAGGGTCGACTCGATCAGCGCCGAAAGACTGGCCACAGCATGCTGAGGCCACCTTGTCCATGTACTGAACGTTCAGGCAGTCCTGATAGCCGCGCTTCTTGGATCCCTTGGCATGGCGACGGCGGGCGCGAACGAGACGGGAGCCTGAGCCGGCATCTGAGCAGGAAACGCCGAGGGCCTGCTCGGCGTTGCGGACGGCGTTGAGCACTCCAGGGTCTACAGGGAGTTGCGTGGAGAGTCAGTCTTTTGTCTCGATGAGTTACTGTCTGGGCTTAACGCACAGAACTCGCTGATCATCGAGTCCTGGCCCGAAATCGGCTCGTTGACGGCCTCGATGGTAGAGACCGACGAGAAGGACGTCCGGTCGGTGTGGACCTCGGTAGTGATGTTGGTGAACCACTTGTAGGCGCGCTCGTAGTTGTAGCCGTTGTAGAAGCCCGCCGTAGGAGCGTACTGGCCCGTGAAGGGCTGCTCGGCGACCTGAGCGCCCGGCGCACCGTGGAGGACCAGGATGACCGAGAGACCAGCGTCGGCAGCCCAGCCGCTGACTTTCCTCAGGTGGTGGAAGCCTCCAGTGGGGAAGTGCTCCGAGTTCTTGTCGACCGTGTCCTCGACAATCCAATAACCGAGGGGGATTCGAACCTGTCGCATCAGGAGAGGTGTGGAGGACGATGTGGAGCGTGAGTCGTTGGTATGATAGAAAGTTGATGTATCGGCAAGGTAAGCGGTAGAGGAGAGAAGGGCGGAACGAGGAGAAGGTTAGCGACCGTCCCCGAGCCCCGAGCTCCGAGCGTCAGGCGAAGCTACTCACGGTGTTCAGACCGAGCGACTTCATCTTGGTGAAATCCTCCTTGGTGATCCACTCGTTCCAATGGGCGTCGAAGCCTGCAGGTATGGCGAGATCGTTAGCGCCGAGTGAGCGTGGCAGGGAAAGAAGTGCTCACCAGCCTGGGCGTTGCCGTTGTTCATCATGCAGTCAAACTCGCTCTTGGCTGATCCACAGATCCTATCCCACTTGCGGGACATCCACGGTTCGACAACCAGATAGGAACCGAGATTCACCCCGCGAACCTTGGAAGGGCCAGTGTTGGAGGAGGCGGAAGCAGTAGCGACCAGCGCCAAAGTTGTTGCAAAAGTGAGGAGTCCGACCATCGCAGAGGTGGAGCAAGATGAGGTAGGAGAGCAAGAGCGTCGGAGGCTAGCTCTCGCCTTTCGAACCAAGGCTCACTTTCGGCACCGGAGATGTCGTCTCAGCTCCGCTGCACGGTGTCAGACATGAGCGACACTCCCCAAGTGTCGTAGAGGCCCGTGCTTGAAGTCTCGTAGATGAGGAGCGAGCTCGGCGTTCGTTGGGTCCCGACTTCGTTCGCCGAGGTCGAGGTGACTTGCGTTATCAAGTTAATAGTAGGCAACAAGTCAGATCTACAGGTCTACTACACCCAAGGATTACTCGCCGCTTTGCCCAAATCTCCCTGCGATTCGGGATCGTCGTCGCTCTCCTCCTCCTCCTCGTAGTCGTCCTCGTCTCCGACATCAAACATCGGGACCGTCCCAACAGGCTCGACTGGTACAGGGGGTCGATCCTGATACTTCCTCGCTCCCGCCTCCCTTGCCGCCGCCGAGAGATTCGCCCTCGACTCGTTGCCATGCTCGAGCCGAATCGCCCTGCCCTTGCCCTTGAGCTTGCGGTACTTCTCCCTCCGTCGACCGCTTCTCCACCGAAAGAAGGCCCATGCAGAGACAGCGATGATGACGAGGAAGAGGAAGAGGACGGCCGTCCGTCGAGGGCCGTATGTGAGTTCGTGGTCCTTGTCGAAGCCGTCCTCAGTCACGTCCTTCTCGGCTGCTTCGGCGAGCTCCTTCGCTTTGGCGGCCTCTTCGACCGCCTGAAGTGTGGTCCCGTTCGGATGGGTTGCGCCGAGGACGGCCTCCGTCTCCTTGCCGAGGCGTGAGGGCACTCGAGCGGCGGGTCCAGCGGCGTGGAGGGTGTCGACTTGCATGAAGCGGACTGCAGGGGGGAGATGGTAAGCGTCTGAGAGCACTTTTCGAGAATTGAGGATCATCAAGCCTACGGAGCATGTCGTGAGAGGCGAGAGGCTGATCCATGGGCACCACTGCGAGAGCCGAGAGGATCAGCGAGGAGTGAGAAAGGAATTGAAGCCGCTCGGCTCACTATGTGATGCGTTGTAGACGTTCACATAGGTGAGATTGCGCGCGGTCGTCCACTTGCCCGCGAGTTGCGAGTCGACGGTCCAATCGAGCGCCTCGGCGCCGTCCTGCGCAAGGAAAGGAGTGAGATCAACCTCGACGTCCTCAAGAGAGGATGAGCGGACTACTCACGAAGCCAAAAGCGCCGTTCCATTCGAGCTTGGATATCATGGACTCGATTCCCACTCCAGCGCACTACAGAGGAAGCGAGAAGGTGAGCAACATCGCCGAGATGGGAGGCGAGAAGCACCGCACCATGAGATCTCGCTCGCCAGCGAAGAGGAGAATGCTGGATACGCGAGGAAAATTAGCCGACTGTACGTGCGATCCTCAAATCGACGACTCACGGCAGCCGTTCGAGCAGTTTCGGGAAGAGCGAGATGGCCGGCTGCGAGTTCGGTGTCCAGAAATGCGAACCGACAGTCCCTGAGCATTGAGTCCATGGCTTGCCCTTAGCTCCCTCCTCGGCGTGCAGAGCCTTGACGACGTCTTTCCGCTGAGGAGTCGAACGTGTAAGCAAGCTCGGATCGTAGAGGAAGAGGCGGCAAGCTCACTCGAAGGTACCTGGTCACTTGGGGTAGATCTGGCGGCCACTCGAGACCGCAGGTAGTGTACAAGGTCGTGTCGTATTGGTTCATGCAGAGCGTGCTGCGAAGCGGAAGCGTCAGCATCACCGAGTTGGCCCTCCGAAGCTGTAAAGACGACGTACTCCTTCATCGTAGCCACGCTGATGGCACCCAGGATGTTCTCGCACACCCCGACCAGTACCATGCCCTTGCCACTCGGGTCCTTCTTATCCATGGCTGCGATCTCCTTCTCGCACTTGTCGACCGCGGCGGCGATGTCCTTGTGCCCTTTCGAGTTGCGCTGGACGAGGCCCTTCTCGAGGACGTAGTCGAGGTAGGCAGGGTATTGTTCTCGTGGTGAGATCCAGCCGTTGCCGATGATGAGTCCTTTGAGCGGGGTGGAGATGAGAGTCGATTCGAGGATGGCGTTGGCGATGTAGGGGATGTACTGTCCTGCGTAGCTTTCTCCGGCGAGGTAGGTCTAGCGTCGTGGAAGCTAGGATCAGCCACTGAGCTCGAGCAGTATAGCTTGCCTCAACGCACGTCCATGCCGAGGTACTCGGGGAAGAGCTTGTAGAGGTTGGCGAGGAAGTTGACAACCTGATCCGCTGCTTCTGCCAGCTCTCGTACGTTGTCGTTCTTGTTGACGTAGGAGAAGCCCGTTCCAGCAGGCTGGTCGACTGGCAGAGACGAGGGAGTAGAGGTCAGCCCTCGGCGATCCCTTCGGAGCAAGGTCAACTCACGGAATAGCACCGACGAGTACTCGTTCCACCCGCTGACTTCACGCAATGATCCATCATCGTTCACCCTGAGCGGTCCCACCTCAATCATCCTGCACATTAGCCCGTGTCAGCCGAGCCGCTGCGTTCCCGCCTGGTCGCAACTCACGCGCCGTCAAAGCTTGAGCATCCAGGACCACCGTTGAACCACAGCAGCAAGCGTTGCCGTTTCGGAATGTGCTTCTGTCGAGCAAGGAGGAAGTAAAGATGTGCATCGGAGTCGGCAGCGCTGGGCGGGTTGGAGGCGAAGGTTGAGGGAAGGTTGCCGGCGAACAGGGTGAGCCTTGAAGAGCCTTGGGAGCAGTGGGGGGTCAGTCAACGGTACAAAATCAAATCTACGCCCTGGGAGCCTCACTCACTGTCGAGGCCTGGTAGCGATTCGACGTAGAGCTCCGCTGGCGTAGGCAGCCTTGAGGGGGCGATGGGCGCTCGTCGCCGTGGCGGGTCGGGAGCAGCAGCTGGTGGTGGTGGTGCTGTACGAGGTGGAGGTGTAATGCGAACCATTCCGACGAGTCGAACCGAGCGAGGTCGCAAGCGGAGGTCAACCCGTCTCGCACGTCTCTCGCTTCTTACCCTCCTGCGCTTTCCTCGTCTTCCAACTACACCTCGACCGGGATGTTCTGAGCTGTAAAGATCGAACAGCAGGAATCCACTACATCTACAGCTTTCAGCCAGCTTTCACCTCATCTCTCGGAACACGCGCCGTCGCTCCCTCTCTGTCGCGCCGTCGCTCGCTCGTCTTCCACAGGATGAGCCAACGGCTCGTCCTCGTCTTTGCTACGGTAGCAGCTCTATCAGCTGGCACCAACTATGCTGTAGGTAGTAACTTCGAACCGCTCCGAGGGAAGAGCTCGCTCACCCTCCCGCCTTCGCTAGTTCTCGAGCTGGGCACCTCAGCTCGCCGCTCGCCTGCACCTCACTTCTACCCAGACCAATGTTGTCGGAGCGAGCGGAAATCTGGGCGTCTACGTCAGCGGTCCGCTACTGGGAATCCTCGTCGACCGCCGAGGGCCGAGGATAGCGCTGGTGGTCGCTGCCGTCTCGCTCTTCTTTGGATACCTCGGTCTCCATGCGATGTACGGAGGTGGAGAGGATGGGATGTTTGCTGTATGGGGCGTTGGAGGTCTCGCATTCGCCGAGATGCTGACGGGTGAGTTCGAGCGAGCTCTCGAGCTTGCAGAGGACTGCGCGCTGATCGCCCTTCGCACAGGTATCGGGTCCTCCGCTGGACTCTCTGGCGCAGTCAACGGCGTCAGCAAGTCGTTCTCGAGCAAGAAGCGTGGCTCGGCGATGGCAATCGTGGTCTCCGGCTTCGGTCTCTCTGCCTTCTTCTGTGAGTGAAGGGCCTTGAGCCACGATTGCACGAGTGCTCACCTCTTCTCGTCACAGATTCCACCCTCTCACACGCCAGCGCCGGCTCCAACGACCCCACCTCAGCCTTCCTCCTCCTCCTGACTTTCGGAACCACCCTATCAATGCTCCTCGGCGCCATCTTCGTCCGGCCAGTGCTGCACCTTCCTCCTCCAAGAGGTCGTGCTGGCTACCTCGCCATCGAGGATCCCGACGCCAGCCCTATGAGCCGCACCAACTCTCCGGCGCCTTCGGTGGAGCACCTCGCGGACGAGCTGCTCGGCGCAAGCGAGGTCGACTCGCGGGAGAGCTACTTTGTCGAGGAGGGGGACGAGGCGCGTCATGCTTCGAGACGTCGGGAGCTGTCCAAGGAGCGAGAAGCGGCGGGGGATGCCCTCGACATCAATGGACGAGAGCTGCTGAGCTCGGTGGACTTTTGGCTCATGTTTGCCTTCCTTGGGCTTTGCTCGGGAGTTGGACTCATGTGTAAGTTGTCGCTTGTTCTTCCTCATCAATCGCGACTGACCTGATCATCTGTAGATCTCAACAACCTCGGCACAATCACCATCACCCTCGCATCCCTCGCCGACATGGACCCGCTCGCAGTGGCCGCCTCTCAATCACACCTCGTCTCCCTCCTCTCCATCTGCAACTGCCTCGGTCGACTCGCCGCCGGCTTCAGCAGCGACTTCATGACCCACCATTGCCCGAGCCACCTGCGATTCGCTCGCATCTGGTGGTATGTTCCGATAGCTGCCCTCTTCACCCTCTCGCAACTCGTGGGGAGCTACGCCAATTCGGTCGAGGGATGGCGCGGACTGGGGCTTCCGACAGCGCTCACCGGCTTCGCCTACGGTGGTCTCTTCGCCATCTCTCCCGTTGTCTGCCTCGAGCGGTTCGGCATTCGCTCGTTCGGCTTGAATAACGGCCTGTTGACCCTGGCACCGTCGGTCTTTGGTGAGTCGTCTTCTACCTGCCCGAGCAATTTACCGAGGAGGTTGGCCTCAAGCTCCCGCCTCTGTTCTCTTCCTCTCAGCGCAATACTGACCTCCTCCTTGTCTCGACAGGCAACCTCGCCAACATGGCATTCGGCCTCATCTACGACAGCAACGTCGATTGGAGTGGAGAGGATGGCCATTCGGCGTTGCGCCGACGAGCAGGAGCCGCCGCCGCCGAGCACATCTGCAGGCTCGGACCGGCATGCTTTTCGACGGCGTTCAAGCTCACCATCTTCATGTCGGTCTGCGCCGCTGCTGTGGCCGTGACTCTGGGATACAGGCGGACGATGAAGGGGGCTCATGCTTGAGCCGAGTCGGAGCCGAAGGGAGCTCGCTGAGGGCATTGTTGTATGTTAGAGACGTAGGTGGGAAATGAGCTCTCCTGTTGTGCAGTTGAGGTTGAAGTTGAAAGCTGTAGTACAGTCGAGGCGAAGGGAAGTCGAGCGAGCGAGGGGCTGGTCGCGAGCTCGGCGTTCGGCGATGGCGGGGAGTTCAAGCAGCAGATCGCTAAGATGTGCAGTGCAACTTAGGCTTCCTTCGAGCGTAATGACAAGGACTTCTCTGCGATTGGGAACCTTTCCTCGATATAGATCTTATTACACGCCCGAGCCTTGGGCCTGGCAGTGATCTTGCCCTTGGCCTCTCTCTCTCTCCCCTTCCTTATTCACATCGTTCGATTCTCACCTCAGCGGCATCGCTAACGGAAGGGCTGGCGTACAACATGCCTCCGCCCCAGGCGTCTCAGGATCAGAATCAGGCAGGATGGGAGATGCTGGATAGCCGTCGGGCTGGCGACGAATGGAGCCAGCTGCAGGATCTCCAAGCTCAGTATCCAGATCTGTCGAAGCAGGCGAGTTTCTGGCCTACATATCGCTATCTACCCGCCAGAGCTGACCCGCGTGACTCCCTTTCAGCGAGCGGCTCGTCAAGAGGTGCGTCTCGCGTTCGGGCTCTGTGAGAAGGGCCACCACTGATCACCAGATGAGAGCAGGAGATCTCGGCGAGGACTACAGATCGTCAACTGCAGGCTGCTAGTGGGCTGCTCGACGCCTGGGGTCTCGGCGGGACGACGACTGAAGCGCAAGCTCCCTACGCCTCGCTGCCGACGCCGACGTCTTCGCGCGCCGAGCAGCTCCCTCAATCTCAGCCGTATCAGCAACAGCAGCAGCAGCCGGGAGGACAGCAGTGGTCGACGAACGAGTGGGCGTACTCTGCCGATGCTGGCTTCAACAGCAGCGGGTCAGGCTACGGAGGAGGCGCCTTCCCATCTGGCCTCGTCGGAGAGTCGTCTCTCTCGCCGACCGAGGTGCCCTCGTCGCAGGCGCTTCCCTTCAGCTCAATAGCACCATCTTACCCGTCGACCTACGCCTCGTACCCTCCTCCACCCGGCTCGGCGCCCTCCTTCAATCCTCCGCATCCCTCTTCCGCACTTTCCACTCATCACGATCCCAACACCTTCTATCCTGATCAGTACGCTCAGCAACCGCCGACAAACCCCGACTGTGCACGGCGCAACTCGTACCAGCCTGGACCGCTTCTGCAGCCAGCACCGACGGCGCAGGACTTCGCACCCTACCCGACCTTCACGCCTTCGCATCCCTACGGCCTGCAGGCTCCTCCACCGCCACAGTCTTTTCCCTACCCTCCTACACCCCCCGGTGTCGACCAATACGGACGACCGCTGTTCGCCTCCACGCCCCATTGGCCTCAGCTTCCCCAGCTGCTTCCTCAGTCGGGTTACAGCCAGCAGCCCCCATTTCAGCAGCAACAATACCCTTCACAACAGCAACAGTATCCTCCGCAACAGAACTATGCACCAGAGTCTACCTACGGAGCTTATGAGAGCACACCAGTGAGCTCGGAAGCTCGGCGGTCGCTATTCTCGCCAACGCTGACTCGTCTGTGTCGCTCGCAGAGCACCGACGCCTCGTATGGGACCCAGGAGCACTCACCGCAAGATGTCAGGAACAACGACCACACTCGCCAGCCATCATTCGCCACCGAGCCCTCCACCTTCCCGCTCCCTTCCCCTTCGGCCACTCTCCCGTCCACCTCAGCAGCCCTCCCAGCCCCTTCGAATTCCACCCCAGTAGACTTTGCGGAGGCCAACCGCACCCTTCTCGCGCAACCCGTCGCCGCATCTAAGCGAGCTCGTGTTGCGGCGACGGTGGGCAAGGGCGCCGACGTCGGAGGCTCCCAGCCTCCCGCGGGCCAGCTGCAGGCTCGGGCGACTCGCAAGGGCAGCAAGAGGATTACGGCCGACCTCATGGCCGACTGCGTTACCTGCGGTGACCCCATCGCGAGACTCATCCTTCGCGGTCAGCCGGCCGAGCTCGACGTCCCTCACGCCGCCGTCTTCACCTGCCTCAAGTGCGATCCTTCGGTTTCCCCGTCCGCCAACAGCAACGATCCCTCTGGTGGACCTTCTTCCAAGCCCGCCAAAGCGACCACCTCGTTCCGCAAGCGCCACAAGCGCACCGACACCAGCGCTCAAGCGATCAACGCTTGCGATGTCTGCCTTCGCGACATTGCGACGGGCTCGGTCGTCGCCAACGACCAGCAAACGAGCATCGAGTTTCAGATCGAGATCGTCTGCTCTCGCTGCGACGACCGTTACCGGAGGTGCAGCGATTGTGGCGGGGGAGGAGGAGCGAGGCTGGGCGTCGGCAAGTGGAGGTCGAAGGAGCTCTTCACGAACGGACGCAAGACATGCTCGCTGTCACATCTTCGTCTTGGTGCTCTCTCGGACATGTTCTAGTAAGTCAGCCCGGTCTTGTGTTGAGCCGAGAGCAGCGCTGACCCGCCTTGCTTGCCCAGCGATGTGCATTCGGTCACCGAGATCCCTCGCAACGAGGTCAACGAAGTCGCCGACATCTGTCAAGCCATTTTCTCCAACACTAGTGAGCAGCTCCTCCTCGTCCGACGTTGTTTCGGCGCTCGTTCCGCCTTGCTAATCTGCTCGCGCTCTAGTGTTCTCCGGCATCTGCATTCCCGAGGTCTTCGAGCAGCAGAGCGCCGTCGTCAAGTCGTTTCCAGAGGTCAAAGTATGGGCGGCGAGAGGTTGGTCCGCGATCGAGCCCATGATCAAGGTGGTGAGCCTTCGTCGACCCTGTGGCTCTCTTCGACGACGCGCTGACTGGTGTTGCCCTTCGTAGGACATCGAGCGCGAGCGCAACGTCCGGCGGTACTGATCTTTACGTCTCATCTCGATCCGAGCCCAAAGCTGACCGAATCGGCTCGTAGATATCTCGCCCTTCGTTCGTGCACTCCGAACCCTCGCAAGGGATCTCAGCCGCTCGAGCTTCCCCCGGCCGACCCCTCGCGCATTACTCTGCGAGCAAACAAGGACGTCGTGGGCTTCATAATCGCCGAGTGGGATGTGAGTTGCCTCCAGCGTCGACTTTCGCCTTCGCCGACAATCGAGCTGACTCTGTCCCTGCATCTCGCAGACCCTCGTTGGAAGCTTGTTCCTCGCAGTGGTCGTACCATGGGTGATTACAGCCTCTGCATCTACCATCAGAGCTCTTGGTCTGATCATTCCCTTCTCTAGCAGGCCATGGGAGAGGTCTTCGACGCGACGTAAGTCGATTCGCTTGCCTGCCGCTCTAAGGCGAGCTGTTGCTGACCCCTTTGCCTCGTCCCATTACAGTACCATCCTCATACAAGCTCTCTTCCAGCGAGTGGAAGACGACCGCCGCATGCTCAACGCCGATAGGCAAGCTATGGGGCTCGCCGAATTCCCACCTCTCGACATCGTCTGGACCATGAGTGAGCCGTGATATCACTGAGCTCGCCACGAGCGCAAGCAGAGCTGACTTGTGGTGTCCTCGCCAGTGTTCTTCGAGAAGGAAGCTCGCATGATCGCCCATCTCGAGAAGAAGCGCGGCTTCTCTCACCTCGACACCTTCCTCGAAGCCAACCCGTCCATCAATCCAGCCAACTTCCCACCTGTGCGCCCTTGCTACCTTCCAGTCGAGCGTAAGTCAAAGGGCTCCCCTTCGCCGAAGCGCTGAGGCAAGATGCTCATCCCTCGGCTTGCAGGTCAACAAGGATGGTCGGTGATGGTCCGCCGCAGGCAAGGCTCTGGCGAGGACGACTTCTTCGCTGTCCGGCGCACGTCAGCTTCCGAGGACGTCGAGAGGAAGAAGAAGGAGCAGAAGGCGAAAGCGAGAAGACAGGGAGAGATGGGCAATCACCGAGGCTAGACGTTACCTTGTTATATGTAGTACCCACGCAGCTTTGCATCCGTCTTGCAACACCATCGTTTCAGTACAACTTCGACTTCGGTTCGAGATCGCTCGACCCCGCTTACAGCTCGAGTACTCGAGTCGGCTCTCTCCCTCTCTCCCTCATCTCGTCTTTTGCTCTCTCGGTCTTCAGTCGCATCCGGCAGCACTCTTTTGATACCCTACAGGGCCCAGCAGTGGACTCTCTCCCGCTCTGCACCTTCACCGGCGGCCCTCCGCTCCTCCGCCCTCTCCCTCTCCCCCTCCAACGCTCGACATGGCGGCGCCGTTACCTCCGCCTCTCCCGCGGCGGGTCAGCTACGTCCTCCCACCGCCATCCGCTCCTCCGCCGCTTCTCTCGCTCCCCGAGCCAGGCGTCTCGCGCATGGGGTTGTGCGCGCCCCTCTACTCGCAGCGACCAGGCCGACTTCCCAGCCCACATCTCGCCAAGTTTGCGCAGGAGCAGGATGCAGCTCATCCTCGCCATAGGCTAGCCGTGCAAGCTCTCGCCCTCGACTTCTCGACCGCATTATCGGGGGGAGGATCGTCTAGCCGGAGCAGCGGGGACGGCGAGACGTCGCCCGACGGCATCCTCTACACGGGAGCGAGAGACGGCCTACTCTGCTCGTGGGAGCTGGGTCTGCCTACGAAGCGCCGCCGTACAGCTTACGGCAGGCGCGATCCCGACGAGGACGTCAACGATTCGGATTCGGACCTCGACGTCTCGGACGGCGAGCGCGAGACGGTCGCTGCTATGGATCAGCTAGGATTGGATGACCTCGGCCAGCGACCCATGTCGGTCGCATCGAGGAGGAGGACCTCATCGCGGGGCAACGGCACAAGGCCGAGGCGCGAGTCGACCGCCAGAGACGGAGCGGCCGAGGGAGCTGGGGACGACTCGCTACCGATAGAAGATCGCTGGGAGATTGATGCTGAGCGTGTCAATACCACTCCGGCGCCGAAGAACACCTTCAGGCAGGCGCTGCAGAGCCACACCGATGTGCGTCGTCTTGGCTCCGCCGCTGGAGAGTTGTAGCTGACCTTTCACGGCCCCACAGTGGATCAACGACATCGTTCTGTGCAACTACAACCGCACGCGTATGCTGCTGTGATCCCGTTTCGCCTCAAACCTCAGCTGACCTTCGCCCTTCGCAGTCGTCTCCGCCTCCTCCGACTCTCTCGTCCTCGCCTGGAACCCTCATTCATCAAGTCATGAGGATCAAGTAACTCCCATGCAGGTCGGTCGTCACGGAGACTACGTTCGCTGCCTAGCCGCTGCTCGGGATGCGCATTGGGTCGCCAGCGGGGGCTTCGACCGCAAGATCCGGCTCTGGGATATAGGAGAGGGCAGGTCGAGCTCGGTTCGTGAGTAGAGGTCACTGGTGCTCGATTCCGCTCCCCTCGCTGACCATGTCCTGTCCTGCAGTCGAGCTTCCCAGCCCACCGGCCTCGGTCTACTCGCTCGCGACCACTCCTTCCGGATCGCTTCTCGCCGCTGGAACGCCAGAACGGGTCGTTCGCGTCTGGGATCCTCGCTCTCGACGTCAGGTAGCTCGTCTCGGCGGTCACACGGACAATGTTCGCGGCGTGTTCATTGGGGAGGAGGGCAAATGGGTTCGTCTTCGGCGATGAGAGCTTTCGCTTACTCGATCGCTGACGATTGGCGCTACCCTACAGCTTCTCTCGGCCTCGTCCGATTCGACTGTCAAGCTTTGGTCACTCAGCGCTCAGAAGTGCCTTCACACCTTCTCGCACCATTCCTCCGCCGTCTGGTCCCTCTTTTCCCAACACCCGACACTCGAGATCTTCTACTCGGGCGACCGCGCCGGAAACGTCTGCAAGATTGACCTCGAGGGCACTGGCGACCCCGGCGAGGGCGAGTGTATTCTCCTCGCTCGCGACGGCCCCGAGGACGAGCGCGAAGGTCGCTCGGGCTGCGAGGGCATCACTCAGCTCGTCGCTCAGGACGACACGATGGTCTGGACTGCTGGAGGAAGTAGCAGCGTCAAGCGATGGAAAGATGTCGTCCCACGGAGCCGTCGAGCAGGCGCCATTTCTACTCGTCCGGCAGGCGACATTCCCGAGGGTCGGGAGCTTCGCTCGAGTACGCCGCCCGCCGAAAGCCCGCCTGATGCCTGGCCAGAGCGCGACCGCGTTGGAGGACCGACCGTCAGCTTCCTCGAAGGGCTCACCTCTAGCCTCTCGCGGACGACTTCCTCCCCTACGCCTCACTCTCTCATCGCTGCAGCTCAACCCGGTGTCGGACGACCCTCATCCCTTCGCACTCGACCTGCCGCCACCTCATCAGCAAGCCAAACTAGTCGACCGAGCCTTCTCCAGTACCATCACTCGAGCAGCTCGATGAACGGCCACTCCACCACCCTCTTCGACATTCCCTACGACTCCCTCGTCCCCCTCATCACCCCAGAAGATACCTACTTCTCTCCCGCCTTCAACAGTCGCACGCATGATCCCGACGCCGCCACCATCTACTCCTCGGCTTCCGCCCTCTCCGTCCCCCAATTCGGCACTCGACCAAACGCCTCGACTTCGCCGTCTTCCTTCGGTCGTCGCCCTCAGAGCATCACCGAAGGTGCTCACGATCCAGCTCCTCATCCCACCAACATCGCCCGCCGCGACTACCTCGACCGCGAGGGCTGCAACGAGGCGACACCCCTCCGCGCCGAGCCTGACGACGTGATACAAGGTCGGCACGGTCTCGTACGCTGCGAGATCCTCAACGATCGGCGACACGTCCTCACTATCGATACGGAGGACGAGGTAGCGCTGTGGGACATCGTTCAAGGACGCTGTCTCGGCGTCTTCGCGCCCGACGAGATCAGCCTCGCTTCCAGGAGACCTTCGGACGCCGTTTCGAGTGTCAGCGGATCGGGCAGTGCAGGCTCGGACTCGGTCGCCGGCGCCGACGTGCTCGAGTACGTGCGCGAGAGAATCGAAGGCGAGGCGGCTTCGGTGCCGAGTTGGTGCAAGTGCGACACGCGAGTAGGGTCGCTCACGGTGCACTTGGAGGAGGCGCGAGTGTTCGATGCAGAAGTCTATGCGGACGAGTCAGGGGCAGGAGAGCCGGGAGAGTTCCCTCCGGACCATCGCCTGCTGCTCGGCAAGTGGGTGCTCAGGCATCTCTTCGACGTGAGTCTGCTCCCGATCTTGCGCCCTGTGAGACTTGCTCACATGTTTCTTCGATGACAGGGCTTTATCGAGGCCGAGATGGAGCTACGAGCGGGAGGAGGAACGCCCATGGTCGGCAAACTACGCCCGGACTCGGCGCCCAACTTCATCTCGCTCTCCGGCCTTTCCGCTCCTCCTCTCTCGTCCGCTACTCTCAAATCTCCTGGTATGACCATCGCTCTCGCCACTCCAGCCCTCAAGAAAGCCCTCCTTCCCAGCGTTCCTCTCCCTCCCCCGGGCTTGTCGCCTCGCGGCCCTCTCTTCGACCTCGCTCCCATCCCTCAGTCACCAGGCGGTACGCCGAGGCCGTTCGATCCCGCCGCTGCTTGGCCAGTAAGTAGTACACCCACCGGCCTGCGGACACCCACCGCTGGTCGTGGAGAAGGCGACTACTTCTCGCTTCCGCCAGCGACCGAGCCATCTCCTGTCGGTGGGCAGACGTCCTCTCTCCCAGCTCGGACGCCCACAGGTCTCCCTGCACCTACGCCTACTCCAGGCGGCACTCTCATGGGTCGCCTTCGCCAATTCGGCAAGAATTCGAAGCGACCGACCGTCGAGACGGATCTCCCTACCTTCACTTCGAACGCACCTGAGACCACTGCAGACACCGAGGAGGTAAGCTACAGTCTCTAATGCTATGCTCGATCTCGGCTGACCCTCTACACCAATAGAAACGCACCATCGAGGAGCAGCAGCAGCACCTCATCCTCGAAACGGTCTTCTCGCGTCCGCTCGAACCCTGTGGTCCTCTCGACGCTCCATCGCTCGCCCTCCGCAACGACATGGCGCTCATCATTTCGGAGGAGAAGGATCAGGGGGCAGCATGGGCCGTGACCTATCGTGGACTCGTCGGGACAGGTCACGCCGACCTCGGCGCGCTCGAGCAGAAAGCGCCCTTGTGGCTGCTAGACTTTTTACTCGGCAACCGTGTCGTCACCAAGGAGCCCACCAAGATTGTGAGTAGTTCGCTCGGTCCTACTCCTCTCACGTCGCTCACTATCTTCCTTCGGCAGTCCTTCCTCATCCAAGCCTGGAAAGGCGAAGGCTACATCGCGCTCCCCGAGCTGCCGAATACGTACGTCAGCACATCCGTGCTCCAACTCCAACTCGCTGACTTTGCTCCCCCACAGCAACGCTCGCCTCACCGCCAGTCGCAACCTCCGCCTCAAGAAGGTCACCGGCTACATCGCCGACAAGCTCGATCTTCGCTCCCTCAGTCGAGCACCCAGCATCTCGGGTGATCATGCACCAGGTGTGCAGCCTCCCTCCGTGTTGGAGGAGGAAGAGGAAGAGAAGGCGACGCCCTCGGTCGACTTCAAGCCCGAGCAAGAGATCGAGATCCTCGTCGGCGACACTTTGCTGCCGCTGAACGTCACGCTGGCTACTGCCCGGGCGTACTATTGGAAGTCGAGCGGAGATCTTGTCGTATCATATCGTCGTAAGAATGGGTTGTTAGTGTAGACGTTATGCATGGACAGTTTATGAACGGCACTCGAGCGCCTTTCGCCTTGCGAGCTGCTCTCGCGAGCGTCGAGATTCTCGCTCTTGTTCAGAAGCAACGCTTCGAGTTTCAGACAGCGTAGTAGCCCTCCCTGCTTCATCCCTCCTGCGGTAAAGCGCGAAGCAGCCTCGACCTCAACGACTTGGCTTCCCCAGGCGTCAACAGCTTCGGACCCTCCCACACCTCGCTCGAGTCACTGGTCGCACTTGCTCGCCGCGTGTTGTCGGTCGTCGCCGCTGTCTCCTCTCGAGCCGCCAGAAGCCCGTTCCTGCTCCGGCTGCTCGGCGCAGGCGGATCGTCCCTCCTAGCATTGAGCGCCGAGGTTCGGACGAGCGAGGGGTTCCTTCGGACGAGCGTAGGTGGGACGAACTGGACCTGAGCTCGCTCGGGGATGTTGTGAGGTCGAGGGTAGGCGCGGTGGAGGCGCGAGTAGGGAGTTGAGGAAGGGAAGAGGATGTCGGAGGGAGGTCGAGGAGGTCGGCGAGGGACGAGGCTTCGGTCGATGAAGAGATGTGCGTCGGCGGATGACGAAGTGGTGAAACCGCTACTGCTGCTCGATTGTGTCTTGCTGCGCTCGTATGTAGGCTCGTCGGCGAAGGTGACAGCTCGCTCAGTTCGGGCCGTGCTCGGCTTCAGTTCCTCGATGGGAGCAGGGGGAGGTGGACGAGGTGCTGCAAATGGCTGGATCGGGCTTGAGGATCGACTGCTGAGGGGGATGGGGGAGAGCGGAAATGGGGAGATGCGACCGCGCAGCGACGTGTGACGACCGAGCGTCGAGGTAGCTCGAGGAGGCGTGGAAGGCATGATGTCCTGTATTGGCGTCGGCGGAATGGGGGTGGGAGTGTCGCTGGAATATCGAGCGTGAAGTGAAGGAGTTCTGGGAAGGTCGAGCGGTTCGGAGAATTTGGCGAAGTGGGGTTGAGGGCTGAGCGTGTCGGGAGCGCTGAGAGTCGCTGTACGCTGGAAAGAGGTAATGCTAAGAGGCTGAGGGGTCGGGAAGAGCGATGGAAGGGGGTCTTTGGTCGCTGAGATGTCGTCGAAGAGCACAGCCGGCGTCAACGAGCGAGCAGCCTCGGCGTGCTCCTGCTCCTCCTCCGCGAATAATCCCAAGACCGTGGCTCGAGGTGAGAATGAGGAGATTGACCGCTCCTCTTCAACGTCCCCCTCGCTTCCTGCGACGCCCATTAGCCAGCTCGAGATGAGCGCTGCTCGGATCTCGCCGTCTCCGCGCCGAGCTGCTCGCCTCGAACGAAGGCGGCGCTCCACCGGAGCATCGAAGACGGTCGGCGCCAGCGATGGAGAGATGTGGAGGGAGGAAGGTGGTGGCGAGTGGCTCTGATTGG
This sequence comes from Leucosporidium creatinivorum, assembly GCA_001600635.1. NCBI lineage: Eukaryota > Fungi > Basidiomycota > Microbotryomycetes > Leucosporidiales > Leucosporidiaceae > Leucosporidium > Leucosporidium creatinivorum. The sequence continues at coordinate 605,508 of BCKL01000003.1, read as the reverse complement.
GAGCTGACTTGACGGCGACGTTCGAGGGACGCGAACGACTCGGGAGGGATCGCGATCTTGGACGAGGACGAAGGACTTCCTCGAAAGGTGGAGTGAGCTCTCCGGTACCTATGCCGTGCTTGAGGAATTCGAGAGAAAGCTGAGGGGGATGGGCAGGCAGCGAGCTCGGTGGAGAGGGAGGGCGTCGAGCCTTTGAACGACCGCTCTCGCAGGCCTGCGTAGGCGGCGGCTTGGGCTTCCTGAGTCGATTGGCTGGCCGTCTCGTCAAAGAAGGCGAGGACTGGTAGCGAGTGGATCCTTCGGAGGGAGGAGCACCGACGGAAGGGGCAGCTGGAGTCGAAGTAGCTCGGCGGCCGAACCAGCGACGTAAGCCTCGCGCCTGTGGCTGCTGCTCCTCCTGACTCCTCCCGCGAGAAGTGAAGAGGTTCCGAGCCCGATCGGCTACGTCTGAGGCGATGGCGAGGTGGGTAGGTCGAGCAGCGGCGCCGCTGCTAGAAGGCAGAGGTCGAGGAGGAGTTGAGTCGCCCTGTGTACCGGAGAGGTCGATCGGTATGGGAGAACAGAGAGAGAGAAAGTAAATCTGCTCACCCGAGCTACTCGCTCCTGTGCAGCCTCCAGCTCCTGCAACACGGTGCCGAGCGAGAAGCGATTGCTGTCTCCGCCGAGCAGCGTCTCGATCTCCGGGAGCTCCACTGAAGCGCTTCTCGCCTCGTCAGCATGAGGAGCCGCTTTATAGCTCTCGAGGGCCTGCTTCCTATGCCTCTCAGCCTTCCCCTCTGCCTTCTTTGCCCTCTTTCGCTCCCTCCGAGCTCGTCGACCCTCCGCCTTCTCGGTATCCCAGCCTGAGCGTGGTTGCGAGGTCTGGTGTACGGTCGCTGGCTGGTTAGGAGGCGCTTGAATGCTGGTCGCCGACGAGATTCGTGGCGGTTCAGGCGTCGAGCGGGATGTCTGTTCGATGAAGAGGGGAAGGGTGGGAAGGAGCGCTGGCGGAGGAGGAGGAAGCGCAGTTGCTGGCGGCATAGGCGCGGCGAGGGGGCGCCCGTGTGTAGAAGGAGCTGATGCGCCCGACATCATCTGCTGCAGAGTCTTGACGGCGCTATCGGCGCGGAGGTGAACCCTCGCCGAGTCCTCGCACCCTTCCTCGCTGGCCGACCTCCGACTAGTCCTCCTTCGCGGCGTCCACCCCTCCCATCGCTCCTCCTCCTCCTTCCCGTAGTATCGCCCAGTCGAGTTCTCGCACTGCTGACGCCAGAACCGACCTCGACCGAGCTGACTCCTCCTCTCGACGTCGACCGCCGCCGAGCTGGGAACGACGCTGGTAGCTGCAGTCGTGCGGGAAGCAGCTCGACTACCTATGGAAGCGCTGGTATCCGTGACCGAGACGACCGAGTGATCGAGCGCCTCTGATGAGTCGAGCGAAGGTTGTCGACGGGGAGGATGCGACGGAGGAGGGCGAGAAGGCGGGGGGCGTGTAGGTCGAGGAGCTGGTTGGAGTGCGAAGGAAGAGGTCTCGAGAGTGGTCGGCTGTCTGCTCGAGTCCTGGTGCTGAGAGCTGACTGCGAGGGGAAAGAGGAAGGACTCGCTCTGCGACTCTCGAGCGCCCACCGCGATGCCGTACTCGACGATGGCCGAGAGTCCCTTGGGCGAGGCGAGGCGAGGTAGCTCGAGTGTTTGAGATGGAGAGAATGGGTGCTGATGGGTAAGAGGCGGAGGCCGGCGAGGAGGAGGGGGAAAGAGGTCGGTGGAGGCGAGCGAGCCGGTCGCTCGGCGGTCCAGCTGGCACGATCCGAGCGAGGATGGCGACCTGTCCATTGTAACCGCTGCTCCTGACGTCTCTGAAAGCTCTTCGACCGGCGAAGGAGCTCTGGGAACGAGCGGTTGCTGCTGCTAGCTGAGAGGTCGAGCTCGAGTCAGCTCTACTCGTGCTCAGAGCTCCGCTGCGAGCAGGTGCAAGGACAGAAAGGAGCGCTCGGTACCTTTTCCAATCTCCAGTAGCCTTTGAACGGGTTATGAGCTTGCTGAGCGAGGCCTGCTCGATGAGAGTCGACCTGCGACTTTCGAAGGCGAGGAGAGGCAGCAAAGAAGCCTGTGAATGAGGTGCAGAGGGTGACGGTGAGCAAACGAGCAGCTACAAGCGAGGCGCCGTTGAGATCCAACTCACCTCGAGGCGAAGAGAGTAAAGCGAGTGACTGGGAGGAAGGCAAGAGACGTGGCGTCTGCTCTCGTCTCCTCATCTGACCATCCTCTCGGTCCGAGCTGTCGCTACGAGGAAGCGATCGGGGTCTATCGTAATGTTCATATACAGTTAACTTGAGCTAACACGGCCTCTCTTCTCCAACTCCCCCTCCTCGGCGCTCAGTCGAATCGCTCCAAATTCCTGGCCTCCTCGTCCTCAGCCTCCTGCATATGAACACCCTTTCCACCGACCTTGGGCTTTCCCCGAGCCATAGCGACCTTGACCCTCTCCTCACCAGCCTGCGCCGAGGCCTTCATCGCCTTCTCCCAGGCCTTGCGACCCTCCAGTCCAGCGCCCGCGACCGCTGGCCGCCTGCGAAGCCAGTCGGCGATGTGCGCCTTGTGCGACTCGCTCTGCGAGTATTGCCGAACGACCATATCCTGGTGGACTTTAAGGGAGGCGTAGACGAGGTCGAGGCGAGGGGTAGCGACTCCTCGAGCACGAGCTCGGTCGAGGAGTGAGCCAATCAGAACTTCGAGCTCGCAGGGGCGACCGTTCTCCACGTCGAGGAGCATGGAAGGCTTGAAGTTGATGGTCGAGTTGAGAGATGACTCGTCGCCGCTGGGGAACCCGTAGCCTTGGGAACCGCTGCAGACGAAGCTGGGTCAGCGAGACCACCGAGAGGACGACGGGGCGACTCACAAAGCATCGCTGCGAAGGCCAGGAGTTCCGGGGGTCTGTTGACCGCTCGAACGTTGGTAGTTCTTGATGGTGATCTTGATCGCATCGTCGACGGCCTTCATCGGCAGCACGTCCTCGCCGTATCCCCATGCGCGAGCGACATAGAGAACCTCCAGCATGGTGCGTCGAACGACAGGGAGGGTGAAGGGGAGGACCTCAGGCGCGACGACGGCGGAGACGGTCGACCGAGACAGCGTGCAGATGCTCGACCATGCGGCGTTCCAGATGGTCTTCGAATAGCGGGCCGCTTGGATCTCTTGCACGACCTCGACTCCTCCTCCTCCTCCCTGTAGCAGCGCGGCGAATTGGTGGGTCCGTCTGACTCCCTCGGCCTCCCTCTCGGCTCCTCCCTCCCGCTCGTAGCCTGCTGGGTCGGCGAAAGCATCGCTCGACTCGCCCGAGCTCGGGTTGAACTCCTTCTCGACTCCCTCGCCGCGATACAATCCGATGATGAGCTTCTCGAGCATGCCGTGGGTGACGATCGCTCCGGGCTTCAAGTTGGCGCCAATCCAAGCGACGACGCTGACGATGGGGACCTCGGGGTAGGCCTGCTGGACGGGGTGCTCGATTCCGATGCCGTTTTGGATGAGGACCACGGTGGGCTTGACCTGCTGGGCGAACTCGGATTCGAGGAAGGGCGCGAGGATGCTGGAAGTAGGGAGGAGGTCGGGGATGCACTTGAAGGTGGCGATCTACGAAGAAGGGGGAGGAGGAGGTCAGCTCCCGAGGTTCGGTTCAGCCTGCCGAGCTACTTACGATGTACTTGTAAGACCTATCGTTGGCCTCCTCTGCGCTCCTCACCAGCCTGTACGGCTTCCACCCCTCGATAACACCGAACTTCTCACTCTCGATAGTGATCCCTTTGCTCATCTCATCGTAGGAGGAGCGAGCGACGGCCGTGACGCGAACATTCTCGGTTTGGGAGAGGATGTAGCTGTATGTTGAAAGATAGAAATGCGGACCGTGTTGAAGGATAGGGAGGTGGACGGAGAGGAGAATTGACCGAGGGAGGGAGTGCGTCAGCCGGAAGCGGATCAAATAGCTGCAGAGCTACTCGAGCACAGCGCTACTTGGCTGTAGAGCAAGGAGAGCTACTTACCCGTAGATAGTGCCGACTGGAAGTGCGCAAGAGAAGCGAGGTTAGCAGGGAGCGAGCTAAGGACGGGGTCAGAGGGATCTACCAGCGCCGAAGCCGATGCTGCCGACAAATAGGTCAGCCTGAGCAGTGAGCTGTAGTTCTATGCACTACTCACATCAGAATATCGATAGGGTCAGCCATTGTGTAGTGATTCGCAGGAAACCAAGCAGCTCCGGCGGTCGACGCTTCGACTTGCCCCTCTTCCAGCTGCTCTCTCTCTTGCCCTTTCGCCCTCGTTCATCTCGTCTCTTCGAATCCGATGCTCGCCAGCTCCCGTGCAGCCCTCAGCGCCGCCTGCCGCTCTACTGCCCGCCGAGCACCCGCTCCCTCACCTCTCCGCCAGCTCTCGACTCGCTCAGCTGCCCCGCGTACCAACCATGCTGCTTGGACTGCTGCCACAGCGCTCACAGGCTCAGTACTCGGCTACTCGATCTACCAGCTCAAGCCTGAACTCATCCCTGCTGGTAGGCTCTGTCTCCGACCTTCACGCACCTTCGCGATCGCTTCACTTACTTGTCCTTGCCTTCACAGTCCTCCCCGAGGCTCACGCCGAATCCGAGCCATCAACGAACCACTACATCGACCCTACTACCTCTACGCCTTTCCCGACTTCCATCACCTCGCCCGATGGCGTCAAGCTCACTCTCGTCGGCTCGGGAGTGAGAACCGTGAGCTTCCTCGGCATCAAGGTCTACGCTGGAGGATTCTACGTAGAAGAGGCCGCTCTCAAGAACCTGAGCAAAGTGGAGGGCTTCGAGGTGCGTTTCGCTGTTCCCTTCGGCTCGGAGGAGTGAGCTGACACCTCGGCGTTGCAGTCCTTCGCGCCGGAGAAGCTCCTGCCGCCATTTCCCAAGGGTGAGGAAGCAGGACTCTACGGCGAGGCGCTCATTGGCAAGCTGCTGGACGTGGCCGATGTCAGCATCGTGATCAGTGAGCCCCGCTCGCCAACGCCGAACTTTGCCCCTCGCTGATCTCGCACTCGTTTGGTCAGTCCCGCTGAGGAACACCAACCTTCCTCATCTCCGTGATGGCTTCTCTCGTGCACTCGTTGCTCGCATGAAGCTGCCTCATGTCTCGGGATCGCTCAGTGAGGAGCAGAGCGAGGTGAGTTGGTCGGAACTCTTCTCTCAAGATACCTAGAAGCCTCGAGCCCGGAGGCGAGCTAGCCTACATGGAGCTCAGATATGAATTACACCAGCTTGGTAATGCTGACCTGCTTCACTCTCCGCTGCAGACCGCCGGTGCCGCCCTCACCGAGCTTAAGGGCTACTTCCCTGGACGTACACTGCCGAAGGGCTCGCCGTTAGAGGTTTACTTCTCATCATCGAAGAGAACTGTTCTGTTCCAGATGCGAGTAAGTCGATCTCGCTCTACCCTGCCTCCGAGCTTGACCTCGGCGCTCGTATCCAGCCGCTGACTTTCCCCTTTTCCCCTTTACCACCCTCCGCAGAGCACCAAGGATGCTCAAGCCGACGTACTCGGCACACTCAGCCACCCCATCCTCGCCAAGCAACTCCTCCTCTCCTACTTCTCGGACTCCCTCGAAACCTCCCCCGAGCTTCGCAAGTCGACGGCTCTCGGTTTGGCAGGAGAGCCCCGCCAGCCCTCAACGGCGTAGATTTCCTGCATTGGACTCCATCTCGCACCGCCACTTGACGCATCGGAAGAAGGAAGCCCTTTCAGGCGAGCACCCCCACCTGTTCGAAGACGGGACTCGGAGCTCGATCTCCCGCGAGTCGCGAAGGTTGGCTTTCCACCGTTCACTCGCTGCTCGTCTCGTCGAATCATCATGTCTACTACGGTTCGTTTGTCTGGAGAGGAAGGAGCTCACAGTGAGTGTTCTGAGCGCGCTGTAGCTTGGTGGAGGCGCGTCTTGCTGAACTCGTCGCGTTGCAGACGTCGGAGGGGACCCTCCTCGCCCCGAGATCACCAAGGGAATCAACCTGCACCATCTTTGCCTTCGTATCAAGGTGTGTGTGCTCTACCAAGCCCCCTCCAGCCGCCGTCGTTGGTCTTTTGAGGCTGGGCGGAAGCTGCTGTCCCTGCGCGGCTTGCTCTGACCTGCTTGCTGACTTACACTCGACCATCGCAGGACCCAGAACCCTCGTTGAAGTTCTACAGGGAGATTATGGGCATGCGCAAGCTGTTCTCTTACAACGCTGGCAGCTTCTCCATCTATTGTGAGCCTGACAGTTGTTTCTGTGGTTCACAAATCGCTGAGCTCTTTCCTGAACAGACATGTACCACGGAGACCTCGATACCGAGGCAGTTTGGGCCGACTTCAACAATCAGAAGGGTCTCGTCGAACGTGAGTTCGGTCCTCTCCCCCTTCTTTCGGCGTTCGTACTCATCCTCTTGCGCCGCCAGTCATTCACCGCCATGGTACCGAGCTTGACCATGATTTCTCCTACTGCTCCGGTAACGAGGAGCCGCACATGGGATTCGGTCACCTCGGCTTTGTCGTTGACGATGTTCCCGACTTGGTGAAGCGCGTTGAGGAGGCTGGTGAGTTGCTTCTGTCCATCTTGTATAGGTGATAGAGCTATTGAGGACTTCGGCTGACCCCTGTACTCCGCTCCCTAGGCTACAAGGTCGTCAAGCCTCAAGGAGTCTGCACGGTCGAGACCATTGGGTGGCCAACTGGCACTCCTTCACCCATCAAAGCTTACCACGAGCTCTACTACAACATGGCGATGGTACAGGTGAGCAATATGCCTTCGTCTCGACCTTGCAGAGCTGACTTGTCCCCTCGCCAATCGCAGGACCCCGACGGCTACTGGTGCGAGCTGGTGCCCAGTGTCATGGACAAGCACTAGAAGATCGATAGAGCTGTACATCAGATCATATATACAAGGAGGCTGCGACTCAGGACCTCTCGAACCGCTTCGATCGCTCGCTCTGCTCTTCGCCGAGATCTGCTCGGTCGCGCCGAGGGCCGCTCAGCATCCATGCGATCTCAAGAGGTGTCCGTTATCACGAGGCGACTTGCTCCTCTCTATTGCTCCCCCACACCGCCGCTCGCGACCCCCCATGACGAGCTCGACTCCCGAGAGCTTGAGCAAAGTGCCATGGCCCAGCGCCGAGCACGGCTTTCAGCTCCCCTGCAGGCCTACCGCTGCTCCTTGAGAGCGAGTTGTGGAAGGCTGCCCCGCCGAGCTCGGTCGTCGCGCTCGGCCTTACTCTCCCGAGGCTCAAGATCCAGCAGCAGCAAGCTAATAGACAGCTCGTTTACTTTGCTGCAATTCAAACCGACTCAGAAGGCTCTGCATAAGCAGCTCGGCGTCTCAGACTGAGAGCCGGCTCAACTGCCTCCAGCTCCGTCTCTCGCCTTCGAGTGCTCCCTCATCCCCTCGCCACCCTGTTACTCCTCCCAGAAGCTCGAGATACTGTACACAGCTTCTAACCTCTAAAACGAACGTGTAGCTTCAAAGAGGCCAAGCAACGGGAGCAAGAGCTGCTCGACCGATCGCGGAGGAGAGAGACGAGGAAGAGCAAGAGAAGCAGCTCACCTCCATTTCTGTCGGCTGACCAAGCCCCCAGATGAGCTGTACAGCATCTTACCCCTGCTCAAGCAGACTCGGCTGCATGGGAGAACTTGTAGCGCGCCTCCCGTCGACGCTTGAAGTGGTGAGGAGCACTTGCTCGCGGCTCCTCGTTGCGAAAGGGTGCAACTGACGAGCAGCAGAAACCCTTGAGCTCCCTAGAGCGAGAGTGTAGCTGGCTGGGAAAGCTATAGCGGCCTTGCCATCGCTAATGAGGAGCAGATGGCAGCGAGCTCCTCCGGCGCTCAATCTCAGTTCGAGCTCGCTCAACGAGGAGCAGGCTGCAAGAGCCGTTGGGAGGCTTAAAGCGGTCGTCCCAGGATCGTGAGTGAGATTGGCTCCCCAGCGCTGCAAGAGCGGGAGCAACTGCTTCTGCGATCCTTCGCTGAGAGAGTTGGAGGTCGACGAGCACTTCACGCGAGGAAGAGTCGGGCCTTGATCCAGGTGGCAGAGCCTTGTTACAGAAGGCCTGCACTGACACGAGCGAGAGCACCATGCTTGGGGATGCTACACGCAACGGCTCACTCCAGGAGGATGTGGCGAGAGAGAAAGAAGCGAGGGGCCAAGTCGAGCCCGATTGGGACTGCGAGCTGCAGCTGAGCTCGGGCCTCGTCGCTTCGTCGCTGCTGACTGGTGAGGCGTAGAGAGACACTCGAGAGGTACTAGAGTGCAGCGCAAGCTTCTTCTACACCTTGAGGTTTTCGGCAGCTCATCAGGAGCAGCTTCGAATGAACCGAGCAGTCACTCTGTCCAGTTCGCTTCGCAGAAAAGGCGTTGTCAACGCTTCGCGAGCCTCTCTATCGCTATTGTACTCAAGATGATAGGCGTATGCTTGGTTTCCTGATCCTGCTAACCACACAAGTGCATCTCAAATCCTCGCCCTCGCCACCTGCCCTCGCCCTCCTCGCAATCACAGCTGAAGCTCACTCAATGCTCCTAGTCCCCATCTCCCAAGACCTCGTACCAGATGCCTCGACTCGCGCACACCTCCTGCATCTCCTGCGCCTGTTCCTCCCACCACTCGGCTCCGCCGCAAAAGGTCAACCGCCTGAGGCTCCTCGTCTCGACCGAAGGATCGCGAAGGATGTCGAGCATGGTGCTCAGCCGTGCTGAAGTGAAGTTGCTGCATGTCTGGATGGTGAGATGACAAAGCTTGGGCGGCAGAAGGCGAAGGAAGTTGGGCGAGATGTCAGTCGCCGAGACGAAGAGGGTCTCGAGGTGCTGAATAGAAGGGAGGAGGAGGTCGAGTAATGGCGTAGCTCGMTTGTCGTAGTCGCGCTCGAGCACGTCGATGGGAGGGTTGCAGACGTAGTGGAGGTGGCGCAGAGCGGGAGCTTCGGAGAGAGCGCGAGCGGCCTCGGCGGCGGAGCGGAGATGCTCAATGTAGAGCTGAAGATGGGTAAGAGTCGAACATATGAGGCTGTAGGTGAGGTCGGATGTGTAGTCGGCGTCGAGGCAGAGGTGGGTGAGAGAGAGGCGAGGAGGAAGGAGGAGAGGGGGTGGCGAAGACTCGATTGGTCGATCCGCCGAGCGCCAAACGTCGACGTCTAGCCGCTCCAGTCCATCGAGCACGACCTCAGCATCGCCGAAATGGAGGCGCCCTGCCATCCTGCACTGTCGGGAGTGTTGCGCGCGATGAGGACGAGCGACTTGAGGCGGCGTCGGCGTCGAGCGAAGAAGGCGAGCAAATCCGGCCGCGCTGCTGGATCCAAGGGTCGTAGGAGGACATGCTCGACACTTGGTAGCATCGCCAGTACGGCTGTTATCGTCCGCGAAGCTTCTTGACGACCGAAGACAGCGTCGCCGTGTCCATCGCCTCCCTCTTCCCCCTCCCTTTGCTCCTCGCCTACGCCGACGGCGATCCAGCGCACCAGCTTTGCCCRCTCCGGCCTGAGCTGCAMGGTAGCGCGAAATTGCAGAGCTRCCTCGCCGCTGTCGAGCGCTACAGACTGGTAGAGGACGGCGACGGCTGCCTCCTCCCAAGCGCGACAGACGAGCGGCATCGAGCGAAGCTCCTCATGCGAGTCCCAGCCTACGAGCCGACCGCTGTGTAGGTGCTCTCCCCGATCTTCGAAGCCGAGGTCCAGGACGTGGTGCAAGATGTCAAAGAGGATGTCGAAGGGTAGACGTGAGGCGAGCGAGCGCGAAGGCATAGCGAGAGATGAGGTGGGAGGGGATTGGCGGGATGACAGGAAGCGGGGGCGTAGGTAGCAGGCTGTAGAAGTAGGAAGTCAGTTGGAGTGACTCTTCTCACTACAGGCTCGTCCCTCACCACCTTCCAGCAGCTTGAGCTCCGGGTCTCGGAGAACAGCGAGTGGACGGCAACTGCGAAATGGAGGGGGGGTGAGCAAGCAGAAGCAGATCGTAGGGCAACACAGGCCTACAGATGTACCCTCGACCGATGGAAATGAGGATGTGGCTTGGTTGTGGAGGAAGGAGAGAGCTTCCAAGCTCGACCGGTCTCCGGATCTCCTTGCCATCCTCCTGCTTGTCGACTTGCTCGTCAGCCTACGCCGAAGGTCAGCAGTATGGGTCGAAGGACTCACCTCGAGCACGCTCGTAACCGGCTACAGCCATTTGCAAGGCATCCAGCTGATCCTCACCATCAAAGGGGACGCATCCGAGCTCCAGCTGCTTGCCATCCTCGTCGAAGCCAACGAATTGCGCCGTCGGTTTGACGTCAGCACACGCCTGCGATGCTGAGCGAAATGCTTCTTGTATGCCGCCTGATCGCGAGCTGTAGTCGGTGAGTTTTGGGAAGGCCGACGGCGAGGACGGCGGATCAGCGGCTGGGAGAAGGGATGTCGAGGAGATGTCGAGGGCGAGCAGAAACGGAAGGCTGCACAGAGAGAGGTCCAGTCAGTGTGGCACACATCGAGGCGAGGAGCCGGAGAGATGAAGATACCCTTGAAGCCGAGAAGGGGGCTTTCGGGGCGCTGAGAGGACGGTCGGCGAGGGCGATGTACTGGAGGAGACGAGCTGATCAGCATCGGCGGGACTGGGTGAGGGAGAAGAGGAGAGAAACCACCTTGTCTCCACCTCTACGAGTCGCCTTGATGCACAACTCGCTACTATGCTGCTGCCTCCGAGTCAGGCGAGTCGCCCACCCCTCGCTTCTCCCTCCCGCTCCAGCACAGAGCGTCGCGACGAGCCATAGAGCCAACCCGCTCCTCTCGCCACCGTCCAGTAGCCCTGTCCTTACTGACCGAGACCTGGGAGGAAGTTCTTCTGTAGGGGAAGGCAGGCTCTACGAGATAGCCGCCGTTGGCGATGCGCGAAGGGGGRCGGGTCATTGAGGAGCGAGTGGTGAGGGAGCCAGGGTGCTTGCGCTATCGAGCGTGATGTCCTGAGCTGCCTGCTGGGTAGTTGAGGGTGGGGAGGTTGTCCTGCTRGGGTGAGGGCTGGGAAGCTGTCGAGGGGTGTGGACGATCTTTGGGGCAGGAAGCGCCGAGATGATGGGAGGCGAGGATGGTGACGCCGAGCAAGGTTGTGGATAGCAGAGAAGGGTGCTGAGGAGGCCTCTGTGAGGATTAAGATGGCCGCCGACCGAGCAGCGCGGCGGCGGAGCCTGCGATGAGGGGATGCAGGTCCTCGTTAGCTTCCGCTCCTCCTCCGAAGGTGGGCCAAATCGCCCTCTCCATCCCTCTACTCCAACTGATCAATTCGTCCCTCCAGCTCTGCTCCTCTCTGGCCGGAGCCCGAGCTTCCTGCAGACAGCGACGGCCTCCAGCTTCGCCCCATGAGGACGCCGACGGGCGCTCATGCTTCGAGAAGCCGAGCTGTAGCCTTTGCGCTCGTCGCCACCATCTTCCCCAATCGTCTCCTCATCCCTCATTCAGCTCGCCACTCACCTTCACAACTCGCTCTTTGCCGAGGGCCATGTTGCTCCTGGACAGTCGAGATGAATGGGTTAGTCGCTTCACTACAGCTCGCCACCTTCCCGAACACTGACTCACCTCTTTTGCCAACATTCTCGCAGGTGCCAAATGACTTGCAGCAGCTGTTCCCGAGCTCTTCAACGCTGTCAAGGAGCGCCGACGAGGGGCAGCGGCAAGGAGGATGGCGTTCCAACGAGCCGCCAGCGGTCTACTGAGATAGCCATCGAGTGGCGAGCAGCACCCTTGGTTTAAGACCAAGTGCTGCACTCGGGAAGAGGTCGAGCAGCGTTACTGGAGGGGATGGACGAGACGGCGACGACGAGGAGGAGGCGGATGAAGCTGGCCTGCATGCCGAGGCAAGGGTCAGCCCGTGCCAACGCTCGCCGTCGTACATCTTGCAATGTCGCCGAGCACTTACCGACCAGAAGAGCTTCGCGGTGAGTCCTGGAGGTAGAGGATATGAGAGAGGAGAGGGCGCAAGCTAATCGGCTTCGGCTCCTCCCTCCTTCCAGAGGCCGACGAAACGCATGCTGGAAGTCTCCACCACGCTCAAGCGAAACGCCAAAGCTCCCTGAGCACTACCGTCGGCCCCAACAGGACGCTGCAGGCGGGTGAGAGCATCAGCAGCCGAACCGGGCGGACTGGGTCGGTGCAGCGCCGAAGCTAGTCTTGTAGAGTCGCAGGCTCGCCATGGAGGGCATAGAGATCTTTGAGCTGACAATGCAGCAATCTCCAACGCGTCCCCGACCTCCCTCGTCCAATTGTACCCAGCTCAGCGAGTGAATGAGCTCCGCTGCGCCAGCGACGGCCGACCGACCTTCGCCGCGCCCTCCCTCAGCCGACGAGCACCATCCAACACGCCTTCAGCCACTCGCCACTCGCTTCCCAGCACCTCTCAACCTCGCCGCGCCTTCGACGAGCGAAAGCGATGCAACGGCTCYTTCGCGTCCCGCCAGAGCRACCCATCTGCAGCGACTTGGCTCACCTCGTTCCCGCGCTCAGTCTCCACCTTTATCACCCTACCAATCTTTYGCCCTCTTCAACAGCTCGAATCGCTTCTCCGAGCCGTTGGACAGGCTACGAGTGTTGGCTTGAGGGCTCCAGCAACGCTCGGGCGATCTTTTAGAGCAGGGATGGGCGAGAGGGGAGGTCGGCGAGGTGACGAGGCGCATGCTGAGCTGTAGAAGAGCACCGGCTGAAGCTGTTGAGCGATTGAGGCGACTGTTTGACGAGGAGAAGCAGGCGCCGAGCTTGAAGGGGGCAGGAGCGAGAGGARCCGTTCGAWGCTCTCAGCTCACGACCAAGTTCGGCCGGCGCTCGCTTCTTTCCTTCCTGCCTCATCGCTTGCTGGTTCAGCTTCTGCTACAAGTAAGTTCCCCTTACAGCTCTCCCCTGCGATCTCAAGCTCACCAACTCGTCACTGCTCAGCAGCTCAACTCTCCCCCGCTCGCYCTTCGCTCTCTGCTCTTCGTCCGTCCTCTCGCCTTCCCTCGGCGCTTCCTTCGCCTTCACCTACAGCCATCGGATCTACTGCACCTCGAAGCCTCTACTTTCACGCCCAGCTTTCGCCCACTCAGCGAGCGGCATCTACAAGGACTCTCCGCCCTTCGCGTCGAGCGATCCCATCGAAAGGCATGGCTCTCGTGGCTCCTACCTCACTCCCGTCAACCTCCTCCATCTCTACACTATTCACGCAGAAGCTCTCGCTGCTCAGCGTCGGCCCACCCGCTCCAACTCCGCCTCAAGCGCTTCCTACCTCCCTTCCCCTTCCTCCTTCGGGCTGGCGTTGCGAGCAGTGCCAGAAGGTCTGGGGACGTCAAGTAGGCTTGCGTGAGCATCAGGTGAGCTTTCTGTCGGTTCACGTGCATAACAGACCAGCGCTGACCCCCGCTTGCTCCATTCGCCTGTCCCGGCCCACTTGCCATCCTTCGCCACCCCTCGTCTTCTACCTCTGCAGAAACGAAGCCACCACGCGAGGTATTGAGATCCTCATCGTAGACGTCGAAAAGGTCTAAAAAAGAGGCCTGAGTAGTCTTGAGCGGCGATGGCAGCTTGGCGATGGAGAGCAAGCGGGGAAGGAAGGTTGAGGCCGAGCAGTCGTGTACATTGTTGATCCACGTGTATCTGTATGCAATCACTTGTTGAATCTGGAACTCCTCACGTCCACTCTCGAGGGCGGAACCTGCACAAAGCGCAGGCTTCGTAGCTCGGCAAGATTATCGCCGAGTCTCTCTCGTCTTGCTCGCTGCTCTCAAGGACTCACAAACCTCGCGACGATGAGCAAATGATGTGAGATAGTTCAAGAGGGTATCATAAGTATTGCATCTAGCATCGGCGCAAGCGCCTTCAAGTCGAACGATGAGGCCAGCTACTCAACAGCCGAGTGCCCCGCCGCTCTGCAGCCTTCCAGTCGAGCCTCACTCTGCACCAACGACGTCCTACTCCAAAGTCTCCCTCACATCCTATAGCTCCCCTCCGACCTGCGCACTCGACGATGGCGCTTCAGAGCGGCGCTCTGAAATCCGCCTGAGTCCTCATCAACATCCTCGCCGTCGTCTCCTGCAGCGGCCGGAGCAGCGGCCGGGGCAGCAGGTCCTCTCGAAGCTCCCTTCGTCGGAGGGCCGCTGGTTGGACAGCTTGCACCGGCTGGGAGTGTGGCAGTCGTTGCGCCGACAGGGAAGCCGAAAACGGTTCGCCCTCCAGTAATGCAGGTGACGGAGGGACCTGCGACGGGAGCAGTCGTTCGAGTGGGAGCTGTAGTCGAAGTGACGGGAAGCGTAGGAAGGAGCGGTGTGGATGTAGAGGCGGGCGAGGAGGGGGTTTCCGTGAGAGAGTCGGTCAGCCCCGTAGTCGTTGGATCGGGGGTAGTCGAACTGATGACGGCTGAGGTGGGGAGAGTGGGAGTGGCCAGAGAGATGGACGCACTAGAGGAGCCGATGATGGTGGAGCTGAACGAGACGCCGCGAGGCGAGGAGGTTGTCGCCGACAGGGTAGGCAGGGCTTGGGCGGTCGAACGTGAAGGGGAGCCTTTGGACGCGCTTTCGACGATGACCACAGTCGAGCTGGAGAGCCTGTCGCCTGCGTCCGAGGTAGCCGAGCTCTTCGGGCTGGCAGCGTTGTTCTCCGACGAGGACGAGTTACGCTTTGAAATTGCGACGGCAATTCCCACGATGGCAGCGATGACGACGATAATGCCGAGGATGCACCAGACGAGCTTCTTCTTGAAGCGCTTCTTGTCCTCCTGCTCTGCATCCCCGTAGACGTCCCTCGGCACATCGTAGGCTCCATCCCATTTCTCGTACTCCTCCGGGGCGACCCACGGCGCTTCGAAAGCGGGTTGAGCAAAGCGGGACGGGTGTGGCGGACCTCCTGCGTATCCAGAGTCCTGGTAGGCTTCCATATGCGCCTGATGGGGGACGACGTAGAAATCGCTGGAGCCGGGAGGAGTGAAGGCGCGAGGAGCGACTCGCTGGGAGCCGGAGGGACGTCGATGAAGCTCAGCGGGCTCAGGACCGTATGGAGAGTCGGGCAGGGGAGGGAGGACTCGGTCGACGAGCTGGAAGCGGGGAGCTGACGGAGAGATGGGGATGGGAATGCTGGCTGGGTTCGGCGGAAGCATGGGAGCGCCTGGCTGAGCTTGGGCGTAGGGGAGAGAGCTTTCCTGCGAAGGAGACTCGAGGTCAGCTGAGAGGGACGCAACAACAGACAGAGAAGGCCTCAGCTCACCTGGTCGTCGCTGCCCATCATCAAGGCGGCGATGGAGTTGGGCTCGGCGCTGGCAGTGGCGGGCTGGCCCATCGAGAGGTGCTTCGAGTGGTGCGAAGCAGGACCCCCTGCGTCGCTCATAGTGGCGTCGGTCTGCGGAGGGAACTGGAAGTCCTGTCCAGCGGGAGGAGGGCGACTGCGCTGAGCAGAGTCGCGGTTCTTCATGTCGGCGATGGCAGCCATTCCTGCGTCCATGGTGGTGATGAGCTACAGCGACCGGCGCTGGGGGTGAATGAGCGTATTGGAGTGAGTGACGGGAAGACAAGCCTGCTTCTCCCCTTCGTCGCTCTCTTGCGTCCGTTCGAAGGGGCCGTGTCGAGTCTCAGCGACGAGCGGACCACGAGGGGCTACGGACGGCCATGTAGCAGAGTAAGCTTGCCATCGGAGAAATGAAGGTGATCTGTAGCCTTGTAGCTTGTCGAGTAATGAGACAAGGTGAGAGTGGGAGTGAAAGGAGCGTTTCGCTCCCGCTTCTTGAGCACCTTTGCCTACAGCTTGCCTACATCCTCAACCAGCTTTTCTCGCCTCGCCCGCTTCTAGTCAGGTACAGCAACTTTCCTGAGGCTCGACCACTCTACAGCTCCTCCTCGACATCTGCCTGAAGCCTGCTGCCCGCCCGACGCGTCTCGCCTCAAGCCTTTCAGCTCGCTGCAGCTTCTTTTCTACATTGGTAGCTCGCTCAGATGGCCAAGGGAGATGCCAACTCAGAGCCGCTGTCGCGTCAGGTGAGCTACACCTCCCAAAACCGTCGCTCGTGCTGTTGGAAGCTCACTCGCGACTTGTTCGCTTCACAGAACCTCAAGGCTGCTTGCTGGTATACTGTAGCAAAAGTGAGCTCACTCGGAACGACTTCTGAGCATATAGCTGACCATCAAGCATGCAGATCGCCGAAGAAGAGGGTGCGCCGAGCTCTCGCAGGTCGTTTGCTGGCCGAGCTGACCATGCCTCGACTCACAGAGAGCAGCAACCTACCTGTGGCCGTCTCCGAGCACTTTGTAGCCTCGCTAGCTGAGCTCGTCTTCAATCAAGCTCGTCAGTCTCTCTCGGCTCCTTCGCTGGCAGCCCTCGGCGCTCACTGACACGCCCAACCACCTACAGTCTCGCTCGGAAAGGACCTCGAGATGTTTGCCAAGTCGGTCGAGCTCTCTGCTCGCTCTCCACCGAGGTACCCCGACAGCTGACTAGGCCTCTCGGCGTTGCTAGGCATGCCGACCGAACGACCGTCAGCGTTGAGGATGTCAAGGTGAGTCTTCTACAGAGCTCTACAGCCCTTGAACTCCACTGACACTCGAACTCCCGATCCAGCTCGCAGCCCGTCGTAACGATGCTCTCGTACGTCTCGACTGCCGCTCTCTCACTTCGGCGCCCAGCTCATCTCGCTTCCTTGACCCGCTCCCACCCACTCTTCAACAGTACGAGCTGCTCGCCTCCGAAGCAGTCAAGCACGGCCTCGCCCTCGCCGACTCCAAGCCCAAGCCCAAAGCCGCCCCTCGCGCCAAAGCCGCGCCGAAACCGAAAGCTGCGCCCAAGGAGAAGGAGAGGAAGGAGAAGAAGGCGCCGGCTAAGGGGAAGGGGAAGGGGAAGGCTAAGATGGTGGTTGAGTCGGATGAGGAGGAGGAGGATGGGGAGGAGGACGACGACGATGAGATGGATGTGGATCAGGAGAGCGAGAGTGAGGAGGAGGTCAAGCTCAAGCCGGTCAAGAGGGTGCCGTCGAAGAAGTCCAAGGCGGGCTGAGGGGGAGTAGAGAGATTTCATCTGTAGCTAGTCTGTAACATTCCTGCTTTATCCAGCTTCATCAACACCCTCAAAGTCCACTCGCCCGGATCGCTTCGCTGCTCGCTCTCCCGGCCTCGCTCTCCTGTCCTCTCGACTCGATTGGTTGCTGAACGTAATTGATTGGCTAGGAAGATGTAGATTGAGAGAGAACAAGACTGAAGCGAAAGGGGGTGGAGGGGTAGAGGCAAAGTGTAGCGACGAATCGGCGCTCGATATTGAGACGGGGGTCGACAACGCGCTTTAGGCCTCGGGAGCAGGGGCGGGGGCGGCCTCCTCGGTCTTCTCGGGCTCGGCGTCGGTGGCCTCGTTGAGGTCCGAAGTCCAGAGGCTGTAGGAAGGCAAAGGGAGATCAGTTGGAATTCGAGCGGAGGGGCCGAGAAGAGAACGTACGTGAGGTTGTCGCGGAGGAGTTGCATGATCTGTGGCATGAGAAAGCGAGTCAGCGATGATTCGGACGGCACTTCAAGCGCGTGTACTCACGAGGGTCGAATCCTTGTAGCTCTCCTCGGAGAGGGTGTCGAGCTCGGCGATGGCATCGTCGAACGCGAGCTTGGCTAGGGAGCAAGCCTTCTCGGGCGAGTTGAGGATCTCGTAGTAGAAGACGGAGAAGTTGAGGGCGAGACCAAGGCGGATGGGGTGGGTAGGGGCGAGCTCGGAGGCGGCAATCGACGAAGCGCTCTTGTAGGACTCGTGGGCGGCCTCGGAGGCGGCCTGGCGTCCATCTCCCGAAGCGAACTCGGCGAGGTAGCGGTGGTAGTCTCCCTTCATCTTGTGGTAGAAGACCTGGAGAGGATGGGAGGCAAGGGTCAGCTTTCGCTCGTTCGGACCTCTGTTTCCAGCTGCTCCTCGCCACGCTTGTTCTCATCTTCTCCCAGCATCTGATCGTCCACAAGACCTATCCACCACTTGCGCCGAGTCAAAGCTCACCTTGGACTCTCCAGCCTGGGCGGCGGGGATGAGGTGCTCGTCGAGGACCTTGAGGATGTCGTTGCAGACGTCCGAGAGCTCGGCCTCAACCTTCTGGCGGTACTCCTTGATCTTGGCGACCTGGCTCTCGTTGCCCTTGGACTCCTCCTTCTGCTCGATCGACGAGATGATCCTCCACGAAGCGCGGCGAGCTCCAATCACCTGTTGAGAGCAGTGAGGTCAGCCTGTGTTCGTTCAGTGGCCGGGATCGTTTCGGCCTCATTTCCATCGGTGCTCCAGTGCATTCTTTGTGGTAGACTGGGCCGAACCCGATGCAATACGCACATTCTTGTAAGAGACGGAGAGAAGGTTGCGCTCCTCGACGGTGAGTTCGACGCCAAGCTGGATAGGGAGAGCACATAAGTCAGCTTACGATCTCACGCGACTACCACGACAACAAATCAACTCACCTTGGCAACGTCCTTCATGCTTTAGGCGCGCGAGAGAGACCAGGTTAGCATCGCCTGTGCGCTACCGACGTCCCTCTCCTCAGAGCGAGCGAGGGAAGCGACGAAGAAATGTAACTCACTACTGGACCATCTCATCGTAACGCTCCGACTGTCGGTGTACCATCTCAAGGTCAGCGCGGTGTTCTCCTCCTTTCACAGCCCGTGACGGAGATGCCCTTCCGCCGCCCAACGATCCCCAGCTTCAGCCATCGACCCGGGTGTGCTCTGCCTTGTACATGAGCTACTCTCCCTTATTCCCAACCACCGCACAGCCCTTGCAACCCATTCGAAAGCCGAGTTGGGAGCTCGCACGCGTGCTGTCTCAGTCGCCATGGACGCTGCGCTCCTGCTTCCCTGTAGAGCGCGAGAAGGGAGGAAGGGAAGGAGATGGGACTGACCTGCTCGGCAATGCGTCCCATGTAGACCAACTCTGTCCTGTTATCGAGAGCGGGAGCAGACATTTCGGCGGTTTGAAGGTTAAGGCTGAGGGTGGTGGAAGGTGAGAGCTTGGCTGGAAAGAGTCTAGAGAAGAGGCGAAAGCGGAGATGTAGCTGTATAGGTGTACGGCGAGATGATCGTTGTAGGCGAGCAGGTCGACCGGAGGGCGGCGAGTGAGCGAGTGAGTCGAGAAGGAGCGATGATGACGGGAAGCAAACGAAAGGAGGGGAGAGTAGAGAGATGTAGGCTGTTAGCTTAGCTGTACTCCTCTCCTCGACAGCTGTACCCTTGTAGCTCTGTAGCCTACTCACCTGACGCGAGCGAGAGGATCTTCTAGAAGCGAGGGCGGGAGTTGGAAGGAGCGAGAGCGCTGACCTGGCCAAAAGCCGCGAGCCCAAGTCCAGCGCCCCTCTTCTTCTGACTGTTCACTTCGTCTGTGGTCTGATACATCAGTGAGTACTAGCTAAGCCCTCCCAGCAGCCCAGCTGACCCAGCTACCTCCCTGCAGTGCCAATCTCGCTCAACAACGACACCGTCCTCCTCAAGCACGGAGATTCCTCCGCCGAGGTCGCTCTCAAAGTGATTTCAAGAGTTCGACAGGCTCAATAGAGCTCGCACTGAACCCTCCTGCTTTCCACAGGGAGCTACCGTCTTCTCCTACATCCAAGCCGGCAAGGAGCGCCTCTTCGCCTCGTCCAAGTCGTCGGTCCGCGTTTCTGACCCCGCTGCCATCCGGGGCGGTATCCCCATCTGCTGGTGAGCTTCCACCGTACCACTCCCAGCTGCTCTGCAACCGCTGACCTCTCTTTCTACCCTCCGCTCTCGCCGACCCCACAGGCCAGTGTTCGGCCCGCCCAACATGGAAGCCTACGACGGCGTTTACTCCAAGCTCAAGCAGCACGGCTTCGCGCGTACCAGCACTTGGACTTACAGCGCCGAGGAGTCGGGCTCATTTGGCGAGGGAGAGAAGGCCGTCTTCCGTAAGTCTTCTCAACTTCACCGACCGAGGGCTCGGCTTGCTTCGCTGACCTCCTCCTTCTGCACCTCATAGTCCTCTCCTCCACCGCCGAGACTCGCGCCCTCTTCGACCGCGACTTCTCGCTCAAGTACACGGTCCACCTACTCCCCTCAGCCCTGACCGTCACCCTCGGCGTCACCTCGCCTTCCTCCTCCTCCGCCTCGTCAATCCTCCCCTTCCAAGCCCTCCTGCACTCCTACCTGCGCCTCCCCTCCTCCGTCTCTCCTCCTCAAGTCCGTGTCACCCCTCTCAACACCCTCACTTTCGTCGACAAGGTCACGGGCGGCAAGGAGGGCAAGGAGGATCGCGAGGTCGTAGAGGTGCAGGGACCTAAAGGCGAGGTCGACCGTGTCTACTACCATGCTCCCGATGTGTTGGAGATCAAGTACGAGGGAACCACTGGCTCGATGAAGGTGACCAAGGAGCACCTCGCTGACGTCGTGGTGAGTCCGCTCGGCGCTCTCCCTCGCCGACCTCCAAGCTGACCTCCCTTTCTCCCAACTACAGCTCTGGAACCCTGGACCCGAGAAGGGCGCGACCATCGGCGATATGGAAGAAGGAGGAGCCGGCCGCTACGTCTGCCTGGAGCCCGGACAGGTCTCCTCGTTCGTTGAGCTCTCCGCCGGCCAGTCGTGGGAAGGCAAGGTCACTCTCGAGTTCACCGATTGACTAGCCGACGGAGGAGGGAAGCTGTAGCGAGCTACATAGTACAAACAACACGCAATCACACTGTCCTTCAGTCAACGATACATCTCCCAAGGGTCTTCGTCCTCCTCTACGAGCTCGTAGGGATTGCCCTTCTTGAGCGCTTCTTCCCTCTGCCGCTCCTCTTCCTCGGAATCCTCGTCGTCGTCCTCATCGTCATCGTATCCCTTTCCTCTATGGTGCGAGGTCGAGGTCAGCTCGAGTACCGAGAGAGAGCAGCAAGTCGAGCTCGGCTCACCCCTTCTTCCGCTTCGTCGCGTTCCGACGGTCGATGATGGCTTGACATGACCTGCAGACTGCCTTTGAAGCGCTCCTCCTCTGCAGCTGGGACTTAGCTAACGTTGCGGTACTCGACAAAGAGGCTCGACTCACTTGGTTCTCGGAGAAAGACTTCGAGGCGGACTTGACCTCTCGGCACTCGGTGCTGGAGAACAGAGGTCAGCGAGTGGCTTTGCCCTCGGAGAGCAGGGACTGGAGGGACTCACCACTTCAGAGTCTCCTGCTGTGGCGCCGCACAATCTTGGCACATCATCCTGCAAGCAGCAAGTCAGCTTGAACTCGCCGAGCAAGCGAACGGCAACGCCGACCTACGCCTTGCCGCCGCCTGGATGCCTCCCTGTATGTCCGAGAGGTTAGCAGAGCACAGCACACAAAGTCGTGAGAAGGTCTCACTCTGGTTCCGATGCTGCTGATCTGTGAACGAGCTGTAGGGGAGCTCCTGCGAGGTGAGGAAGCACGCGCACGGTTCAACAGGGCTATGAGGTAGCAGCGAGAGAAGACATACCTTTCCACAAGCTCCTTGGCATTTGCTGTTGGGCTTCGAGTCAGCTGTAGCTAGGTCGAAAGGGCGAGGAAGCAGCTCACATCAAGCTTGGGCGCTGTAGAGAGGCCAGTGTCAGTGGAGGCGACGCGATACAGCAGGAGAAGGACGCTCACACTGTAGGGAGTTGGTTTGGGTGGTAGACTCGGCCGAGGAGGAGCTGGCGGAGGCGGAGCAGCGTGCGTTTTCGAAGTGCTGGCTTCAGGCTGCTGCTCGGGTGCAGGGCCCGACTTGCGACGACGAGGATCTGCAGTTTCGTTGTACGAGACCTTCGTTTGGTCGCTCCTGTCGGGCGGCATGAGTCGAGGTGGAGAAGCAGTGAGAAGACGGAGGGAAAGAGGTGAGGGAGCTGGTGGGGCCGATTTGGCCGGCTCTCGCGCTGTAAGTGAAGTTGAAGATACGTCGTGTTTCACTTATCATCATCATCAAATATCAAGAGTGTTCATATATCGTAGCGGCGGAGAACTAGCACAACACAGACGAGCATAGCGAAATAGAAGTCGACCTCGGCGCCCGACCCGGCGCTCACTGCTCCTCCATAGCATTCTCCTTCTCCTCCGCCTTGCTCTCCGTCGTCGCCCACGTAACGCCGTTCTTCTCTCCCGCAGCGGGCGACCCTGCCGTCGCCGCTCCCTCGCTCTTCTTCCTCAACGGCAACGGCACGGGCGCCATCTCTGGCAGACCCGCCAAGTACTCCTCCAAGTCCTGCTCGGTCCTCCTTCCCTGCGTGATGTGCGATCCTGCGCCCATGTCGGCGGGCTTGGGAGGCGCCTCCTTGGGCTCTTGAGGGCGAGGGGAGGAGACGGCGGGCGTAGGTGCAGCGGGAGGAGGGGCAGGGGCAGGAGGCGCTCCAGCAGCGGCGATGGCGCTCTGCAGAACTCCGACGAGTCGATCTCCTTGCACGAGATGCTGCTCGGTGCGCGACATCAACTCCCTCATCGCTCCCAGCTCGTGTTGCAGTCCCTCGTGAAAGGCGACGAGATCGCGAAGGGTGAGCGAATGGAGGGGTGTGTCGAGGTTGAGGCCGGCGGTGGTGGTGGTGAGGTGTGAAGAGGAGGACGAGGAAGCGAAGGGAGGAGGAGCGAGGGGTACGCGACCCGAGGCGAGCGTATGAGGCGAGACGTGGTGATGGTGGTGGTGGTGGGCGTGGGCATGTCCAGCGTGAGGAGCATGCGAGTGGGCGTGTTGGTGCGCATGAGTGTGAGGAAGGGAGGGAGAAGGGATGGGAGCGGCGTGTCCCGCATGCGAGTGAGGAGGTTGAGCTTGAGGAGGTCCCGAGATTTGGCTGGCGATGGCGGCGAGGTCGTGGATGGTGGATCCTGGAGGGCTGTTGCGGACAGCGGCCGGCATATCGTTGGCTGCGGCGGCGGCAGCAGCAGCAGCAGCCTCAGCAGCAGCGGCGGCCTTCTTGGTCGTCTTTCTGCGCTTCGGCGCCGGGCCCGCCGAGCTGTCGTCTCCAGCGCTGCCGGCTTGGTCTTCGGCCTTGAGAGGCGAGTCGCTTGCTGATGCGTTCTGAGCGGAAGCGTCGGTCATGGCGGCGCGGTTCTGCATGATTGCGAAGGGTTAGCTTCCGTTCCCCTCTCGTCGCAAGAATTGCAACTCACCTGAGCGTTGGCGGCGGGTGGTACTCTTTTACGTCGCTTGATGGTCGTCTTCTTCATGTTCACAGGGCGATGAGCATTGTGGAGCTTGTAGTAGAGGCCTGTTGTGTAGAGTTTGAGTGCGCGGCGGATGGAGGGAGGGAGCGGAGGGAACGGATTGAGAAGCAGTGAGGTCAGCCCTCGAAGTTCCAGGTCCACATCGTCAATGGCCTTGCAGACCTCCGTGAAGCAGCGCTCGATGGTGCTCCCATCAGCAGCAAGCTTCCGACGAGGCAATACTGCGACTGCTCCGTTGGCAACGGAAGCGAAGAGGAGAGAAGCACTCACCACACGCGTTGCAAGCGACTCGTCCTTCGCCGTCCCTGCGCCAAAGAGGTGTCGTCCCTGCAAGCAGCGAAAAAGGAAAGGGTGGAAGGGAAAGGAAAGGAAGCACGATCAGCGCCGTTTCCCGACGATCCACCGAGCTCGGCCTCGAGGCCGGCATCATCCTCATCATCATCAGATTACGAGGTGACTCACTCGTCTGACAGTTGAAGCACTCCATCACCCCCACATCGCCAGCCGTCGACTTGCCCTCCGCTTCCGCTCCCGCAACAGCAGCTGCCGTGAGCGCCATCGCCTGCCTCGCCTTCGCATCCCCTCCGGAGTAGAGAAGACGGTTGTTGAGAGCGGGACAGCCTTGACAGCAGGTCTGACCTCCTTGGCCGTTGCACACGCCTCCTCCTGGACACGATCCAGCCGGCGCTTCGTCCTGGACCGCCGAAGGTTTTGGCGGAGGAGCGGGCGCGGGAACTGATTGCGATTGCTGCGCTGGGATCGCAGCTGGTGCAGGCGTTGGCGAAGGCTGATAGGGGCGCGAAGGAGCTTGCTGAGTCGGTTGGAGGCCGTAAGGATGGGAGCTGAGCGGGAGGGGTGTCGAGGTGTGCGAAGAAGCAGCGGGTTGCGGCCATTGCTGAGGTGCAGGGTGGTGCAAGTAGGGGAGCTGAGGCGAAGGCTGAGCGGTGGGAGCCATGGCAGCGGCCATCCCAGCGGGCGAAGCGGAGCGATTGGCCGTGGGAGCTGAACTCGACGAGCGCGTCTTTGCGAGGCCTTATTGTGCGCAAGCAGACGAATGAGAGAGTCAGCAATAGTTGACTACAGCGGTCAGAGGAGAAGAACATACCGCAAGCGTTGCAAAGGGTCTTTCCTTCGGCCGAGCGTCGCCAAAGGGGAGTCGAAGTCGCTCCGCACGAGGTGCAGGCGGTGGTGGACGAAGGAGGAGGCGCCGAGTCTTGATGCTGATGATCCAGCTTTGGTGAATGGTAGACAGTCGGCGCTGTCCCCGTCGGTGGGCGAGCCGAGTAGTAGGGCGGGTTGGAGGAGACCGAGTTGGCAGGAGGGAGAGAGAGGGAAGGAGGCGAACGAGCCGAGTGCCCAGCCGAAGCGTGTTGAGGAGGCGACGGCTGCTGGTAGTGGGTAGGTGCTCCGTCTGTAGCTCTGTAGCCATTACTGCCAGACCCATGTACCGTTGCAGGCGAAGCGCGATCTTGCTGAGGTCGCCCTCCTATCGCTCCTCCTGGGCTCGACCTGCCCGTCTCGCTCTCCTGCCAGCGTTGATTGAGTCCTGGTAGGGGACCGCCATGCGAGTAAGTAGCACGCCCTGGGCCGAACGACTCGATGCCAGGCAGCGAGAGTGGCGACCCTGCTGGACGATCCCCTGCCGGCGGCGCGCCTGCTGATCTCGACGTCGGCGATGGTGGCTTGTTCTCAATGGATCCGCCTTCGGGCCCTAGTAGGTTCTGTAGGTGGGCCATCCTGGTCGTGTAGGTCGAACTGCTGTGCCCGCAAGTCCCTTGGATCGACTGGATCTCGAGTTCCGCCTCGTTGAGATCGTTCGGGCCTCGCACAAGCCTCAGCCGAAGGTCGTCGGTCGCTGGAGTGGGCTGGTGGTGCGTCTGGAGGCTGTACGCTGCTTCGGATGGTCGAACTGGAGCTGCTGCTGCTTTCAGGCGCGTGCACGAGGTGATGGGGAGAAGCAAACCCTCCCTCTCCCTCTGCCGTTTCGACTAATCAAATCGCGTCTAACTCGAGAACCCTGGCCTTCTTGCGCACCCTTCTGGCTCGGTGTTCAATTTGGCGCGATCCTATTGGGTACTGCATCGTCTGCAACCCTTTCTGCTCCTCCCCTTCCCCTTCCTCCTTCTCCTTTCCTCCACTTGCCGTCTCGGCGAAGCTTCCCCACAAGTTCCTTCGATCGCCGAACTGTTGCTCAATGCTCAAAGAGCCAGCCGAAGAGCTCCACATCAGGACCTTGCAGCTCGAGAAGCTCGGATGCTGGCGCAAAGCGAACAAGCGAGCAGAGCCGAGCGGGACGGCCCCAACCTCGAACACCGAGCTCTCCTCGCTGGCCAATCACAAACGAGCTGTAGGCCAGCTTGGATCGTTGGCTGACGCTGTGGGATCCACTCATCCCGGGTGGTAGATGACCCATGGTGGCTCCAACTCTTCAGCGCGCTTGCAACTGCCGTCTAACTTCGGTCGCCGAGGTCCACAAAAAGCTCTTGTTCGAGCATCCAGTCCAGCAGTACGGAGCGTGCGTTGAGGAGACAAGGTGTACAACGCGAGTCTCTTCTCGAGAAATCTACTCACCCTCAGCGGAGGGCGCCAACTCGCCAACGCAAAGCTTGCCGCAGGAACCCAGCGCCATTCGCCTCCTCCCAGCTCTCCTCAACGCCTGGAAGGGCATCTCAACACGATTTTGCATAACATGAACTTCATTCTGACTCCCTCGAGGCGTCTCGCGCCCCCTTCCACCTATGCTATCGCCCCGCACCTCGCTGCTCCTCCGCCGCCGAGACCCTCTGTGCCTCCTCCGCCGCAATAATCTCCTTGCTCCCCTCGCTACTGCTACCCTCATCTCCTCCCCGATCCAACGCATGCTCCTTCCCCTCCTCCTCCTGCCACTTTGTCGCCGGCCTCGTGAACCCAAACCCATGATCCACCTCGATGACTGGTCCCCCTCCCCCATTGCCCGTAGACGCTCCCTCGCTCTCCTGCCTCACCCTCGCCACCCTCGCCTGATCCGTCTCGCTCTGCAACGCCTCCAGGCCTCCACTCCGCACGCTCAGCCCATCTTGCTCGCGGTCGCTGTTGCCGGCTGACCGAACGCTGACTCGCGAGATTCGTCGACCGAGCCTGCTGGACGAGGAGGTGTCGGTGACGGGGAAACTCTTGTCGAGGCCGGTGGGAAGGATGATGGACCGGTCGATGCTGTGGAGTCGATTCAAAGGGTCAGTGAGTGAGCGCCGAGGAAGAAGGTGGAGGAGGAATACGACGAACGCGACGGGGAGTCCTCGATGCCGACCACGAATCATGACGGCGCAGAGGATGAGTTTGGAGAGAGTTCTGAGGATGCCGGCGAGCGAGGTGTTTGTCTGCGAGTGGGAAAGAGCGAGAGTCAGCTCGGCGATGCAGAGTCGAAGGAGCCGTGCAGATCTACCCTGGTGTTGCCCAATGAGAGGCCGACCGTGCCGTAGCTCGACGTGACCTCGAACATGAGACTGAAGATGGTGATCTCGCTGCAGAACAGAAATCAAGTCCACGCTCATCCTCGCCGAGTCGAGACGAAATGCTTACGGGTAGTCCGCATTGCCAATCGCACCGCGCTCGATGATACAGAGAAGCCCTGCATGGTGAGTAGAGTCAGTCAGCGTGCTTTTGCGCGGTGAAGTTGAGGTCGCCGAGACCCACAAAGAGCGAGAACGAGCCCTGTGGAGTCGCTTGAGAGTCAGCTTTCGCAGCAGAAAACTATCCTACAGTGCGAAACTTACACCACATATCAAAAGCGAGCTGCTTGCGGGCGTGGTAGGAGACTGCGGAGCCGGAGGAGGTCAGCGGAAGTCCAATCTCGCCGATGCTCCAGCGGCCAACTCACTGTACTGCGTCGCCGAGTGTGACTGCTCGAACCTTGCCTCGACGTCGTCTTCATCCTCCTCTTCGTCAAAAACGCCTGCGAATCAGAGAGGATCAGCTTTCGCTCTCGGCGACGGCGAGAGCAGCTTCTGAGCCTTACCAAGCGATTTCTCCTCGTAGACGTTGGTGCTGCGAATACTCACAGCGATCGGGTACACCGCGACGTACATCATGATGACGTAGAGCAGCTGAAGAGCTGGCGCCGTGCTCGAGAGGGAGACGACCGAGAATCCGGCGGCGCGAACGGCGATGGCTTGGAAGAGGCCGTCGATGACACGCTGGTGGAGTGTAGGAGGTCAGTCATGATGTGAGATTGCCGGGCGAGCGAGAAAGTGTCTTACTGTACCGACGGGTATGACCTCAATCGAGGGGTTGCCGATATCGAGGACGAGGAAGGAGATCCAATCAATCGAGCTGGAGGAGGCAGTAGGGTTAGCAAGTACGGACGACAAGATAAAGGCGATGAGCTGACTTGAGGCAGACGAGGGCGAAGACGAGGAACCAGGTTTGGCTGCGACGAAGGCGCGGCGATTAGCAAGCGTGTCGGCAGACTAAATGCGCGGTCGAGCTCACTGGGAAGGGAAAAGGTAAATGAAGCAGCGCCGAGGATGGTCGAGAAGAAACTGTAGCGTCTCGCGAGTCCTTGAGTCCCTCGGGACAAGTTTGGAGATGCTCCAACTGTGGGTGAAGGACGTCAGCTGGCAATGGTCCGGAAGAGCTCGTCAAGACCTCACATGCAGAAACGCAAGCTAGTGGAAGGTCAGGTTGGTCAGCGATAGTACAGACGAGTCGACGAGCTCGACAACTCACAAGACGGGGTAGGCGGTGTTGCCGCCGAGAATGAGGCAGCACATGACGATGAGGAGGAGGTAGGCGTCTCCAAAGGGCACCATAGACTGGTCGACGAGACTAGAATGGAGAAGGGTCGTGTAAGCGTCGAGAGACAGTAAGAAGCTGACGAAGCGACTCACCTCATGCCGTTGTTGCTGAAGGCCGAGTAGACCTGGAAGAAGACGAACCACGTCGAGTTGAGGTTGACGGAGTCGTCCTCGAGCACTTCGAGGTACTTCCGAGTCTGACTGATCCATGGCGCGAGAAGGAGGACAGCGATGAGTTGGAAGAAGAGCCAGTATCCGGCGACGATGCGAAGCAGCAGTACGAGGGCCTGCGCAGAGAGCATCAGTACAAAGCGCATGTTGTAGACGGCAACGAGAGACGCACCCGGTACTCGACTCCACCGAGTTCTTCCTCCTGCGCCGTCGTTAGGTTGTGGAACTTGGAGTTGCGACCGACGACGGCGTCGAACGAGATGTACGAAACCGGCTTGATGTGAGGGTTGGTCGCCGAGTTGGTGACCGAATGGGTAGAAGCGAGAGTGGTGGTCCTCGGCATGGTGAGGTTGCGCTCGACGACGTGATTGAGGGCGGGGATCTTGCTCCGAGCGTAGGAGGCGGCGGCGAGGATGGGATTGGGGAAGCCTCCGAAGCCAGTTGTAATGGCCTCGTCGGGTTGGTAGGTTCCTGTTCGGGTGAGCGTCCGTGTAGGGTCGCGAAGGGTGGAGTGTGAGGGGCGCCGACCAGGAGCATCTGCGAAAGCGAGGTCAGCTTCGGCGTTCGTTGGAGCTTGAGACGTCGACCTACCCGGATCAGGGTTGTGCGTTCGTGTCCGTCGTAAGCGCAGCTCCGAGTCTTCGTCGCGGAACTCGATGGTGCGAGACCGAGGGAAGTTGCGAAAGTTCGGCGAGGTGGGCGTTTGAACCTGTCCTTCGGTGAGGGTGCCGAGATGTGGGTCTGCGCAGAGCTGGTCAGCGACCACCATCGATCTACCTGCGGGAGCTCTAACTCACCCATAGTCCGAGTGCGAGGCATGTGGTGGTCGAGCCGGAAGTGCCCAATGTCGGCCGCGACCGAATCGCTTGCTCGCCGTAGGTGAGCGTGCGAGGTTCGACTCGGTAAGCTCGAGTCGTCGAACTGGATACTATGGATGAGATTGTAGGGTCAGCGACCGGCGCAGCATCACGACAGACACAACTTACGCCGTCCGAGTTTCAGTGAAGGGGACGGGCAGGCGCTCATGGATCTCCTCCTCCTCGACCTCCTCAGCGGCAGGTGTAGCAGCAGGCGTAGCTTCGAGCGATGACTCCGACTCGGGCTCCTCGGTGAAGACGTGATGTCCGCCGCCCTGCTGCTCGATCTCCTCGGCGGTGGCCTTCTCGCTGAGCCATCCCGTCACGTTCATCTCGTTGACGCGCACGGGCACGTCGATGCGCTTGATCATGTCGGCGCGAAGTTTCTCCTTCTTCTTCTTCTTCTTGCGCTGCTTCTCCTTTTCGACTTCCCGCGTAGGTGTGGCCGATCCAGCGGGCGAGTTGGCGTTCGAGTTGAGGAAGGCTTCGGAGCGTCCGAGATGGTCGACGGGATTCGGGCGCGAGTATGGGTTGTAGACGCGTCCTTCGAGTGCGGCCTGTGGAATGTACAGGTCAGCGGCGTCGGGGTGTTGGGCGAGCTCGAGTATTCCGAACCTCTTCGGCTCCGACGGCGTCCACACGACTCCGAGCTTCGGCTGTAGGATAGTGAGGTGAGCACGAGTAGGTCTCTTTGAAAATCAGACTACTTACGATCGTTCTCGACCATGTATTTGAACTTGCGCCGAAAGAACCGTCTGCGCCGAGGTGGGTCAGTTGACCGCAGAGGGCTAGGAAAGCTGCGTGGACGTACAGGCGAATGACGATAGTGATGATGGACACGAAACTGAGCGATCCGATGGTCATATTGATCTATTAAGCGGCACCGAGGTCAGCGAGCGCGTTCGCCGAAGGGAGCCCGGGGTAAAGCAGCGCCAAGGCAACCTCGAGTCACTCACAAAAAGCATGACCTGCTGCCAAGTAGTCAAATCGTTCATGAGAACCGAATTGAGACCAGTCACAGTTGCGGCCTGCGCGTAGGAAGGGAGTTAGCATTCGGCGATGGCCTTCCGAGCTCGGCGTGGGCGCTGCTGAGGCAAGGGAGAGGTCCCGAGGCAAGCTGGAGGAGATGTAGAGAGTGCCTTCTTGATGGCGAACGAGCACTCACCGACACACACATGAAAAGGCAGTCGATATAAGCGATCTTGCCCTTCTCGGGCGACGAAGCGTAGAATATTCCGCTGGTGATGAGCGGTAGGAGTATGAACGCGATCATATGGCAACGGTAGAAGTTGGACTCCCTGGCTGCAGGTTCAATAGGTTTACAAAGGCGTCAGTAGCGTCTCAGGCGAACGGCGCATACTCGACCCAGCGCTTGCTGCCACTTACCGATGAATTCGGACACGGAGGTGTACAGCGCCGAGTTGCGAAAGATAGAAGGAGTCTTCGCTGCCGTGCTAGGATGCCGCGCCAGCGACAGACGACGTCCAAACGGGGCCATCTTGAAAGGCGGAGGACGCGGTTCGTCTCGAGGCGTGTAGAGGGTAGAAGCGTGCAGAAGTGCAGCCGAGGCCTACAGACGGGCTGCAGAAAGCTGCTCCTGCGAGCCGAGCTGCGCTGAGCTGTTGTCGACGGTCGGCGAGTTTGAACGAGGAAGAGGACGGAGGGAGACCTCGAAATCGCTTGAGCCCCGCGTGAAAGGTCGAGACTTTCGCAAGTCGAATTCTACTAGTACTGTAGTGCGGAAAAGGGTTTCGCGAGAGTTGCGAAATACAGTGAAATAGTCTGACAATTGTTGTTCTGTACACTCCGCATCGACAGCCCGTTTCTCGGCGCTCGGCGCGCAGGAGGCCAATCTTTCACCGTACTTCGCGTGCTTCTTGAAAACAGCTCAAGACTTTCGGATGAGTCAGATGAGTAATACAGGTGCATGTAAGGTGTACAACAATCACAGAGACTCGGTGTCCTCAGCCTCGAGCCGCGTACGAAGCGCTCTGCCTCCTCGCCTCGCCGTCGCCTGATTCCCGTCTGCTCCTCCCTTCTGGGTCAAACACCTGCGATGCATCATCGTTGTTGTCCACCAAATCATCTGGGAGCATGATGGAGCGGTCGATCTGTGCGGAAGAGGGGTCAGCGAGGCTGGCAGGCTCAGCGCCGAGCGCCGAGAGTCGAGCTTCTGGCGAGGAGAAGTGACGTCGAGACGTGAAGGGGGTGAGAGGAGGTGGGCAGGTGAAGGTGATGGAGCTGAACCCACAGCGCGAGGTAATCCTCGGTGGCGACCGCGGAGCATGACGGCGATCAAGATGATTTTGCTGCCATTTCTCAGTCCGCCGGAAAGGGAGGTGCTGGTTGAGGGTCCCGCTCCCAAGCTGAGGCCGATGGTACCATATGCAGAGGATAGCTCAAAAAGAAGGGAGAAGACTTGATGGTGAACAGAAAGGTCGGCAGGTGGAGAGGAGCAGGGCGAGAGAAGATCAGCTCTACAGACGAGGCGAACTGGGGCTAGCGGGCTCACTAGTGATCCAGCTGTATGCGAGATATGGCAGGAGTCGGGTTAGCCGGTGGACGGTGGTAGGACAAGGATAGGGTGCCAGGGCGGCATGTCGAGGCAAGGTCAGCGACTCGAGCCCGAAGCGCTCAAGGCCCATGTAGGCCTCGAGATAGCATTCAGAAGCCTACGGATGCTCCTCGTCAATGATCTTAGCTCGCTCGATGATGCACAGAAGCCAGAGTGCGCCGACGAGCCCTGCGAGAAGATTCGGTCAGCTCGGCGGAGCTGCGAGGACGAGAGGACCACATACACCACATGTCGAACGCCAGCTGCTTGCGAGCGTGGTAGCGGATGTAATTTCCCGTCGTTTTGGGCTTCTTTGCTCGCGCCGCCGAGTCAAACTTGGCCTCGACATCGTCCTCGTCGTCCGATTCTTCGAATATCCCCATCGACTTCTCCTCGTAAACGTTGGTCGCCCTGATACTGACCGCTACCGGATATGCGGCGACTTGGAACATCGAAACGTAGAGCACTTGTAGGGCGGGAGCGATGGTGGCGAGCGAGACGATGGCCAGTCCCGAGGTGCGAACGGCGACGGCTTGGAAGAGGCCGAGGAAGACTCGGTTGGCGATGGGGATGCGCTCAATCTCTTCGTTTCCGATCTGGGTGTGGAAACGAAGTTGGAGGAGCGGCAGGTCAGCGAAGAGCGAGTTGGCGAGCGCTGAGCGATCTCGGCGTTGCGAAATGATGAGGTCGAAGCTCACGTCGAGTAGGAGGAAGGAA
The DNA here is from genome assembly GCA_001600635.1 of Leucosporidium creatinivorum. Taxonomy (NCBI): domain Eukaryota; kingdom Fungi; phylum Basidiomycota; class Microbotryomycetes; order Leucosporidiales; family Leucosporidiaceae; genus Leucosporidium; species Leucosporidium creatinivorum. The sequence continues at coordinate 573,364 of BCKL01000003.1, read as the reverse complement.
GCCCAGTCGATGCAGTTGAGGACGAGGAGGACGAAGGCCTGTTTCAGTGACGGAAGTGAGTCAGCTTCTGCTCGCGGTCCCTCAGTTCTCGGCGATGAGAGCTTGCCAGAAACCAAGTTTGACTATGGAGTACTTGAGGTCAGCTTGCTTCGGGGTACGCAGGGAAAGAACTCACTGCGAGGGGAAGAGGTAGAGGAAGCAACGCCGAGGGTGGTCGAGGAGGAACTGCAGCGTCTCGCGAGTCCGTGTGGCCTTCGGCGCCAGCTTCGAGCACGTCCATCTGTGAGGCAGAGCATCAGTAGGGCCTTGACCGAGCAAAGCCGGGAGAGCAGACGCACATGAGTACTCGCAAGTAGATCGGGAAGGCCGTATTGCCGGCGAGGATGAGGAAGCCGAGCACGATGAGTAACCAGTACGCGGTCTGGAAGGGGATCAGGGAGGAGTCGTGGAGACTGAGACCGCAGTTGTTGAACGCCGACGCGATGATGAAGAAGGTGTACCATACAGGCGAGACGGTCGTATCGGGCGCGGCGAAGACGGGCTGCCATTTCTCCGAGGTAGCGAGCCATGGTGTGATGACGAGCACTCCGAGAAGAGGTAGTAGCAGCGTGTAGCCGATCACAATGCGAAGGAGGACGGTGAGAGCCTACGAAGGAAGTGTCAGCTTCGCCGCTTTGCTCGACTTGCTCGACACAAGCGCCGAACCACCAGACGACTCACCCTAAACTCTACACCGCCCAACTCCTCCTGCTGCTCGGTCGTGAGGCCCTTGAACTTGCTGTTACGTCCGACATTGGGAGTGAAGGAGAAGTAGGGAACCGACTTGGCCGGCGGAGGCGGCTGAGGGTGATCCGATTCGACCGAGAGCTGCCGCTCTGATCCACTTGCGGCGAAGCGACGAGTGATGGCTCCAGCGGCGAGAGTAAGAGGGTTGGGAAATCCTCCAAAGCCCGTCGTGAGCGCCGAGTCGGGACGGAAGTGGCTGTTCGACCGAGCAGGGCGGCCGCCGAGCGCCGATTCTGGGCCGAACTGTTCACTGCTTCGACGAGGGCGGCGGCGGGTGGGAAGAGGCACACCGTTCGACTCGAAAAGTTTGTCGGAGAGATTGCAGGGCTGGTTGCGAAGTGTTCTGTCGTCGCGGAAGTCGATATTTCTTGAGGTCGGCGGAAACTCGCTGATGGCAGGCGAAGGAGGTGCGCCGATCGGAGGACTCGTCGCCAGTTCTGTGGTGCCTAAGGATGAGCATATGTCTCCTGACTGGTTAGAGGATGACAACGCACGGCGTAGCCTGGTCTTGGGCGCCGACTGAACGCGACGACGTTGAGGAACCGTAGAAGGCGAAAGGGGAGGATTCGAGTGCAGACTGAGAGAGTCGGGCTCGTCACTGAGGACATCCGCGATCATTGGACCGTGGGAAGGTGCCAGGGGCTGAGTGTCGAGTACTGGTGTCGCCGTGTGCTGAGCGTCGGGGTCCTTCTCGACGAAGTCGTCGTCCTCGCGAATGACGTTCTCGCTCTGCAGAAATGTCAGCTCATGCGGTTTGAGAAAAGTAGTTGTCTAAGCTTACATCCTGAGCAATGGCGTTGACTCGGCGACGCGCGGTGGCTGTGGAAAGACGATCGAAGTCAGCGCCGAGAAATCACGAGAGCTGCTGTAGCCGACTTGATGTTGCGGCAAAGCAGCTTACCCGAGTGGGCGATGAGGTGGTCGAGCTTGCGTTTGAAGAAGTGGCGTCGGACCATGATGGTGACGATGGATATGGTCGGCGTTGAGCCGAGCATCATGAGCAGCTGAACGTCGGCGGAGACGGGTCAGTCTCTGACGCTGTCGTAGTCAAGAGTCGAGCTTACAAAGAGCAAAACCTGCTGCCAGAAGGTCATATCATTGAGCAAGACCGAGTTCAATCCCGTCTCCGTGGTGGCCTGAGATGGAATATGTGAGCTTCGGCGAGGCGCCGAGGTGGCTTCTGCACCGCCGATTCGAGCTCCGACCGACCAGGCCAACTCGGGAGACTTACGGAGAACACCATGAACAGCGAATCGACCCAGCTGATCTCGTTGTACCCATTGGAGGCCCGAAAGATGCAGGAGGCGATCAGGGGGATGAAGATGAAGCTGAGGAGATGCAGCCTGTACCATTGAGATGGGCCACTGGAGAGGGTGGATGTCAGCTGAAACTGGTGGTACGTTCAGAACTGGCCAACAGCGACTTACAGCACCATTCGGCAACGAGGCGGAGGAAGGGCAGCTTCGCGAGTCCGGGAGGCAGAGCAGGGGCAGTGGAGGGGCTCCTACGCCGAGAGACCCCCCTCTTGATAGACCTGAGACGATCCAGCGTTGTACAGAACACTCGGAGCGAGATGGCAAGAGGGAGAGAGAGCTGAAAGCAGTGCATGTCCTTTGAGTACGCCGGACTTGGCGCTCCGATCTTTCTCCTTCCCACCACTATCACCATCGTCTCGGCTCGGCTCCGGAAGGTATTGCCGCTCCTTTGCCGCGCTACAGACGAAGCGGCCTTACTAAGCCATAGCGCTACAGCACAGCATCTGCCCGTCCTCGACCACGACGCCCTCTCGCCCGTGTTTGTCGAGTGGTCCCCGCTGGTGAGCTGATCTAACGGTTATAGCAGAGCAGGAGCATGTAGGCTTACCTTATATAATCATCTAGAGCTCGCTGTAGCACCTCAGCTACACCACAACAAGAGCGAACAGCGCTAGCGCCGCTCGTCTGGCTCCCTCATCGCGCTCGCTATGAACGGCTACGGAGGGGCCAACGGGGTGCATGCTCAGCCCATGTCGCTGGATGAGCAACAAGCAGCCTTCGTTCGTCAAGCAGCGCAGGCCCAAGGCGCCTCCAACCTCCCTCATCGCGCTCACCCGCCGCCTCGACCTCAACTTCCTCCTTCGGCTTTCAGCGGATCCATGGCGCCGCAAGCAGGCAACGGAGGCATTCCCCAGCCTCCGCCCAACGCTGCCGCCGCCCAGCAGCAAGCTCTCCTCCTTCGCCAGCAGCAAGCGGCGCGTCAAGCCTCCAGCTCTGCCCCTCTCACTGCACCGACCGACGGCGGCCCTCCCTTCGCCGTACCCGTCTACCCTCTCTTCACTCGCATCACACCCATGGAGCCCGGCGTCGAGTTCCCTGCCATCGAGCCGGCAGATCAGCAGCGGGTCAAGAGCTGGATGGAGCGCGACTTGGCCTACGAGAAGGAGCTGCTGGCAGCCAAACGAACGCGCAAGGTCGAGCTCAACAGTATTGCTCATGAGGTCTTTACGAGGGAGGACTGGCTCGGAGGTCCGGATGAGCGACCGCCAGCTCGCATGAGGATTCGGATGGAGGCGGACCGCTCAAGAGAGCACAGCAAGGGCAAGCGAGGAGCAGAGAGGAAGGAGATTCGCATGTGAGTTCTTTCGCTGTACAACTAGGCCGCGAACGCAGAGCTGACAGTTCTGGGATCGCAGGGCCAAGGAGCAGCTTCGCGCGACGGCTCGAGTGCCCGAGGTGCTCATCCCCATTCGCCTGGACTACGAGCACGAGGCCTACAAGCTCCGAGATACCTTCACTTGGAACCTACGAGGTAGATCGTGAATTTGAGCGGGCGAGCGAGCCCTCGCTGACGTGAAGGCTGCTCGCAGAAACCATCATCACCCCCGAGATCTTCGCTTCACACCTCTGCGCCGATCTCCGCCTTCCCTACCACAGCTTCTACAAGGAGATTGTCTCGCAGATCAAGCGCCACATCGAGGAGGCTCAGCTTACCGAGAACTACACGGCGCACTTCGGCGATGACCTCGCTTCGATTCGTGAGGAGAGTCGGCGCTGGTTCGAGACCAAGGCGTTAAAGCGGAGGAAGATTACGACCGAAGACGAGGATGTCGAGATGGCCGAGTCGACGGAGGAGGGAGAGCCTCTCACTCTGAGGGACTTCCCTCGCCAGGAGGGTTTGAACGACGAGCTTCGCGTGACGATCAAGGTGCGCTGCTGCCTCTTCGAAGGCATGCGACGACTGCTGACGCTTTCATATGACAGCTCGACATTACTCTCGACAACCTGCAACTCGTCGACAAGTTTGAGTGGGACATCTCCGACTCTCGCAACTCGCCGGAAGCATTCGCCGAGACGTTTGCCGCCGAGTTAGGTCTTTCTGGAGAGTTCCGGTGCGCTCGCTTCGTATCAATCGCTACAATTGATCTCGCGTGTCTGACGCCTCTCTCTCGCAGGACCGCCATCTCCCACTCGATCCGCGAGCAGGTCGACGTCTACACCAAATCGCTCTGCATCCTCGGTCACGTCAAGGGCGTTCCCATTCCAGACGAGGATCTCCGACGCGAGTTCCTCCCCTCCCTCTTCGAACCCTTCCGCGCCGAGGCCGACGACTACACTCCCCTCCTCAACCAACTCACGCCCGACGAGGTCGAGCGCAACGACAAGGAGCGCGAGCGTGAGGTCAGGCGCAAACGTCGTCAGACCAAAGGCCGAGGCGTCACCCTCCCCGACCGCGAGTTCGTCAAGACGCATCGCACGCTCGTCCCCAAGCCCAACACCGACCCCATCGCCTCCTTCCAAGATCACCGAGGCGACATGGTCTACCCCATGCCAGAACTCTCGCACCCTTACCCTATCGCTCTACCTCCTCCCATCGCCAAGCCCGTCGACCTCGAGACGGTGCCCTCCTCGCCGCTGAAGCTCGTCCCGACCCAAGGCTCCGTCGTCGTTCCCGTCGCCGCCGACGCTCTCAAGGCGGGAGGTAGTCGCCTCAAGCGTCTCAAGCAGAACCCCGACGGCACCTTTGCTCCCTTCGACTCGACCTCGGGCAGCGCGACGCCTGGAGATGCTACGCCTCATGGAGCGACTCCCGTGCCCGAGCCGCCTAAGAAGGTCGCCAAGCCCAAGATGCCCAAGAAGGTCGCCGCTGGACCTTCCGCCGCCCATCTCGAGGCTCTGGGACTTCACCCGCATCTCATCGAGGGCGCTTGGCATTGCGCCAACTGGTGAGCCTCGCTACTTCGCTCTCGATGGGTGAGAACGCCCACTGACTTTCGACTCTCTGCAACAGCGGTGTGCCCGAGAGTGCAGCTGTAGGAAGGCGCAAAGGACCTTCTGGCGCCAACAGTCTTTGTGGACAGTGCGGTGAGTTGAGAGCGATGCGAGTTGGCTAGAAGCGAAGCTGATTTGTCGGTTCTTCCTCGTAGGCAAGTACTTCCATCGCTACCGACGCCAGCGACCCTGCACCTACACCACCGACCTCGAGACTCATCTTCGCTTCAAGGCGGAGGCCGACGCTGCTGCTGCTATCGCCGCAGAGACGGCTGTCGTAGCGAGCCCGAGGGCGTCGACTCGGGCGACGGAGGCCGAAGGCGAGCTGAGGGTGCAGCGTGCTGCCGGTCGTCCCAAGCCTCGCATTCGCGACTCGTCGGACGAGGACTCAGACGACTCGGACGATTCGGCAGCGCCCCTCAAAAACCGTCGAGTACGAGGACAGTCGCCAGATCTCCCCTTCGTCCAGCTCGGCTCTCCCGATTCGGACAACAGCTCCACCTCGGCTCCTTCACCCCCGGCGACTCAGATCCGAGGCATCGCAGCATCAGCACCCACCGCGCAACCGTCAGCAGCAGCTCCCGCACCCGCCGTGGCTCCCGCTTCGTCTTCTTCCACCGTTCCCGTAAGCCCTGCGCCGATCTCGTTGGACCGGTTCCCATCGTTTCGCGGTCGCTGATCTTCTGCTTCTGTTCGCTAACGCAGGAGCCTCTACCGTGGATGAAGGTCGCTGCTGCCGACCTACGAGCAAAGCAAGTCGACGACCGCTTCGAGATTATCCCTCGTCCTCGGCCGCCCGATCCCAACTTGCAAGAGTGGCGCATCCGCTGCTTAGATTGCCCTGGCAAGGTGAGTAGTAGTAGTCGCGATCTTCAAACTCTTCCATCGTGTACCCCTTCCCACCACCGGCCCACCAGGCTTTCCCAGGCGATGGATGAAACGAAGTCTCAGAGGACTGACTTGGCATTCGCCTCCTTCGTGCACGAATCTCGTCTCAGCTCTATAACCTCGGGCCGGGCGAGACGTTGGACAACTTCTCGGTACACTTCAAGAATCGCGTCCACCGTGGCAACGTCGACGCGAGGCTCAAGGGTGGGAAGCAAGGAGGGGATCAGGCGAGACGTGGGATCGACCGAGCTTAAGGCAGAGTTTGAGCGCTTCGGGCGGTGGTGGGAGTTGAGGCGGCGGCCGAGGCGGGCAGCTGTAGCGGTGTATGATACCAATTACGACCAGATGCACTTGTTGCGGTAATGCTCTCTTAGCGTCGGATCTAAAGGCTTTTCCTGCTCGCCGAGAGGAGCTGCGAGACACCTCACACCTCAATCGACATGTGCCTTTTCGAGACGATGTTGGACGAAAAGCTCCAGGCCGTCAACTGCTTCGCTTCCCACGACAGCCACCTTTGTATCGAGCGAACGAAGGCGTTCGGGAAGGGAGGCGGGTCAAGGAAGGGGCGCCGAAGATGGCTCGTCGACTTCTCTCCACGAGGAAAATGTAGCTTCCTTGCACGCGACGGCGGGATTGTGAGAAAGGTACACGGGAACCTCATCCCCCTCATATCCACGAGGGCAGCGAAGGTCGATCTCTCCCTTGAATCAAGAGCCCAGAGCGAGTCCCAGTGTCTGCCCCTTCCTCCTGCCTCCCGCCGTCTGAGTCCTTGCTCTTCTCCCGTCTCGTACCATACCACCTTTGCCCCTTCATACCCCTTCGCTCGCCGCCCGACCATTCTGCAGCGCTTGCTCGACTCTTGAAACGACTTCGGGGCTCTCAACCTTCGCCGGCGCGTCCTTTGAAGCTCGCCAGCTGGCTTGCTACAAGCCAAGATGCAGCAGTGGGCACCTCCGAGCAACGGCGAAGACTGGGATGAACAACGCCACGCTCAATGGCGAGCCGATCCTGCCTCTCAGTCTGTAAGCTTGTCCCCTTGCCCTCCTCTGCCTTTACGAGCCCTCTCGCCGACTTAGAGCTGATGCTGTTCTCCCTCCTTCTTTCTCGCGCGCAGATCGCAGAGCAGGAGCGTATGCACTGGATGGCAGCTGCGCGTCAACACCCTTCGATCGACCCTCAGCACCAGCAGCAAGACCGCCCATCGGTCGGGAGAGCTCACTCATTCCCGCCTGCGCCTCAGCCTTCCAACCCCCGACCATCGACCTCGTCACCTGCAGGAAGCAGCAGCCATCCCAATGCCTACCATCCCTACGCTTCCTCGCCCAAGAAACCCCTCCTCTTCATCAACACGGTCCCGCCGACCGACTCCTCTGCCTCCACGAAACCGAAGCGCAAGCGCATCATGCCAGAGCAGCTCAAGGAGCTCTGTGCGCTGTTTGAGATCACCGACTCGCCTTCATTCGATGCTAGGGAGAAGGTCGGACAGGCAGTGGGCATGACGAACCGCGAAGGTGAGTTCGAAGAAGGAAAAGGGGCTCGGCGTTGAACTCGAGCTGATCTCTCCCTTGCCTTTCTCGCGCCCCTCATTCAGTCCAAGTCTGGTTCCAGAATCGTCGAGCAAAGGTCAATCGCGAGCGTGCAGCAGCGCAGGAAGCCAAGCAGACTCGCCCGACGTCGGCGCCGCGAGAAGGACCCCCTCCCCTCTCGTCCTTCACCTCCCGCTTCTCGGCCGCTACCGACGAGCAGCACGCTGGAGGAGTCGGAGAGCACACTTGGAGGTATCGCCATACGGCAAGAAGCGTGCCAGTGCCACCAGACGCTTCAGAAGGGAACGAATCTGCCTTCCGCCTGCCTCCCCTCCCCGAGCCCCCTTCCCCCGGCCCTCTTCCTCCGCTGCCTCGACCACCTCTTACAAGCCGGCGTTCGCATCCTGGACCTCCACCTGGACGTCAATACTACGAGCAGCCTGGTGGACACGGCCTCGGGATGCCCTCGCCTCAGCCCACCTACCTCCTCCCCTCACCTCAGCCTTCGTACCGCTCGCCGCCTACCTCTCACTACTCGCCGTCGAGCTTCACTCCCTCCTTCTTCGGCATGCCTTCCCCTTCCATCTCTTCCTCACACGGCAGCACGGGCAGTCAGATGTTCACGCCCAACCCTGGATCGGCCTACTCGGCGTCGTCGGGCTACTTCTCGCATCCCGAAGGCCCCTACTCGCCTGGCAACAACTTCCCCTCCCCCTCGGGCACCTTCCTTCGCCTCAGCCTCGACTCTCCTCATGGTGGCTCAGGCTACTCGCCCCGCTCCAACGCCGGATCGTTCGAGCAATCGCCTCTCCCTCCTTCCGAGGCGCCCATTCATCTCCCACCCATCGTTTCCCCGAGGATCTGGAACGGTCCTCAGAGTCTCGGCGACAGGGATCAGCGCGAGCGCGAGTACGAGGTGCAGCGGGCTCGTCAACGCGACTTGGAGCGAGGACATCAGCGCTCGCAGAGTGAGGGAACGGCCACCGATGCCATGCGCCTTCCTCCCATGCGAGGCTCCGCAGAGCCACCAAGGCCTTCCTCCTCTTCCTCTCGCGCTCCTCCTGCCGCCTCCATGCCCACCTCCCCCGAGGACGCCCAACCCGCCACCCTTCACCCCTCGCCTTCTCGCCCGAGCAGCTCTCATCCCCCTTCTTCGCCTCAGTCAGCCCGATCGGCTCAGCAGCGGCCTCAGCGACGCAAGACCTATCCCCACCCAGCGTCCCTCGCACACACGTCGGCTCGCGGAGACGAGCCAGAGGGAGCAATGGGACCACCTTCGGGTCCGGCGGGAGTTGGGCTGGGAATGCTCGCGATGGCGGGCGAGATGGTCGAGGACGACGAGACGGAGAGGGAGAGGGAGGCGAGGGAGCGATACACGGCGACCAGGAAACTCAGTTACAATGCGTTGAGGGAGCAGGCTTCCTCTTCGGCCGAGGGCGGCGCCGCTGGGCAGGACGCCGAGATGGGAGGGATGTGACATAGTCTTTCAATCAGTAGTACATGCATGCTTGTGCTTTTATTGTTCTTCGCCCGTAAAATCGATTGTCTTTGCCCTCGTCTTGCCTTGAAGAGCCGAGAGCGAGCGAGAAGTGAAAAGGAGTCTTGCCAGATCACTAGGTCGAGGGGTATTTCTGTAGCCGACAACACATTCAGATCTCTCCATCTTAGCTTCCTACAGCCTTCTGGAGGGGTTTCGGGTCTCGGTCATTGCTGACGAAGATGGGCTTGAAATTGGCTGAGCTGAGGCCGACGTCTCTTGCCTTCCTGCCCTTCACTGCTCTTGCATGCTCCCTCGCCTCGCCACTAGGACACTCAAACCGATCTCATCTACTCGCACGATGTCTACTGTTACTCGTATCCCTGTTGATGTCGAGGTGAGCCCTCTCGGCTGTCGAATTGGTCGCCGATCCGCCGAGCACCTCTGCTCACGCTTCACCATCACCACAGATCACGAGCGACTCCATCTGCCCATTCTGCTTCGTGGGATTTAGGCGTATTACTAAGGCGATTCAGCAGGCCAAGGACAACGACCTCCCCCTCGACTTCAGCATCTCCTTCGCTCCGTTCCTCCTCGATCCCACTCTGCCGAACTCCCCAGGCGAGGTCAAGCGTGACCGCTACATCCGCAAGTTTGGAGGTGTCGAGAAAGTTGCCGCGATGGAAGAGGCGATGGTGGAGCGCGGCAAGGCAGAGAACATCAACTTCTCGTACGGCGGCGTAGTGAGCCAGACGACCGACAGTCACCGCATGATTTCAAAGGCGAGGGAGCTCAAGGGTGAGGAGGGCCAACTTCGCTTCGTAGAGAGGTGAGTCTTACACTTGACGCACCCATTCCGGCGATGCTCGTCTGAACCCTTGACCGAACCCATTTCGGCGGATGCTCACCTCTCCTTTGCGCTCGCAGGACCTTCAAGACCTACTTTGAAGAGGAGGGAGACCCTGGATCGCACGAGCTGCTCGCCCGCGACGCCGAGACTACCGACATCATGAGCAAGGCCGACGCCCTCGCCTTCCTCAAGACCGACGAGCTCAAGTCCGAGGTCGAGGCCGGCATTCGCAAGGCTCAGCTGCGCGGCATCTCGGGCGTACCCTTCACCATCCTCAACGGCAAGCTCGGGATTAGTGGAGCGCAGGAGACCGAGACGTTCTACGAGGTGTTTGAGAAGCTTGCCAAGGGCGAGTTGAAGGCGTGAAGAGTAACTCGCGTGCAGTCGAACTTGAATGCTAGATATGCCAGATCGAGGCATGAAACAACGAATGATATAAGCTACATACTTGAAATCTCTGTGGAGTTCTCGGGCTCGGAAGCCGCCTGAGAGTCGAGAGAAGTGAGCGCCGAGAAAGGAGAAAGAGGGGGGTTGGTCTGCTCCAGCGCCTTGCTAGCGGTCCGCGGATGCTAGTAGTGCACTTTTCTGTACTTGATCAACTGAGGGCTGCTCTAGCACGAGCCACTCCGAAGCTGGGATGCTGAGCTCATCAATGCGGCGCCTCTTCCTCTCCGCTCCTCACCTCGTCGCTACTCCTTCACCTCGATGGGACTGCCTACCGCCTACCAGCCAGTCTACTCGACTCCAGCACCTCGACCTAGCAAGCAGCGCCTGTCCAAGCTCGCCGCTTGTTGCGTGCTGGTACTGCTCGCCCTCGCCAACTCGCCTGCCGCTCCCGGTGCTCTCGCGGACGCTGCATGGTGGCTCAAGTCTAAACGCTCGCTGCCTAGTGAACCAAGAGAGCGTGCTCTGGCTTTGCTCGAGACTTCACCCATCATCGGTGAGCTCAGATCGCGCCGTCAAGCCCGAGCGAAGCTGACCTCTCCGGTGCAGACGGCCATATCGACCTGCCTATCCTCGCTCGGGCATTCTTCCGCAACCAAGTCGACGAGATTGATCTCAATGGCGCCGTCAAAGGCCAAGTCGACATCCCGAGGCTGCGAGAAGGGCGAGTCGGCGGCTTCTTTTGGAGCACCTACATCATGTGCCCAGAGGATGCTGGATACCCCAAGGACAACGACGCCAACTTTACGACGCCTACCCATCGCGTGAGGGACACTTTGGAGCAAATTGATGTCGCTCGGCTCTTGATTGACAAGCATTCGGACGTGAGTTGGCCGCCAAAGCTCGGTCGACGCCTCACTGACGGACTCTCGTATTCTTCAACTTCAACAGACTTTTGAGCTCGCTCTCACCGCCAAGGACTGGAAGAGGGCCATCAAAAAGGGCAAGATTGGCGGCATGCTCGGCGTTGAGGGGTGAGTTCCTCCTCTCGCTCCGTCCCCTCGCCCGTGAGCTCATCATGCCCATGTTACAGAGGACACCAGCTCGGCAGCACTCTCTCTACTCTGCGTGCCTACTACGCTCTCGGCGCTCGCTACGTGAGTGCAGGATCCTGGCTCGACGCCCGAACTCTCGCTGACCATGCCCTCGGTTCTCCAGGTCACCCTCACTCACACCTGCCACAACGCCCTAGCGGACTCTTGCGGGATGCAAGGCACTCCCATCACTCCTCGCTGGGGCGGCTTGTCGCCCTTCGGCCGCATTGCAGTGAAGGAGATGAACCGTCTCGGCATGATCGTCGACGTCTCGCACACGGCACCCTCCACCGCTTCAGACGTCCTCACTCTCTCCGTCGCCCCTCCCATATTCTCCCATTCCAACGCTCGCGGAGTGCACGCTGCTGTACGCAACGTGCCCGATTCTATCCTTCGTCGCATCGGCAGGCTCGGAAACGAGGAGAGGGAGAAGGTCGACTTGAGCAAGGACGGCGAGCGAGGATTGGGATGGGGAAACGACACCAATGAAGCAGAGAAGGAGTACGCTTGTCTTTTGCCTCCATTTACCAGCCTTCGCTGACCCATCTCGTCGAGCAGCATCCTCTCGGGCGACGCCCTCATCATGCTCAACTTCTCGCCCGACTTCGTCAGCGAGTGGGGCCAGGAAGGCACACGTGCCAACATCTCCTCCCTTGCCGACCACGCCGACTACATCGGCAGGCTTGCTGGACGGCAGCATTTAGGAATTGGATCTGACTTTGACGGCATCGCCAAAACTCCCGAGGGTCTCGAGGACGTCTCCAAGTACCCCGACTTGCTCGCGGAGCTCATCCGCCGAGGCTGGAGCGATGAGGAGGTCCGAGGCCTGGCGGGAGGCAACTTGTTCAGGGTGGTAGAGAAGGTCGAGAAGGTGGCTCGGTCGCAGCGGGACATCAAGCCGTTCACGGCCATTTTCGACGGCCGAGACGATATGAAGAGGAGGGATCATTTCTAGAAGATCTTGTGTAGACAGTCCTGTAACCACCTTAGTATCACTCACAACGGCAGCCTGTCGGGTCGCGATCTCGGCGCGTTTCGACTCGGCCATTCCTTGCCTTCCTCGTCTTTGCCTCGTGACATGCTCGGCCGCACAGCACTACGGAGAGCGCTGTACAGCATTCCTCATCGCTTGGGATCCTCCTCTCGAGCTGCTCGCCCGTTCGCTACAGAAGCAGACCCCAAAACTTCGCCGCCGCTCGCCAACGAGACGCAGCTCGGCGCTCATGCAGCAACTCCCTTCGCGTCTAGCGCAGAGCGGAGCGTATCCTCGGATACTTGCACAACAATCGTGATCGGCGGTGGACACGCTGGATGCGAAGCAGCGGCAGCATCGGCACGAGCAGGAGCTAGGACTTTGCTGCTCACTCAGCGGCTCGACACGATCGGCGAGATGAGCTGCAACCCTTCGTTCGGAGGTGAGCTGTACGCTGTCTCGTTGTTGCTGCTCTGTCGCTGACGCACTCCCATCTGCAGGAGTCGGCAAGGGAACGCTCGTGCGAGAAGTGGACGCTCTTGACGGATTGTGTGGCAAGATCTCCGGTAAGTGGTTGCAGAGATCTTCCTTCATACCAGTACCCTCCCTACGAGCTCACTGAGGGGTTGGGACTCTTGTGGCACTTGCATTGCTCCGACGCGAAGTAGAAGCTGACCTTCTCCTGCCCCTACAGACCTCGCTGGTATTCAGTTTCACGTCTTGAACCGCAGTAAAGGACCGGCAGTATACGTATGCTACTCTTCCGCTGTTCCTGCGCACTTGGAACCTGTCGCTCACGGCTCGGCTTTGCCTTTCGCAGGGCCCTCGCGCACAAATCGACCGCAAGATCTACAAACGCAGCATGCAAGAAATCCTTAACAACTACCCCAACCTGGAGATTCGAAGCGCCAGCGTCAAGGACGTTGTGCTCTCAGATCCGGTCGAGGGCGAACCTCGCCGAGTGGTCGGCCTTCGTGTCGGTGCGTTTGGCCAGTCTCTGGACGTTCGGAAGCGCGCTGAAGCTTCTTCCTCCTGGCAGATCAAGGCGAGGTTATTCCTTGCAAGTCTGTTGTCGTTGCGACGGGCACCTTTCTCGGCGGAGAGACTCACATCGGCCTCGAGACGACCCCCTTCGGCCGCATCAACGAGCCTGCTGCGCACTCGCTCTCGCGCTCACTGGAGGAAGCTGGCTTTAACCTCGCTCGTCTCAAGACTGGCACTCCCCCTCGCCTGCTCAAGTCGTCCATCAACTTCGAGGGCCTCGCCGAGCAGATCGGCGACCAGCCTGCTAGCCCTTTCTCCTTCATGACCGACCGCGTCGCCAATGAGGTGCGTCAGATCGATACAGGATCGCTTCGACGCTTGCTGACCCCACTCAACAGGACAACCAAGTCTCATGCTATCAAACGGAGACCAACGAGCGGACTCATGCCATCGTCTCGGCCAATCTGCACCGTTCCATCCACATCCGCGAGACCGTCAAGGGTACGTCTGAGCTCTGTTCAAGCTATAGCTTGAGCTCACACATGTTTGATCGCATCGCAGGCCCTCGGTACTGCCCTTCCATCGAGTCCAAGGTCGTTCGGTTCGGCGACAAGCTCAGCCACACCGTTTGGCTCGAGCCCGAGGGCTACGACTCGGGTGAGTACCAACATTTAGCACTCGTTGATAGCGGAGCGCTGACACCCAAGCTCCCAGATCTCATCTACCCGAACGGCCTCTCGGTGACGCTGCCTGCCGAGTATCAGCTCGAGCTCCTCAAGAGCATTCGTGGACTGGAGAACGTCGAGATGGTACAGCCTGGATACGGTGTAGAGTACGACCACGTGGATCCGCGAGAGCTCAAGCGTATGTATTATACCCAGCTTTCCTACCGAGCCGAAGCTGACTTTACGCTCGCAGACACCCTCGAGACGAAGCGGATATCGGTACGCCTCTCTCAGTCGTCGGAAGTTTGAGACGATTACTGACCTTGCTCCGACTCGAACAGGGCCTCTTCCTCTGCGGTCAGATCAACGGCACGACCGGGTACGAGGAGGCGGCAGCGCAGGGAGTGCTTGCTGGCATCAACGCTGGACTCTCGGCGCTTGGTCGCGAGCAGCTCGTTCTCAGCCGAGCAGATGGCTTCATTGGTGTCTTGGTGGACGATCTTGTGACCAAGGGCGTGAACGAGCCTTGTACGTAGTCGCTTCCTTCTCGCTTCTCGTCGTCCAAGCCTTCGCCAAGGCCATGGCTGACTTCATCGCGCCCGCAGATCGCATGTTCACCTCGAGGAGCGAGTACCGCGTCTCCCTTCGGTCCGATAACGCCGACTTGCGCTTGACGGCGAAGGGAAGGGCGGTCGGCGTAGTCTCCGACGAGCGGTGGGCGCACCTTACGAGCACTAAAGGCGACCTCGACTCGGGAATCAAGTTGATGGAGGACTTCACGCTACCACCTCAGCACTGGAACCGCGAGGGCTTCGAGGTCAGGCAAGACGGGCAGCGCCGAAGGTGAGCCGCGACGAGACCGTCGAAGAGCGCGGCGCTGACAGCGTTCTTCGCAGCGCCTTCGATCTACTGCACTACAAGGGTGTCAATATTCAGCGCCTTCTCTCCGTCGTCCCAGGCCTCCAGAACTTCTCGCCTCGCATCCTCGAGCGCCTCAACATCGAAGGCCTCTACAAGCAGCACATCATCCGACAGGCAAGTCCTGCTCTTGAGCCGCTCCGCCTTCTCTCATCACTAACGCCTCAATCCTCACAGACACACGACGTCGCCTTGTTCCTCCGCGACGAGTCACTTGCCATCGACGCTGACATCGACTACTCGCTGATTCCGGGCATGTCCACCGAGGTCCGTCAGCGACTCACGCTCAGTCGGCCAGCTACTCTGGGCCAAGCAAAGCGGTTGGAGGGCGTCACTCCAGCCTCGCTGGTGTCTCTCTTCAAGCACGTTCGGTCGTCGTCAAAGCGAGCCGAGGCGGAGGCGTTGGTGATGGCGGGCGAGGCGAGGTTGGGCATGTAGAGCTTTGTTGTTACATTAGATCATCTTCTTCGCCCCTCTGTCTCCTAGCGTCTTCGAGAGCGAGAACGAGAGATGCATAGTGAATCGCAGAACAGCTAGACAGATCAAGCTCAGCGTCGCTCTATCCCGAATCGCCCACCCCGTGCTGAACTATCGCAGCTCGCGCAGCTTGACCACCACAGTGAAGACTAAAGCCAGTGCAAATCCCATCAAGAAGGCGAAGAGAACGAGAACGTCTCTGTGACCGAGGCCAGAGTCAGCTCGGCGCTCTCAAAGCTCGCGGAGGGAGACTGACCTGTAGTAGGCATCCGGCTTGAAGCCAAAGAGCGTATCCATGATCACAGCGGCGTTGATCTGAACCTTGACACCCTCGAGTGAGTCCACGATCACTAGAGAGGCTGTTAGTGATGTTGACCGAGCAGGACATGCGACTACTCGGCGGCCAGATCGACTCACTTAAGCCGGCCGAGACCTCGTTTATAGCGAGTCCTTCCAGACAATATTTGAGAGGTGCGAGCCATTGCAGCCAGCGCAGCACGGGAGGTATTGAGGCGAGGTTGACGAAGAAGCCGGCGTAGGCCTGAAGGCAGCGAAATCAGCCACGAGAGTCGGCTGTAGGGCACCCGGGAGCTCACCATTTGGAAGAGGTTGATCACTGAAGAGAGAAGGATGGCGATGCCAGTATCGGGGATGAGCGCGGCGAGGAAAAGCTGTTCGGCTAGGGTCAGCTAGTCGCCGAGCAGAACCGACGAGCCGACTCACGTTCCACATCGTCGTTGCGATATTGAAGAGGACCAGAACGAGGAGGAACTTGAAAAAGTAAGCCGCAGAATGAGCCAAGCCGACCATCCAGCTGCAGGTGAAACGGATCAGCGAGGGCTCCGAGTGCTCGGCGGTTCATGTGAGAGCTCACTAGACGATGCAAGAGACGATGATGGTCGGTAGAATTCGGAGAGGGATGATGTCCTGTTGGTGGCGGAATGGTAAGCTCGACTCTCGCTGCCACTTAGCCCTCTACTCACCAGCACGACTCGCGACAAGAACCATGAGAGCGGCGAGTAGTAGCTGTTGGCGCGCTCGCGGAGGAACAGGTGCTTGACGTTGCTGAAGTTGGAGAGGGCGGAGAGGGAGGAGAAGGCGAGTAGCGAGCCGAGGAAGAAGAGGGAGCCTATCCTTGACTGGAAGCCGCCGATCGTGAGGTCGACCTGCGCAAGGGGAGAAGGGTGAGCCTTGACTCGGCCAAGAGTCCGGTTATGCTCACCTTGTAGTAGAGACCCCCAACGAACAGTCCAACGATGGCCGAGACCGCCACATGCATCACGACTAAGCTCCAATCCCGTCGCAGGTTTCGAAGCTCTCGGCCGGCGAGCACTTCGAACTGCGTAAGGAGCGTCGTAACGGGTCTTGACTGGATCTTGACGGATGAAGGTCCCTCTGCCACGAGCGAGAACTTGCGCAGGATGGGCTTCGTCGGCAGAAGCTCGCCCTCCTTGTCGTCGTCGGTGCTGCTGCCAGTGAGCGAGGCGTGCCGAGGTGCTGCTGTCGAAGGGGAGCTGGCGATGTCGAGAAGATCTGTAGGGGGAACAGATCAGCTTCTTGATTTATTGAGAGTAGGCGAAGGCAGCAGCGCACGATCTGCAGGATTCCATCCAGCAGGGACAGCGAACTTCTCGACGACTCGATGCGGCGAGCCATCGTAGAGCTGGCGACCTCCTCCGAGAAGAATGATGTGGTTGAAGAGGTAGAAGATCTGAGACGAAGGCTGGTGAATGGTCTGTAGACGAGATTCGGTCAGCAACGGGGTCCGATCTCAACTCGGCGGAGGGCAAAGCCAGGGTTCGAGGTGACGAACGGTGATGACGGTGGTTTTGCGACCATGCGCTGGGTTGGTGAGAGTCTTGAGGACTTGAACGACTCGCAGAGCAGCGGTGGAGTCGAGGCCTGGAGGGACATGGGTCAGCTCGGCGGGGAAGCCAAGGTTCGGCGGAGCCTGAGTAGAGGTAGAAAGCCCACCAGACGTCGGCTCATCGCAGATAAGTACCGAAGGTGCTGCGAGAAGCTCCAGGCCGATGCTCAAACGTCTGCGTTCGCCGCCCGAGATTCCTCGACGCTCTGATCCGCCAATCTGCGAGTCGGCGACGTCTTGCAGGCCGAGCTGTGCGAGGACCTCGAAGACTCGTTCGCTTTAGGGGGTAAAGGCAGGTCAGCGAGCATCCAGAACGAGGGACAGTACAAGTAGCGTACTTTTTGACGGCTTGAGAGATGTTCTCGGGCATCTTCAGGTCGGCGGCGAACAGAAGGGCTTCTCGGACCGTGCTGGTAGGCGGTAGAACGTCGTGCTGATCCACTACGCCAATCTTGACGCTCTCCTTCCACTGCGTGGTCAGCGCAAAGTGCACCGAGCCCGATTTCTCTCCACTCTTGCGCTTGCCAGCGAGGAGATCCACCAGGGTCGACTTGCCCGCGCCGGAGGGCCCGAGGATAGCGCAGAGCTGGCCTCCTTCGACGTTCCCGCTGAGGTTGTCGAGAATGATGCGACCGCTTTGACGAGGTCGGCCAGGGATCCAGCTTCTCGCTCGCGCTGGGGCTGCGTAGCCGACTCCTTCCCAGCGCACCCCAGCAGCTCCTGCCGCCTTATCCTCCGCCGCATCTGCAAGCTTGATCGGCTTCCGCCTTTCTTTCTTCTGCGAGACGAGGCCGACTGCGAGGAGAGCGAGTAGCAAGAGGACGATTGCGCCGAGCACGGCTAGCCCTCCGATGACTCCAGGGCTGAGGCTGTTGCCTCCGCTAGCTGTCGACGTGCTGAATGTGGCTGAGATGGCGGCGATGGAGGAGGGGCGAACGCATTCGCCGTGTCTGCAGTCCGAGAGCGAGAGGCCGTCGGCGCCGAAGAGGGTTTGGAGGACCGACTGCTTGAAGGCGCAGGAGGCTCCAGCGGCATCGCAGGTGACGGAGATGGTGCCCGAGAGACCGTCGATGGTGTCGGCGAGGTCGATGTTTCCTCCGCCGCAGAAGGTCGTGCCGGGGAGGCAGGTGCACCTGGAGGTAGGAAGGCCGAGGTCAGATCCTGGACGCCTCGCTCCACGCGCAGATGACTAGCCGGAACATACTTGAGATCGCTACAGTACCAAGTTACGGATACCGCGCTGGTGCTGGTAGAGTTGGTCTGTGAGCCTGTCGAGAAAAGAATGTCAGCTCGGCGCAACGAAACGACCGAGGGGTAGCCTCAACGTACAGGTGTCGGCTCTGCAGTAAAACTGCTCAGTGATAGGGGTGTTCTCGTTTGGCGTGTAGAAAAGCTGCGCCGTCATGGTGTCGTTCGGTGATGTGAGAGGGTACAGGGAGAGTGAAGTGTCGGCGACGTGCTGGAAGTCGAGCGTTGTCGTTCCGGGGAAGCTTCCTTGCAGCGTCGGGTTCTGTGAAAGTCCTTGTGAGCTTGATCCCAGTATGTAGCTCGATACGAGACGACCTACGGCTACATCGCATGAGACGGCTCCCTCGGTCCACACCCACGCTCCACTCGATAAGATGGCGCTCTCTCCCCCGCTCGTCGCCCCAGCACATGCAGCAGCTGTGACTGGTACACTGCACGTCGGTCCCGTCCATCCGCTCGAGCACTGGGTGTCACATCCGAGCGACGCGTTGCCGGTGAGAGCAGGCCGATCTTGCGGCTGCTCGAGGGCGTTGCTGCAGAGTAAGGAGCTGCAAGTTGATCCTCCGAATCCAGAGGGACAGCTGGCACAATTGGCGCCCGAGCCGTAGTTACTGCAGGATTGCGCGACGGCCGACGAGACAAGGGCGAGGCAGAGAAGGGTCGTCGCTTCCCGCATCCCAGGCTTCGAATGCGGGGTAGGCGCGAAGAGAAGGGGAGAAGGAAGGCGGGATGTGTGGGCTGTTGCTGAGCAGGAGGAGTACAGAAGTCGCGTAGAAGGCTCGGTCGAGGGTGTAAAGTGGGGAGTCAACGGCGGGAAGGAGAGCGAGACAGGGCCGAGCGAACGGTTCCAAAATGGGCTCCTCCGATCCGAACTCTGCTTCCTACCGCTCACTTGCTTCGCTCCAGTCGCCACAAACGTACCCTCAGATTCACCTACAGCTTCCCGCCATGCTCGCCCTTCGTCTATCGCTCGTCCTCTCCCTCGCCGCGCTCGGCGCCGCCCAGTCAAACGCGAGCACCCCCACTTCGAGCGCTGCCACGACGGCTTCGACTGCTGCTGTCCCTTCCTGCGCTCTCAGCTGTGTCCGTGAGTGATCTCGCTTCTCCTCCGAGTGTTGTCAAGGGCTGGAGGCGGAGGAAGAGCAGGCCGAAGCACGAGTGGGGAGGATGGATGGATCGTCTGTGGTAGGGCTTGACGCGCAAGCTCGGAGACCTTTACGAAACTACAGAGATACGGATCACGCGATACGAGCTGGAGGGCAACCTAGGAGGAACGGACGCGTGGAGGGCGGCCGCCGAGCCTCATCAATTTCCTTCTTCGAGCTTGACGCTGACCCACGCTGCACCCCCAGTCACCTCGCTTCCCAACACCGGCTGCGCTGCGTACGGAGTGTCCAACATCACCTGTATCTGCACCGACGCGCCCTTCCAGCTCGCCGTAAGTCCCAGTTCGGCGTTGTCGGCTTTCTCCCGCTGACCCTCCTCCTCGTCCCCACAGTACTACAAGTGCCAGCAGGCTTGTGAGTGAACTGAAGCGTACTCTTCTGCTTACCTCGCGCTCACCTTTTTATGCTACACAACAGCCTGCTCCGCCAGTGACCTCGAGAAGGCTCTTGCTTACGGATCACAGACGTGCGCCGAGAACAAGACTCCCATCACGACCTCTGCCATCCCCTCGGGCTGTACGTTCAAGCGGTTTCATCACCTCCTCATCTCTGATCTCTGGACCCTCGCTGACACCTGCATACATACACACAGTCACCAGCGGCGCCGGCGCCAGCTCCAAGTCGGCGACCTCCTCAGGCTCTGGCATCTCTGCCTCGCGTAGCGCCACTGGAATCTCGAGCGCCGCCTCCGGTGCTGCTACTTCGGCTCCCGCGTCTTCCGCCCTCAAGGCCTTCGAGTTTGGAGCTGGTTCGGCGATGATGCTCGGCGTTTCGGTCGTCGCTGCACTGGGAGGAGTCGGGCTCTTGTTGTAGAGGATCCCCAGCTTCCTCCTTTCACTTTCAGTATCGCTTTACAATCCGTATGAGGTCAACTGCAGTCCGCCGTTCTCAGGGAGCTAGATTAAGGGAAGGGAGAGGCTGACTTCGACAGGGAGAGCTGAGCTGCTCGGCGTTTTGGCGATTGATGCGAGGACGAAGGTCAGTCGACGTTGACGGGGCTGCTAGGAGTGCCAGCTACGATCAGAGACCGGACGAGTCCGAAGCGAGCAGAGCATGAGCATCCTGTGCAAGTTCTGTCAAGCTCGCCGAACTCTCTCAATCTCGCTCTCTCCTTCTCCCGCGTGATGTGCAGTCCAAGACAAGCTTGGATTAAGGTAAGAGGAGGGGGATGTACAACAGGAGTAGAGAGCTAGTGCGGGAGACTAATCAAGAGAGATGGGCGAGAGCCGTCTAGTTGTGGCTTCCGATCCATGCCGACCAGGGCTTGACATCCTTGGGAACACGTCCCTCGGTGTAGCCGTTGAGCTCGCCCGCCAGCATCTTCTTCGAGAGAGCCTGCACCCACAGGTCGGCGAGGGGCCCGTTGTTGATGAGGACGATGCCGAAATCGACGGCGTTCCTAAAGAGCGGGAGGGCGAGGGTCAGCTTCGGCGAGGAGGGAGGAGAGGAAGGGAGAAGGAAACACACCTGCGAGCGACGTAGTCCTCGTCGACAGTGTCACGTCCACGAGCCTTGGCAAGATTGATGACCGACTGGATGTCGTACTTCTCGAAGACCTCCTACGAACGGGTGAGAGAGGTCAAGTCAGCTTCGAGCGCCTCGACTCAGCGCGGGGGCAAACAAGAGAACGCACCTGGAGCTTCCTCTTGTCCTTGAGGGGGAAGAAGATGCGCTCGGTAGGCGAAACATAGTCGAGCGAGTTGAGGTACTCCTCGACGACGGGCGACGAGCAGAAGAGCTTGAACCCGAGGTCCGAGAGGCCCTTGGCGACCTTGGCCATGAAGGGCGAGGCGACATCACCGCCGATGAGGACACCCGACTTGGCTTGAGGGACCTTGAAGCCGTTGGTCGAGGTGAGCGAGTTGAAGTAGGCCTCGGCGACGTCGGCTCCGAAGGCGGCGACTTCTCCGGTCGAGGCCATCTCGACTCCGAGGAAGGGGTCTGGTGTACGTGAAGGTTCAGCGAACTGGAGCCGAGAAGACGAGAGAACGAGTCCCAACTCACCGGCACCAGCGAGACGAGTCCACGAGAACTGAGGAACCTTGATGGCGACGTAGTCCCTCTTCTCGGCCATGAGATCCACGGGAGCGGGGACGTCCTGTCCGACAATGGCGGCGGTCGCGACGTCGATAAAGTTGGTGCCGAGGACCTTGGACACGAAGGGGAAGGAGCGCGAGGCGCGGAGGTTGCACTCGATGACCTTGAGGACCGTCTCCTTGCCGGGCGTCTCCTTGCGGATGATCTGCATGTTGAACGGTCCCGAGATCTCGAACGCCTTGGCGACCTTCTGGGCAATCTCCTTGAGGCGCGCGAGGTCATCGTCGACGAGGGAGAAGGGAGGGAGGACGAGGGTGGCGTCTCCCGAGTGGACTCCAGCGTTCTCGACGTGCTCCGAAACGGCGTGGACGAGCAGCTCGCCCTTGTACGCAACGGCGTCAATGTCGATCTCTTGCGCCGCGTCGATGAACTTGGTGATGACGGTGGGGTACTCGGACGAGACTTCGGCGGCGGCGGTGAGCGAGTGCTCGAGGGTCGACTCGTCCCACACGACGTTCATGGCCGCTCCCGAGAGGACGTAGGAAGGGCGAATGAGGACGGGGTACGAGACCTTGTTGGCGAAAGCCTTGGCCGACTCGACGGTCGTGGCTTCCACCCAGTCGGGCTGGTCGATGCCATTCTTGTCGAGGATGGCCGAGAACTTGTGGCGGTCCTCGGCGTTGTCGATCATGTCGGGGTCGGTTCCGAGCACCTTGACGCCCGTCTCCTTGAGGCGGAGGGCGATGTTCTGCGGCAGCTGGCCTGTTGGTGACGAATGCGAGAGTCAGCGCGAGTTCTGCACGACTACGAGAGCGCAAGAACTCACCTCCAACGGAAACGACGACACCCTCGGAGCCCTCGAGCTCGTAGATATCCATGACACGCTCCCATCCGAGCTCCTCAAAGTAGAGGCGGTCGGCCTCATCAAAGTCGGTCGACACCGTCTCGGGGTTGTAGTTGATCATGACCGTCTTCTTGCCCATCTCGCGGACCTTGCGGGCGCAAGTGACGGCGCACCAATCAAACTCGACCGACGATCCAATGCGGTACACTCCCGAGCCGAGGACCATGGTGCCGTGCTCGTTGAACTCAATGTCGTGCTCCGAGGCGTTGTAGGTGGTGTAGAGGTAGTTGGTGTGCGCGGGGTATTCGGCGGCGAGCGTGTCGATGCGCTTGACGAAGGGGGTGACGCCGAGCGACTTGCGGTGCGCGCGGACGGCGTCCTCGGTCGAAGGGATGGGGAGGAGGTCGGCGATCTGACGATCCGAGAAGCCCATGCGCTTGGCCGTCTTCATCAGCTCGTGCGAGACGGAGGGGAGGTCCGCCGTGGCCTTGATCTCGCGGTGGACGCGGACAATGTTGTCGAGCTTGTAGAGGAACCAGTTGTCAATCTTGGTGAGGCGGTGGATGTCCTCGACCGTGTAGTTGCAGTTGAGCATGGCGTGGGCGATGGCGAACAGGCGCTGGTCGGTAGGGACGCGGAGGGCGTGGTCCAAGTCCTCGGGCTTGAAGTAGGCCTCGAAGCCAGCGTAACGGGGGTCGACCTGGCGGATGGCCTTCTGGAGCGACTCCTCAAAGGTACGACCAATGGCCATGACCTCGCCGACCGACTTCATCGACGAGCCAACCTCGCGGTTGACGTACTGGAACTTGGCCAAATCCCACTTGGGGATCTTGGTGACGATGTAGTCGAGCGAGGGCTCAAAGCACGCGGTGGTGGTCTTGGTGACGGCGTTGGGGAGCTCAGGGAGGGTGTGGCCGAGAGCAATCTTGGCGGCGGTGTAGGCGAGGGGGTAGCCGGTCGCCTTGGAGGCGAGAGCCGACGAACGAGAAAGACGGGCGTTCATCTGTAGAGTCGAAGAGTTAGCGACTGATCTCCGGGTGGTCTAGAAGAGCGAAAGACCTACCTCGATGACCATGTACTCGCGCTTGTTGGGGTTGAGGGCGTACTGAACGTTGCACTCGCCGACGACACCGACGTGACGAACGATCTTGATGGCGGCCGAGCGGAGCATGTGGTACTCGTCCTGTAGGAGAATCACGTCAGCGAGAGTGCAAGAAGCTGGAGGAGAAGAGACGAGCAAGCTCACATCCGAGAGGGTCTGCGAAGGAGCGATGACGATCGAATCTCCCGTGTGTGTGCCGAGAGGGTCGAAGTTCTGTAGGCTGTCGATCAGCGGCTGTTCATCTGCTCGAGAACCTCAAGACCACTCACCTCCATGTTGCAGCAAATGATGACGTTGTCGGCAGCATCCCTGACGACCTCATACTCGAGCTCCTTCCATCCCTTCAACGACTTCTCAATCAAGACCTGGGGCGAGAGGGAGAGGGACTTGGCCGAAAGGTCGCGAAGTTCGTCCTCGTTCTCGGCGAATCCAGACCCGAGCCCACCGAGCGAGAAAGCGGAACGGAGGATGACGGGGTAGCCAATCTTCTCGGCGGCGTCGAGGGCGTCCTTGACCGTCGAGACGGCGACCGAGTGGGCGGCGGGGATACCGATCTCTGTGTTCGAGTAGAGTGTAGGGAGGAAGGAGGTTAGTGAAGAGCCGAGAGGGTCGGAGAGAGCGGACAAGGGGACGAACCCTCAAGAGCCTTGCAGAAGAGATCGCGATCCTCCGAGACCTCGAGGGTGCGGATCTGGGTGCCGAGGACCTTGATGCCGAGGCGCTCAAACACTCCCATCTTCTCGAGCTGGATACCGACGTTAAGAGCGGTCTGTCCTCCGAAAGTGAGGAGGATGCCATCGGGCCTCTCCTTCTCGAGGATGTAGGCGACGTACTCGGCCGTAATGGGGAGGTCTGTAGGGGTAGTAGAGGGTCAGCTTTATGTCTAGGAGGGTACAGTGTAGTGCAAAGAGCTCACAGTAGACCTCGGAGGCCATCTGATGGGAAGTCTGAATCGTCGCGATGTTGGGGTTGATGAGGATCGTCTCTGCAGGTCGCAAGGGTTAGATTCTCGATAATATTCAAAAGATATGAGTCACATCGACATACCAACGTTGGACTCCTTCATGGCCTTGATAGCCTGGGCGCCTGTTGGAGATGCGAAACAAGAAAAAACGCGCTCAGTTCCGACGCTTCGATAAGGTGCTGTAGAGGTCCCAGAGCACTGCCAGTGCAGCAGGGCGGTAATGAGAGCTTATCTCTAGTATCCCGCCCGCGCAGGTCCCTTCAAGTACCCTCGCCCGAGCTCCGTTGGAGCTACCAGCCCGCTTTCCTTTCCTCGACTTCCTCGAAGAGACAACTCACCAGAGTAATCAAACTCTCCGGCCTGACCGATGGACAGTCCACCAGATCCGACAATGAGGACCTTCTTGACATCGGGCCTCTCGAGCTTGGGAAGAACCGCCTGGGAGAGCCGACGAGCGAGGTCGGAAGCGGCCGAGGTGCCATCCTTGGTCTGGATGTGCTGGAATTGCGACGAGATGTCGACGACTTCGGATTCAGCGGGGGCGTTGTTGCGGCGGGAGCGGGTGGTGGAGAAGGAGCGAGGGAGGACGGGGGTGGAGAGAGCCCTGGCGGTGAGAGGGAGGTGGGAAGGGAGTGCGCGAGCGCGAGGGAAGCGAGGGGTGAGGGTGCGGAGCATGTTGTTGATGAGTAGGAGTGTTGTTAGGGAGGGGTTAATCAGTGTCCGATTGCTTTGTAAATGACGGAGTCGAGGCTGTAGTTGAGAGCAGAGAGAGCTGGTTAGCTTCTTATCTCGGATTGAAGCTGTAAAGAGGTGTAGAATCCTTACTAGTCGATTCTGGTCTCTGCGCCAATGAACCAAACAGGCCTGTAGTAGTAGTAGTAGAGTGGTACAGCAGAGAGAGCAGAGCAAGAAGAGTGAGCTGTCGCGTCGAGAAGGGGAGGGGATTGACTCGGGCAGTGGGGAGAAAGAGAAGTAAGAGAGAAACGTACATGCAATGAAGTGCTTGCTGTTAATGTATAAGAGGGGAGAGGGGTAGCAGACGACTAGAAAGTGTGCTGCCTGTAGCCGAGTAGGTCGATGAGAGCTGAGAGAGCGAGTGATGGGAAGGAGGAAGAGAGATTTCCTCGCCCCGCCTCGACGACTTTGAGAAATCGACCCCCAAGTCGAGACCAGCTTCGGAGAAGCAGCAGCAGCAGCTAGGGCTTAGCCTCTTACCGCTTCTTTGAGCTCTCGTTACAGCCACTACAGGTCAGTGTATACTCAGCTACAGCCTACATGCTCCCCTGCTGACTCACCCTGCTCTACTCCCCACTTTCTCACCACTCGACGCGTCTCTCTCTGCTCGCAGCTCAGCTCAGCTCAGGATGAAGCTCTCCCTCGCAGAAGCTTACTCGACCTTGGAGATCCAGCATGGTTAGTCTAGTAGCTATCACTGCTCTACTACAGAGCTAACCCCCGCTACTCGCTACAGGATCAACCGTAGACGAAGCTCGCTCCGCGTACCGCAAGCTCGCCCTCATCCACCATCCCGACAAGAACGAGGGGTCAGAGGAGAGTACCGTCATGTTCCAGGTAAGTCTTATCACCCTACACCTCGCTGCCAGAGCTCTCCGACTGTGGGCCAAACCGCTCGCTCGCTTTGACCTTGAGCTTGCGACTCCGCATCGCATTGCGCTGACTTACCAAACTCTGCTCCCATACTCTTTACCAACCACTACAGCGCGTGTCATCAGCCTACGAGCGTATCCAAGCGCACCACGCCCCGCCCGACCCTCGCGCTCACCCCGGCGGAGGAGGAGGGGGAGGGGGGATGGGCAACTTTAGCTTCTCCTCTGGCTTTGGCCGCCCGCCTGGTTTCGGTTTCGGACCGTTTGGCGGAGGAGGAGGCTTCACCTTCTTTGGTCCGGCTTATCGGCCGGGAATGGCGGGTGGGCAGTTTGATGCCGAGTATGCGAGGTCGAGGCAGGGTGGAGGAGGAGGATACTATCAGGAGGAGAGTGACGAGTATGATGAGGAGGAAGACTATGATGATGACTATGAAGATGAGGATGAGGATGGAGGGTACGGGAGGGGAGGGCCCGATTTCTTCTCCTTCATGTGAGTTTCTCCCAGCGCTCGGCTGGCTCTCGGCTTTGGTCTGGCTCGGCGCTGACCTCCCCTCGACTCCCTCCACCCCAACACAGGTTCTCCGACATCCTAAACGGCGGCTACGGCTCGCGCCAATCCTACCGCCAGCAGCACCCCGAGACGGAAGCGCAGAAGGCCAAGCGCCAGCAGGACCAGCGGGACCAGCACGAGTGGGCGAGGAAGAAGGCCATGAAGGATCGGCAGGACGCCCTTGCTGCAGAGGAGAGGAGGCAGAAGGAGGCCGAGATGGATAAGGAGAGGAAGGAGAAGGAGAGGGAGGCGGGTGGGTCTCTCTTGCTCTTTCGGGGCCGAGTCGAATGAGCGCCGAGCTGACTGTTTCTCTCTCCCCTCTACCGCACCACAACCACAATTCAGAACGCAACGCCGGCGCCACCCGTCGCGAGGACAAAGCCGCGCGCAAGCGTCAAGCCGCCATCGCCGAGAAGGAGCTGGCCGCCACACGCGCTCTCGAGCGTCTGCAAGCCGCGCAAGCGAAACGCTCGGCCGTGTTTGCTGCTGCGAGGAAGGGGGATAGCGCCGCCGTCAAGAAGGGCGTGTGGGAGGATAGTGTTGGCGCGAGTGATGGGCAGTGGTTGCCGGGGATGGAACCCGTGGAGGAGGTCAAGGTCGAGGTCGCCGAGGAGGAGATGGGCAACAAGCAGCAGCAGCAGCAGACGAATGGAGCGACGGCCAAGGGCAAGGGCAAGGGCAAGAAGTCGAATGGAGGAGGAGGAGGAGACGCCAAGACCAAGGAGGCCGAGAAGGAGAACCTCAAGAACTCGACGCCCGCGCCGACGCCCAAGGCTCCTACTCCCGCTCCTACTCCCGCGCCTTCGACCAACGGCTCCACCACTCAGGCCAACGGAGGCGGAGGAGAAGGAGGAGGAGGCAAGAAGAAGAACAAGAACAAGAAGAAGGGCGGCGCAGCTCAGTCCAACCCTCCTCCCGCCTCGACCTCCTCGACTACTACCACCGCCGTCAACTCGCCCGTCGTCGACTCCAACTCGACGAGCGATGGCAAGTTCCCCTCCGACCCGCCCAAGAACCCCTCCCCCTCCTCCTCGGCGCCCAAGTCCCAGTCGAAGGCCTCGCCAAAGATCGATCCCAAGGAGACGCTGCTCCATATCGCTGTCAAGAAGGGCGATGAGGACTTGACCAAGTGGTTGTGCAATCATGGTGCGTCCTTGCCTTGCCATCATCTCTCCTAGCTCTCGAGTACAGCTCGCTGACCCCTCCTCCGCCTCCCCCCTTCTCTGCGCAACAGGCGCCCTCCCCGAAGAGCGCGACTCCCTCTCCTCCACCGCCTTCCACCACTCGCTCCAACTCGGTCACCTCCCCATCGTGCTCTACTTCCTCGAAGAGTACCCTCTCGACTCGACCCCCGACTCGGCGTACCCTCCTCCTCCCGGGGAGACGTTGCTCTCCCTCGCTGTAACTAGTGGGAAGAGTCAGGTCGTGGAGGCTGTGCTGCAGGAGAGTGAGGCGGAGGATGTGGCGGGCAATTGGGAGTGGGTGGAGGAGGTGATGAAGGGACCGGGCAGGGGAGAGAAAGAGAAGGACGAGTGGGAGGAGGTCAAGTGGGTGTTGGCCGGCAAGGAGGGGGTGAGTTTTGTCTTGCGCTTGTTCCGTTTTTTTTCTCGACCCTGTGATACTGATGCCCCTTCTCCTGTCCTGTCGCAACAGTTCACCCCGCCCGAAGGCTACCGCCGCCGTCGTCGTCCCGCCTCGGTTCGCTAAGCTTCCCCCGCCCGCGCTCTACAAGATACCCCCTTCCTTCTTTCGGATCCTCGCCGTCTCCCAGTCGCTCTCGCAACCCTCGTCTGCTCTCAGTACCCGGTCCTCCCTCTCGATATGTGCCCCCTCCTTCCCCCCTTCGCTGTGACTAGTTACCCCCCCTTTCCCGCTCGGCTTCCTCGATATCCCCTTTTCCCTTCGCTCGCTTTACTCTTGACTCGCTCAGTCGTAGATGATGCAAAAGGAAACCAGCACCACGCTACCTCGTCTGTCTGGCGACCCTCCGCGCGCGCGCGCCGAGCCGTCCTCCTTGACCACGAGCCACAGGCTGCATCGAAAGCGCAAGTTTCCTAGCTCAACATCGGCCACTAAGCCTGACCTAGAAAGCCAGCGAAAAAAAATGTCGTGGAAAGTAGCGGCAAAACGTGCGATCAGCTACAGAACGTCCTGGAGTGTGAGAGATCCCAAGATTCGGAGATGGCTCGGGGCACCTTGGGGCAGAGCGGGTTCGGGGAGATGAATGTGCTTGCCCTTGGTGCTCGAGTGACGCATGGCTGCAGGAGGATATAGTATAAGAAGCAAAAGCGATGGAATCAAGAGCGACCATAGGGAAGGAAGACTTGGCACTTCGAATTCAGTATTTCGGAGCACGACCTCGGAGGGTCGCCTCGCTTTGCGGTAGCTCGAGGTGTACCGAAATGGAGTATACTAGCTTCTTGTACCTTCGCAGCTCCCAGTACGCTGCAGCGAGCTCAGATGAACCTCCTAGTATTCTCCCCGCGCCCCTCGCTCCTCGCCTCGGCGAAGTGCTGGCTCGGTCGGCTCACGCTGGGCTGGTGTGGAGGCAAAGAAGAGTGCTACAGATGTATAGCAGTTCTACTCACTCACAAGTCACGGTTCGATTCGTTCTCGATGTTACCAGCTCCCTCACCCTTCGTGAACAGCAAGATCGCCCGCCAGCTTCGGTCATCTCGGTGCTCGGCTTGCGAGGTCGTTTTTTCCCGGTGACGAAGGCGAAAGCTGGGTTACTGATGAGTAAAGTCGTGTTGTATACTACTCTATGTTCAAACGACAGTTGTAAACTAAATCTAAGTACGAAGCATGTACAATCTAAAGGGAGTCTCGAAAGCAAATCTAAGCCGTCGCCGAGGCCAGCGCCTCCCAATCCAGCACTCCCGGCGTGAACGGCACACCACTCATGGCTCCCATGCTCCAATCGAAATCCAACGCACTGGTCTGCGCTACATCCGACCACCCTTGTTGCTGCTGATCGACTAATGGTGGCGGTGGGAGGTCAAAGTAGCCCGTCGTGCTCGGCGGAGGGGGGAGAGCGAAAAAGGAGAAGGGGTTGAAGGAGGGGTATTGCGTGGGGAGAGGGGCTTGAGGCTCGACTGTGGGAGCGGCGTAGGAGGTGGTTGTGGAGCGCGCATAGTTGAGGGCGTCGAAGTAGGAGGTCGAATCGAGGGGAGGGAGAGGGGGCAGGGGGAGGGTCGAGGGAGCTGGGATGGGAGCGAAGGGGAAGGATAGGGTGGAGAAGGTCGAGTCGTGGGCGTCGAGAGGCTCGAAGGCTTTGGGCGAGGTGGGAGAGGGAGTGGTGTTGGCGGTGGAAGCAGAGGACGAGCCGACCTCGCCACTCCTCGCCGAGAAGTCGGACCAGTCGCTCGAGTTGGTGTCCGTCCTGGCAAGATGGTTGTGGTTCATCAACAGCAGAGCAGCCGAGGGGTAGTGCTCGTATTGTCCATCCAAAGGCGCTGGAAACGGGGATAGGCGTCAGGTCAGCGGGGTGACCAAAACGGCGACCGAAGGCGAGGGCGACTCACGGAGCTCTGGTAACGTGAAAGGGACAGCTTCGGTCGGCTCGGGCGGAGGAGTGATGACTTCAGCTTCGGTGGAGGCCTTTCGACGACGCCGGGTGCCGCATTTCCTTCCTGGTAGGTAGGCGCAGACGACCTCACTCTCGTCTCGGCCTTCGAACCGAGCAGTCCGCCGGCAAGAGCCACAGGCTGGCTTAACTGCATCGCATCGCACCTTACGGGTTTTGCAACACACGCAGGCCTGACCTAGAAAGCAGCGAAAATGTCGTGGAAAGTAGCGGCAAACGTGGGATCAGCTACAGAACGTCCTGGAGTGTGGGAGATCCCAGATTTGGAGATGGCTCGGCGCACCTTTGGGGAGGGCCGGCTCCGTGAGCGTGATGTGCTTGCCCTTGGTGCTTGAGTGACGCATGGTTGTAGGACGATATGGTGGAAGCAGAAGCAACGAGTAAAGCGCAGGAAGGAGAGAGAGAGAAAAGCAGGTCAGCTTCTTATGGATCGGCCGACTGGGGAAGCGGAGCGGCAGCGCTTCGCGAGGCTCTGAGGAACAGGACGAAAAGTGGTTGACATCAGCAAAGCTGGGGAGCGAGATCGCTCGGCGATGGCTTGTTCGAAACAGCTGCAACTGCCTTCCGGCCTGCTCTGCAGCACCGAAACAGCACGGCCAAGGGTGCCCCTCGCTTCCTCCGCCGAGCGACAAGTCACCGCCGAGGGCTTGAGCCTTGACCAATGGCAGTCAGGTGATGTCTATAAACAGTCACCTGGCTGCTGACGAGTCACCTTACCTCTTGGCCTTCGTCACGACCGAACAACCTACAGCGTGGCCTCCTTGCTTTCTTCCATCCTGCCTCGCGCCGAGCTTTTCGCCAGCGCCCCTTCGGCGGTCCCTCGCGCTTGTACTATCACCACTGTAGTCCCGCGCAAGATCCAAATAGTTACTCAAGGTACTCGAGCTGCTACTGACATCAGCGAGCGCCCTGCCGGGAGGAAGTAGGGAGTGACAGAGACGTCTGACTGAGAGCGGCGAAAAGCTCGGCTTCGGCGGAGGCCGTTGAGAGGTCCTGCAGTCACGTCACGGGAGGACGTTCTTGCTCGGCTCGCGTTTACTGCAAGCTGTGTGTTACTGCCTTCCAGCAGTGTAGAACCTGTCCCAGAGCAGCGAGGGCAAGGAGAGAACGGGCGCAGAAGATGCGGTTGCGAAGGGACCGAGGAGGCCACATTGAGGCCTTCCGACTAGCTCTGTACATCTAAAGCGAGTCCAAACAGCTTGGACTGCACTTCCAACCTGCCGAGCTAGCTCTTGAGCGCCGGACCCGCTGCGAAGGTCGGCTCTCGCGACCCAGTCTCGAGATTCCGAAGGCGCGCTTCTCAGCTCCTCCTCATCTCGTCGCCTTCGCACCTCACAGCACAGTAAGCTCGTTGATGACCTACAGAGCCTTGGTAGAGCACTCTAGCTGACTCTAGTATCTGCTACAGCTCACAATGCAAGCTCTTCGGAAAACCGCACGAGCACTAGCGCTTCTCCGCCCAGCTGCCTCGCCCATCCCTTCAACTTCACGAGCATTGGCTACCGTCGTCGACTCTTCCTACAACCCCCCCTCGGTCACCTCCCGTCGCGCCGCTTCCCCTACAAACTCCAGCAAGAAGCAGGCCAAGAACCCTTACATTGTCCCCGCCCCCGTCGAGCAGCCCAAGGCCGATCGCTTCGGCAAGAACTCGTCGCGCGTGAAGGGCAGGACACCCAACCGACCGCGCAAGGCTCTCAGCCTTACCGAGCTCAAGGAGGGAGGCGCTCTCGGCACTTTCGAGCAGGCGACGGGCGGCGAGGTCAAGATCTTCCTACCATCCGTCTTCATGCGGCTGGTGCGCAACACGGGACCACACGCCGACGATCCCTACACGGCCACCTTCCGCACCGACCTGCGCCTCACCAAGCCCGACATCTCCAACTACCTCAAAAACATCTACGGCCTGGGCATCACCAGCCTGCGCACCATCAACTACCAGTCGGCGATGAAGCGCAACCCCATCGGTGGAGGCTACTCGCGGTCCGGCGGCACCAAGAACTACAAGAAGGTGCTCGTCGGGCTCGCCGAACCGTTCTGGTACCCCGAGGAGCGCGGGCGCGAGTGGTGCAACGAGCACTTCATGCGCGATACGATGGAGGAGGCGCGCGATCGCAAGATGCTCAAGATTGGAGATGGACAGAAGTACGGCGTGCAGAGCACGAGGTACCGCGGTGCTCGCAAGTCTCGCGCCGAGATTGAGCGGTTGGAGGCCATCGTCAAGAATGGAGGACCGGGCGACGCCGAGGAGGGAGATGGCAAGAGTGGTATGAGGCTGCCGATGGGCTTGAAGAAGAGGAAGAACGTCGTGAGGAGCAGGGCCGAGAAGATCACCGAGGGGGAGACCAAGGTTGAGGCGGAGATGCGCAGGCTGCAGGACGCTGGATGGTAGAGGTGAGCTCGTCTCTGAATCTTTTGACTCTTCTCGAGCTGACTCTTTTCTGTTCTGCAGCAGATTGGGAGTATGAAGCAGGCTCGGCGAGAGCGAGAGAGCCTACGAGGGTCAGAGGGAGACCGCAGGGGCTGGTGGAGTGCTCTGGGACGAATGGACGACCACTCCTGCGACCTGTATTAGCTATTCGTGGTCACTGGCTGCCCCTTGCGAGTTTGGAGCATTCGCGAACGGCATGACCTCCTGGCGCGAGGGACGGCTCCCTCTTGTCCTTCAACCTCTCGCTTCGCTTCAGCTCGACTCGCTTTCTGCACCTCTTGAACTCTCGCTACTTTGCTTGGACAACTCGCCTACGGCTCTACTACACCTCAACAGTCTACTCCCCCCTTCCTCGGCTCATCAAGAAGACGCACCGCGCCCCGAGCGCGAGCTGAGGCCGACTCGTCTCAAACAGCTCACCGGAGGCCACGGCAATGGTCAGTCAAGTGAAACCAGCTACAGCAGAAGAGCTCGCTGCTGATCAAGTGATGTTGCTGCAGGCGACCCCACCTCCCACACCCGTGAGCTTTCGAAGCCACCAGACGCGCTGCTTTCCTTCAACTTCCCATGAGCTGACCCGCCTCGTCGTCCAT
This sequence comes from Leucosporidium creatinivorum, assembly GCA_001600635.1. Lineage (NCBI taxonomy): Eukaryota > Fungi > Basidiomycota > Microbotryomycetes > Leucosporidiales > Leucosporidiaceae > Leucosporidium > Leucosporidium creatinivorum. The sequence continues at coordinate 540,103 of BCKL01000003.1, read as the reverse complement.
ACTAGCGCCTCAACGTCCAGACTACACCAGTATGTATCGCTGTACCCGCCTACCTGCTTGCCTCGCTCACAGCTGCCCTCGCTCGACAGTTTCGGCGCTCAGTGTTCGAACTGATGGATCAGCTCAGCGAGCTGTTCGACTCGTACGCTGCCAGCTCGTCACCTCATCAAGATGCGTTGGAACCACACGAACGAACGGCGCCCATCTCGGCCCTGCCCGCCCTCATCGACGCCTTTGAGGCGCGACGAAACATCCAGCTGTTGACGGAGGACGAGAAGCAGCAGCTGGCCTACTTTGCTGGAGCAGCGGGCGACGCACGGGTTGGGGTCGATGATTTTGTGGGCATCATCCAGGCGATGGGCTCATCCAACAGTCAGAGCGCTCCGCCTGCTCCGGCGCCCTCTGTCGAGCTCGACACTCCTTCCCCGGCCGTGACGCCCTCCATGCTCGCTCCCGACACAGCTCCCAGCGTCGCAGACGGCAGTCCAGCTCCTCGTCGACGCACCACCTCCACCCCATCCGCCAGCAACCTCGCCATGTCGACCCCACCGCCCGCGAGCCCTTCGAAGCTGAGCAAGCGGCGCTCCCTCCTCTCCGCCCTGTCCTACTCGCCTGGATCTCCTACGGGTGCTCAACCAGATCTCACCGATATCGTCGTAGCCCGCGGAGGAACTTATCTCGGTGTGCAGCTCGACGGACCACTCGGAGCGGGCTTCAACGCCGAAGCAGAGGCCGACAAGCTGCGAGTCGCTACTCAAGGCTTGGGGGTGAATTGGAGCTTTGGGTGACATACGACGAGCCTCACTGACGAGCTTGACAAGCGACAGACCCGAGAGAAGGACATCATCACCGTCCTCGCCGACAAGACGTTCCCTCAGATCCGGGCCATCGACCGAGCCTACCACGACAAGTTCGACAAGTCACTGGTGCAGCTCATCAGCTCGGAGAAGAGCCTTCGTGGTAACAGTGGGTCGCACGTTCTTCCTCCCTCTCCTCGTGACTGACCGACTTTCATTCGCAGTCGAGTACGCTCTCAAGGGCTTGGTGATGGGACCGCTCAACTTCGACGTCTACCTCATCGGCAAGGCTCTTGATGGGACTACGCGCAATGAGGTAAGCCGGTCCGTTATTTGCGGGAGAGAGAAGCTGACTGGGCTCTTCTGCAGACGCTCCTGGTCGACCTTCTCATCGGCCGACCTCCCTCGGCGCTCGCCATCCTCCGCGCAGCCTACCGTCGCCGCTCCATCGGATCCGCCGCCTCTCCCATCAAGCCCAAGAGCCTCGAATCGACCGTCATGTCGGCCTACAGCACCAACGCCAAGCTCAAGAAGGCGTGGGAGGTGGCTCTGCAGGGCAAGTGGGAGGATCAAGGCGATGCAGGCGAGGGAGAGGGTGGAGGAGCGGGAGGGAGGACAGAGGAGCAGCGTGCGAAGCTGTTGAGGGAGGATGTCGATCAGCTCAAGGTCGCATTGAGGAAGGGAGGGAACAGCGACCTCGTGTACGTGTTCCTTCGCTTCCAAAAGGCGAGTAGGAACGCTGACCTCCGCTCCTGCGCACAGCACCAAGATCCTCCTCGCCCGCTCACCAGCTCACATCCACCTGATCACCGTCGAGTTCCGCAAGCATTCGCCGACCACCCTCACGCGTGCCATCAAGCAGGTCTTCAACGGCACGCTCGAGAAGCTCCTCCTCTTTGCTGTCGAGAATGGCAAGAACTTCAAGGACGGTCCTGGAGTCTGTGAGTAGCTTATTGACGAGATGACAGGACTCGAGCTGAATCGCTCGTCTTCGCAGGGCGCGATGCCAAGATGCTCGAGAAGACCATGGAGGGAGCTGGGACTCGCAACGAAGCTCTTACTTGGCGGTTAGTTGTACTCGCATCCCCGACTCGACAGCTGGAAGCTGACTTGTCTCCCCTCGCAGCCTCATTCGCCTTCATTGGGATCGCCCTCGCTTCCTCCTCGTGCAAGGCGCCTTTAAGCAGAAGTACAAGAGGGTCCTCCTCGACCGCGTCGCTGGAGAGTCCTCCGGCGCCTTCAGAGACCTCCTCCGAGTTGTCATCGGTACCGCCAACCTACCCGAGCCAGCTCCTACGCCCGAGGACACCACCCGCCTCGAAGCCTTGAGGGCTCCTCGCTCTCGGTCGCGCGCTTCCTCGGTCTCCAGCGTCTCGAGCTCGGTCACGGATGGAGAGGCGGACGATGCTGGATCGGTTAAGTCGGAAGGGAAGCAGCCGAGCCTGCTCGAAGGCGAGGGGGAGCTCTCCAACCCGCCTTCGCCTCGCTCGCATCCTGCCATCCCCTGTAACGATCAATACGACACCACGCAAGATCATACCCCTCAGCCGCCAAGCGTCGCGCAGTTCGGTAGCCCCGTCGATGTTGCCAGTCCTCCGCACACGCCGACTCTCCCTTCCTCCGACTCGGCGTCCAACCTCGCCTCTTCGACTTCATCTACCGAGGGCAGCTTCGTCAAAGGTCACAAGATATCGTCCTCGCTGTCCTTCCGTCAACGCTCGTCTCCCCTCGAGCTTCTCGGCCATCGACCCGGATCGTCCGCCGGCGGAAGCCTCGACAAGTCCCACTCGTCGCTTCGCCACAGCCGCCCCGTGGCGCCTGGTCGTCGCCGTCAGAGTCAGGACCAGTCCGGAGGTCGAGCCGGATCCGAAGAGCCCATCAGTCCGAGCCACTCGAGGTCCAGCAGCCCGCTCCTCGCCCGCAGCCCGACGCCGAACGAGACGGGCGACCGGAGCAAGAAGCTCTCGGGATCTTCCTCGTCGTTCTCCGCTCTTGGAGATGGATCCTCCTCGCCTGTGTTTGGTCGCTCGCTCTCTAGCAGTACCAACAGCCTCGATTCGTCCTCCTCGAGTCGACCGTCCAGTCGTCAAGCGGGCGACGTCAACCCTCTCGCCTCGCCCGAAACCCATCCTACCTCTCTCACCGACCCTACCTCGCCTCTCTCCGCTCTTGACACGACTTCTTACCATGCTACACCCACCTCGCCTTCCGCCGATCTCACCACTCCTCCCCCTTCTTCACCGATTCGCGACTTGATCCCCGCTCACGACCTCGTCGCCTCGTCCCCCATCTACAACAACCCTTACGACCCCGACACGCCCGATCGCTCCTACCAGAGCGCCCTTATGCGCCGACAAGGCTCCACAGCCTCCAACAACAGCCTCAACTCGCTCGGCAGCGGCCGACTCTTCGCTGGCGAGGGAGTCGGCAACGAGGGCATGTTCCGCCCCGAGAGCTTCGCCGGTGGGAGCGGTTTCAGCTTCGGAGGTAGCCCTAGTGGAAGGCCCGATTCGATGTTCGTCGATCAGTATCAGATTCTGGTCCGCCAGGCTGCAGAGTGAGTGCTGTCTGTCTCATTTCGCCCAGGACGATCGCTGACCCTCGCTATTCACCTTCAGACTCTCGAGAAAGCTCAAGGAGGCCGAGGCGAGATTCGAGACGAGCGCCAACTCTTACGAGCAGGAGCACAGCGAGCTCGAGAGCCGACTCGAGGAGGTCAGTATGGAGCTGCTTCCGCTTCTCAAGGTCAGGCGCTGACGATTCCCCTCCGTACAGGCTCGCGCCGAGCTGCTTGTCAAGCGTCGCGAGGAGAAGGAGCTTCGTGGCGCCGAGAAGCAGCACCTCGCCCAAATCAGTTCGCTCGAGAGCGACATTACGAAGCTCACCAAGTCGCTCGAACGAAGTCGCGAGTCCTACGAAGGGATGAAGCGTAACTATACGGCGCAGTGCGAGGAGGCGGAGAAGCTGAGGAACTTGGTTGCTGAGACGAGAAGGGTAAGTTCGGCGGTGAAGAGTTCGACCGAGTGAAAGCTGAATCGCTTCACCACAACAGGAGAACCGAGCTGCCGAGGAGGCGGCCCATACGCATGGTCAACAGGTGCAACAATTCGAGCGGGATCGAGAGCTTCTGCAGGGCGCCATCAACAGACTTGAGGGTGACCTCGTCGTCGCTCGTCGCGCTCAGGACTCGCTCGATGATCAGAAGCAAGAGAACGTGAGTCGCCTGTATTGTACTCTCGTGTTCAGTACTCTAACCCCCTTCCTGCACCTCAACAGCTCGTCCTCAAGGAGACCATCGACCGGCTGCGCTTCGACCTCGACGAGATGCGCTCGGCCCACCGCAAGAGCACGATCCTCGAAGGCCACAGCAGCGGTGGCTCTTCAGGAATCGACGGCCTCGGCTCGATGAGCAAGAGTCTCGGCAAGGAGCTTGCGAGGAGGCTGGCTGCGACCGGACCCGATGAGGACGACGACGAGCTGGAGAGCGATGAGGAGGAGACAGAGGGGGAGGATGAGGTCGACGACATCGTCGTCACCACCCATCGTCGCATCGTAAGCTTGCTGCTGGTCTCGTGCTACCGGCAGGTGCTGACCTCCGTGTCGCAGAAGAAGAAGCGCGCGCTCAAGTCCACTCCCTCCGAGCCAACCATCACCCACGTCCAGGAGACCACCATCGTCGTCGATGAGGAGACACAAACCGATCCCATCCCCACTCGCGAGATGGACATCCAGACGGACCTCAGCAGCGTCAACATCGACCTCATCGCCGCTCCCACCGTCGCAGCTCAGACCGAGACCGTCCTGGAGGAGCCTGCACCTCCTAAGACGCCTGAAGAACTCCAACGCGAGCTCGCACACGAGCTTGGAGTCGACATCGCCACCTTCGAGCAGTTCATCGAGGCGCAGAAGGCTGGACCGACCGCGGCGCCGACGATGACTCGGCCCATCTCGTCGACGAGTGCCGTCCAGCTTGGTGCGGGAGCTCGACGAGCTGGGCGTTGGGCAACGAGGATGGGCAGCCGGGCTGCTGTACAAGGTCCTGCGCTTCTCGTCAGCGTGAGTCGCTGTTCTGTCGTCCCGGCTCACGGATCTCTGTGCTGATTTACTCTCATCGACTCCGCAGGTGTTCCCCGACTTGGCGAAACCCTACGTCGCTCAAATCCTCGAGTCTTCGATGACTTTCTTCCTCTACACCGCCACCGTCTACCTCACCGGATTCATCGTGAGATTTCCCCCTTCCGACGAGGTCGCTCGAAGCTAACCGCTGCCTCCTCTCCCCCAGAGCGGAAGCTGGCTTTTCCCCATCACCCATCACCACCACTTTGCCCCCTTCCAAGTTTCGTTCTCGCAGAGCGATCTGGGGCACACCAGCTGGGGAGAAGGAGTCGTCGCTGGCGGATTGGGCGGCGGCATGGTGCGCGAGGGCATCTCGGGATGGATCGAAGCGTGAGTTCAAGTCGATATCGTCTGCTGTAGCTTGCCGCTGACCTCTCACGTTTTGCAGGGCGGTGTGGAGCGGAGTCTCCTCGGTTCGTCGCATGCCAGTTTGACGACCTCTGTTCAGTTCTGTATAGTTATTCGTTCGTTCCTCCCTTTATGACCCCTCACTCGTTCAATATTCCCCTCCTTCCCTCTGTCAACCCGCTTGCAAATCGCTCCACATTACTAAATGATCAAGCGCCCGAGAGAGGCCGCTTACGGATCGCCAAAGCCGAAGGTCCAACGTCGAAAGTCCGCCGGCTGGTTGACTCTGCTCTCATCATCTCGCTCATCTCGCCATGTCGCAACGATTCACAGCAGCACCTCAGCGAGTCGCCAACCCTTCAACAGCCAGCTTCGAGCTCGACCCTGTGGAGGACGCTGTTGCCGACATCAAGGCGGGCAAGTTCGTCGTCGTCGTCGATGATATGGACCGCGAGAACGAGGGGGACTTGATCATGGCAGGCTCCGAGATTTCGACCGAGCAGATGGCCTGGCTTATTCGCCACAGCTCGTGAGTCCTGTAGCTGAATCGGTCGACAACGGCCGCCGCGCGGGCTGGTGGAAGCCGGAAGACGGCTCGTGACTTGGTAAAGTGAGGGCTGAAGAAGCAAGGGAGCTGACTCGGTGATTTTGGCAACATCCTACAGAGGCTACATCTGCATCTGCTTGCCTGCTGAGCGATTGGCGGAGCTCGACATCAAGATGATGGTTGAGGACAACCAGGAGAAGCATCGGACGGCCTACACCGTCACTTGCGACTACAAGCATGGTGAGAGCTTCATCTTGAAGACTACACTATCCCATCTTGCTCCCTGCTGACCTCTCTCGCTGCAGGAACCACCACCGGCATCTCAGCGCATGATCGCGCTCTCACCGCCGTCAAGCTCGCGGATGCCTCTACTCGGCCGGACGACTTCTCACGCCCCGGTCACCTTGTACCATTGCGCGCTGTTGAGGGTGGCGTGCTCGCTCGGAGAGGACACACTGAGGCTTCCGTCGGTGCGTCTCGCGAGCACCTCATCTCGAAACGCCCCCGCTAACCTGTCTGCACGCCTTCAGATCTCTGCAAGCTCGCTGGACTACCGGCAGCAGGTATCATCTGTGAGCTCGTCAAGCCCGACGATCCTCTCGGTGGTATGGCTCGTCGGGACGACTGCTTCGCCTTCGCACGAGACTGGGGTTTGAAGATGATCTCGATTGAGCAGCTGGAGGCGTACAGGCGGACCAACGGACTGTAACGGGCAAAAGAGCAGTATTGGCTCATTGTATCTTATTCAACCGAGTCAGAAGACTATAAGGCTACGGGAGATGACTACGGCTCGGCGCAGGAGATGGCGAAGGATGGGGATATTCAGAGGGGAGTGGAGTTGAGGAGGACCGACCGGCGATGCCTGATATCGTGAGGTACAGGAGAGCGGGGCGGATGGTCGTTATGTGTTGGAAGGGGAAGGAAGAGAGGGAAGGCGAGCCGAGGTCGGCGACGCAGTGTTGCTAAGAAGTGCAATTGGGTGATTGCTAAGGCAAGTGCTGGCTCCTCCTCTTCTCGAACGCCATCTCCATCTCCGTCAAGCTGAGGCGACGTTGCCTCGCTCCCCCCGCCGGCGAGGGCGACCTCCTCGTTCTGAGGTCCGAGATGCCCCAGGTGCCGGGCGGCGAGACGGGTGCAGGGTCGGTGATGAAGCTGATGTTCATTCTGCTTGACGACGCGAGTGGCCTGGTTGACGAGGAGGCGAGGGGAGCGGGCGAGCGGGCTCGGCTCGGGCTCGGCGCGCGCTGAGTTGGCGAGCGAGCGGGCTCGGCGACGGAGGAGAAGGGACTGGTGCTGCCGAGCGAAGACAGGCTCGAGAGGCCTCCGAAGCTGTAGGTCGATGACGGTCCGGCGTTGGGCATTGCCGATGCGAGGAGGGCCGTTTGAGCCTGATTCGGCGCCGAAGTGAACGAGTTGGCGCGTCGACCTCGGGGGAGCGAGTAGATGGTGGGTCCTTGTGCCGAGTTGAAAGAACCTTTCGGTCGAGATGATCAGCGACTGAACTACTCGATCGGCAGCAGAAGCCGAGCTCACCTCGTCGCCCGCCGAATGAAGAGGAAGGAACAGCAGGCGGCGATTGCTGGGAGAGTGACGCTGTGAGGAAGTGAAGCATCAGCAGCTTACGCTTTGAAGTCTGCGCCTCTGCACCCACCACGACGAGCCATGCCCACAAGCGATTCGGCGGCTTCTCGCTCGACGCCTCCGGTTCGTGGCCTCCTCTGGCTCGGCTTGGTGGCCTTCTGCTTCTCTTGTTCGGCGGTACGAGCCTGAGTAGCTAGAATCCTCGCGGGAGTGTTTGGAGGTAGCTGGTATTCTCCGGGACCGACCTACAAACAGAAGGCGAAGTGTCAGCCTGCGCCGAGCTCCCTGCAAAGCAGCACTTCGCACCTTGAAGCGCTCCTCTCCAATTACTTGAAGCTCGCGGATGATACTGGCGATGGTGGTGGGGTTCCCGAAGCCTGTAGTCGATCAAAAAGTCAGAACTGAAGCCCGACCTTGCGCGCCTAGATTGGAGAAGGCTAGCTCACCACTCTGTGCTCGCTCCTTCACCCTCTTCGCTCCCATCAAGCCGCAGCCGTTGCAGAGCATGCGGACTCCAGCTGGACCCTTGCGCCATTCGGGTGTGCTCGTCTCGGCGCAGACGGCGCAACAGTCCGGCGGCGTTCGACCTCTCCTTCGGCGGGCATCCTCGTCGACGTCCTCGTTCAAGTCCAGAGGGGAAATGGGACGTTGAAGATGATGGAGCTGCTTCGTTACGATGGGAGACGGGACAGAGAGATCAGCACAGTCCCTCTTTCGGCGCTCGCTCCCCTTCAAACCACCCGCTGTCGACCTCGCTTTTTCTCTAAGCAGAGGCAGAAGGCTGAGATGTTACTCACCGATTGCTGGAATCCCTGATGCTGCTGATGAACGCGCCCTTGAGAGAGATGAGCGAGATGGTCCTGGCCTTGTTGACCGTGGCGCTCGTAGGGCGATCCACCTCCGCCGAGCGAGGAGCGACGAGCAGGCGGCGCTTGCAGTTGATCATAGGATTGAGGCGATTGCTGGTGGTACGCAGCGAGGGAGATGGGGTCGTTGTAGGAGCCGCTGATGTGGTTCGGAGACGCAGGCGTCGGGGTGTTGTAGGAGAAGAAGGGGAAGCTGTTCGACGACGTCTCGCTCGGTGAGATTGCTCCTCGACTATGTCGACGACCACCGAGCAGCCCCACGCCCGGGAGAGGTTGAGATTGAGAGCTGTAGCTGAAAGCACGAGGGCTGACAGCCGCGGATCCGCCGACAGGACGAGGACTCGCCGGGCGTGCAGGCGATGGTGCTCGGCCAAAGCTGAGACGATCCATAATGTGCTGTAGATGTGCGATCTGGTAGCTCCGAATGCGAGCGGGAAGAATCGAGCTCAAGATCTGGCTTAGGAAGGCGAGCCGGCAGGTGCGGGAGGAAAGAAGAGATGACCGAGGTGGCCTCGGGCGGAGGGAAGCGAGGTGAGAGCTCCTACTCACCTGTGTTTGACAGAGTCGCTGCCTTCGCAAGATGTAGGATGAGAGCAAGTCACAAAGTGAAGCTCGCTATTCGGCCGGCCGGTCGATGCCTTCTTGTCAGGAGTCGAGCTCGGACCGAACTCGGCTGCGGTTCGAGCCTCCCTCCAGCCTTCGGAAACCGCGAAACAGTGTACAGCACAAGCGAAAGCGTCCACTCGGCGATACAGGAGACATCTTATAGTGCGTAGATGGTCAGCTGTACCGTATCAGCGGGACAAAGAGAGTGGGATCCGAAGCTACATCGGGAGATGACCTTCGGCGATGCACAAACACAGCTTGCAAGATGGAACGACTAGACCACTACTCGACTACAAGAGACTCTGACCACCTTGATTCAGGAGATCTAGTGAACCAGGGAGTCAGCGAGGGACCACACTGCCGAAGGAGAACGACTCGACTCACCCTGACCAGACTGCGCCGCCTTACCAGTCACTGCTTCATCTTCGACTAACATGCGCTCCACCTGGTTCATCAGCTCGGCATCTCCCTCGCCACCGCCGTAATCCTCGTCGTCACCCTCCGCGACATCGTCGATAACGAACTGCTGGCGGTGGAGAGCTTGCGAAGCAGCCGCCTGCACGTCAATCTCGTGACGACCGAGGTTCGGTGACGAGGATCCAGACGAGGGAGCATCGGCCCATGGGTTGCTTGCTTGTGGGTAGGCGGGCATGCGCATGGCGGCGGCGGAGAGGGGATTAGAGATATCGGGCGAGGTGGGCTGCTGCTTCGGTGGGCGGTTGGCGGTTGAGAAGAGCGAATCGCGAGCTTGAGGTTCGATGGCGGCTGAAGCAGCGTCGAGCTTGCCGATTGAAGGGCGATGCTCAATCGTCTGGATGTCGAGGCGTTTGCCAACTTCGTCGGCGAGGCGGTTCAGGCGCTCCTGCATGCGCAAGCTCGGTCAGCGACGATCGTCCCACAGCGAAGGTAGGGCTCACCTTGTTCTCATCCGTCATCACAGCGTTAACGATTCCTCCCCACCATCCACCGACGGCGCCTCCAGCTCCCGGCTGCTTAGGCTTCTCCTCGGCGATGAGCACCTCGAGACGCCAGCTGTTGGTCAGATCCGACTCGAAGAAGTCCTCGAGCAATGGGTCGGCAAGAATGCACATGCGGAAGGTGGCGAGAGCGAGGTAAGGGCGGTGAGGGTTGTCGGAGACGATGGAGTTAGCGCGAGGTCGGCCAGTCGCAGGATCGGGGCTCCTTCCCAGCGATGGCGAGAGTGGAGGGTTCTCCTCGGGCTTGGTACTCTCGGCGTACTCGAAGAGGTTCTGAATGAGGTTGCTGACACTGCCGAGGTAGCGATCTCCCGGTTCGTTGCGGAAGATGAACTGCAGGAGGAGGGGATCAGCTCCAAAGTCAGGAGCGCCCAGCTTGCGCACTCACCAGTAGCGACTCTGAGACCTGCAGGACCTCGTCCTTGGTCAAGTAGCCATCGTGGTTGCTGTCGTGGACGTTGAAGAGCCATGCGAGGTTCGACATGAGGTCGTTGAAGAGGACGGCGTCGAGTCCCGTTACGATGTCCTGCGCGCCGCGGTACGTCAGCTCTCGAGTTCTCGGCGTATGAACGGGACTGCTCACTTGGAAGGAGAGAGCGCCCGACAGCGACTGATCCCAGTAGACGAAGATGCGGTCTACGAGCTCATGGTCGACGGGCTGTCGGTCGATGTGCTCGTGGAAGCCGTTCTTGACCAGCTTCTCGTCGCGCGCCCATGAGGCAATGTCACCGAGGAAGCGACCGAACGCCCGCCTGTCGATTCTCTCCTCGACCTTCTCCTCATCCTTCGAGCCTGACCCGCCGCCGAAGGAGGCCGAGGAGGGAGTTCGAGGCGAGGCCGTCGAATTTGGCGGTTTGGGGCTAAGGGTGTCGCCTGCTGCTGATGGTCGACGAGCTTGCTCCTTGCTCCGTAGCGATGCGAGTTGGAAGTGGTCGTAGGCGAGGCCGAGCTGCGCCTTGTCGAGTCGTCCCGTGTCCTTGAGGTTGCGAATTGCTGACCGCTTGGCGAACGTCTCGATGGAAATAACCACCTCGGCACGGAAGCGCTTGCGCTCACTGGCAATCGTCTCGTCGGTGATGATGGCGAACTCGCGGAAGGCAACCACGACTGCGAAAGAGTCGATGGGTCAGCCTCGGCGCGCAGAACGAGCTACAGCAGCACCTACAGAGCTCCTGGAACTTGGTGATCTGACGAGTGCGAGCGTCGGTCGAGTTGGGATGCGCCGACTCGCCGAGCGTGGCAAAGTACCGCTTAAGCACGCTGCGAAGCCTCAGAGGTCAGGCCGGCTCGCTCGCTCGGCGCGGAAAACGATCACTCACTTAATGAAAGCACCGTCGTCGGTGGTCTGCAGCAGTTCGGGACCGTTGACCTTGAGGATGGCGAGTCTAGAGAAGGGAGAAGGGTCAGCTCGGCGGGAAGGGCGGCATCTGGAGCCACTCACCCGACTTGGAAGAGAACTTTGGGACCCATGAGGAAGAAGCAGTCGATAATACTAGGGGGAAGAGAAGCGTCAGCGCTATACTCGAGGTGACTGGCGACGGAGCGCTCACCGGAAAGCGAAGACCATGGGGAGCGACGAGATGTAGAGAGAGAGGAACCACGGTAGACTGGCGACGGACAGCTGGACGTCGGCCTCAGCGAAGTGGTCGTGGATCGAAGGAAGGCATCGCTGGACGAGGTGCTCGAAAACGCGTTGATCCAGCACGGTGCCGTACATCGAGGGGCTGTAGTAGCCGGGGAGGAGGCGATCGCAGAGGACGGTCAAGCACCAGAAGCACTGTTCCTCCGACATGTAGATGAGGAAGGATGCGGTGATGAGGTTCATGGCCTGTTGTGGATGGGGAGGAGGTCAACATGAGCAGCAGAAAGGGGAAGGCGACCGCCGAGAGGGGAACGAACCTGGCAGTAGCCTAATGCCGGGTTGCTCCACGAGTAGGCGGTAAGCACACGACGCATGGTGTCGATACCCACACTGTCCTGGTAAGCAGCGTATTCGGGGAGTCTGTCGGGAAAGGAGAATTAGTTGACAGCTCTCGGCGGAGGACGAAGAGGTCGACTCACGACCGGTGCAAGTCCTTCTCGATATCGTCTGTACTGGCGCTCCGCCGTCCAGCATTCTCCTTGAGGATCCGCTGGTAGACGCCGGGGTTGTGCAGCCGCAGGAACATCGAGCCGCAAGTGAGCTCCCACATCTCGCCTCGGAGTCGATTTGGTAGGCCGACGAGGACGAGGCGGGTGAAGGATGGGTAGCGAATGAGGGTGAGGTTCCGTCCGTGCTCTGTGGACGCGGACTGTCAGCTTGCGGTCGACCTCGTTGTCGATTAAGCGGCACTCACGCTCGAGGTACTCCTTCCACAGCTTCATCTTGCTCTTCTCGCGAAGTCTGGAGAAGGAAGGTGATCAGGAAGAGTTTTGATACTCCTCAGCAGCGTGCGACTCACTTGCGAGGATCTCCAGGGAACTTGAAGATGAGACCGCTGTGAACGGGCAAGACCGAGGTCAGCTTTCCTTCTCGATACCGCCGAGCAATCGAAAGAAGCTCACAGCCCGCCATGGTACCCCCTTCCCGTATCCCCCTCAGTCGTAAACTCCCTCTCCTTCTCTTCCTTGCCCTTGCCCTTCTCATCGCCATCGCCGAACGAGATGAGCTCGCCGACCTTCTCCTCCTGCTGCTTCTTGGCCGCCGCGCTCTCTCCGTCGAGTTCCCGGTCGGGCGAGAGGTACCATTCGGAAAAGAAGGTGTGCGAGAAGGGCTTAAGCGCCTTCATCATCGGCAGGGAGGCCTTGAGTCGCGTGCGGAGGTTCGCGCAGAAGGCGTCGTTGGTGGGGCGCAGCGAGTTGAGTTGGACGACCTGCAGCATACAGTAGATTCGCTCAAATACACACCCTCGTTAACCATCATCTAACTTACGATCCGAAGGCCATGGAAGAGCGTGAGGCTGAGAGCGAAGGCGCCAGCGATAGTCCCGTCTTGGCCAGGCGCGAGCTTCTCCACTCGTCGTACGGTAGCTAGGGGAAGGGTTAGGCGGCAGGAGCGTCGATCCAGCGAAGTGAAGGTGAGGAAGGATGTCGAGAGGTAGAGCTTGCCCGACTGCGAGGGGGAGTTGCGGCGGTCAGACCGCTTCTTGACCTCTGCACCGCTTGCAAAGACGTACAAAGGCTTCCTGCTTGCCCTGTAGCGTGAGAACAGCATGTACTTCTCCCAGAGCTTCCTCTCCTTCGGGCAGAGCGAAAGCGAGCCGAAAGAGATCCTGCGAGAGATGCGAAGAGTGCGTGTCAGCTCGCTCTGCAGCGTACAAGTAGTGCTACAGAACTCACCTCTTTCGTGGGCTCGACATAGTAGCTCTTATTCTGCTGCCGGCGCAGCGTAGAGCTCATGGTTGACGAGAGGGCGAGCGCAGCTGCTTCCTTGCTCGCGGTGGGGAGGCTGGGTCGAGGGGGATGGGCGACGACGAGATTGTGCTGTATGCGAGCTTCGGAGGCAGTGCTGTTTGTTGATAGTGCTAAGAAAGCTGTGGGGGGTGAACGAGACGAGGTGAAGTGATGGGTCAAGGGCCGACTTGCTTTCGCGCTCCCCTTCACCGAGGCAGTCGAGCTCCTGAAATATCGTTTTCTGTTGCTCGAACGATCTACTGGCTACTGTAATACAACACTGCTAATACTAACAAACATAGCCAACGAAGGGTGAGAAACTGCTAATGCTCTACTCGTCGCCCTCATCCTCGGCCTCCATCGCCGAAGTCCAATCCTCATCGACCTGCTCGGCCGCTGCTGCCACCACACCCTTGCCTACATTCCTCGGGTGACCCTTTCCCACCGCAGCAGCAATCTCCCTCGGCTTGGGCGCATCAGCATCCTCAGCAGTAAGCTGCTTCGGCCCCTTGAACGCTTTCTTCTTGCCATTCCCTCCCTTGACAAAGACATGCGAGTCGACCACCTGCGCCGCCGACGAGTCGAGAGGTGCTGTACCTCCCACTCGAGCAGACCCCGCCTTGGCCTTCGCCATCTTGGCCATCCGCTCCATCGCCTTTTTCCTCGGCTCTGCTGCCCGTCTCCCAGCCCCGACCGCCGCTGCTGCCTTCTTCTCGCTGACGGAAGCTTGGCTGACGTCAATGGTGTCCTCCACACTCGGTACATCATCCTCCTCGACCATGACATTGGTGTCCTCCTTCTTGACCTCGGCCTGAGCAGCAGCGACCCTCCTTCCTCCAGCGAGACGAACGGGCATCTTGCGCCTCTGCTGGGGTCCTCGACCATGAGGCTGATGCGAGAGCAACTCGGGATGAGCGCGCATAAGCTCTCCATCGACGCTGAAGAGCTCTTGCTTGCCTGCTCGGTTGAGGGGGACGACGGGGAGGGGAGCGGCGAGATGAGGAGGCGCGCGGTGGTCGAACGTCTGCGACCAGGCTTTGCGCTGAGCGACGGCGTCGTCGATGGAGGAGTCGGGTTCGGCCTTCTGTTGCTGTTGCTGGTGGACGGCGTGTTGCGAGTAGGAGGGGATGAAGGGGTTTGGTGTCGACACCATCGCTGAGGGGCGAGGGTGATGGGCGAGGGAGGAGGGGAGGGGAATGAATGTAGCGAGGTAGCCGAAGGAGAGGAGGAGGAAGATGGCAGTGATGATCTTGGTGGGGAAGGCGGTGCCGGTGCGAGCAGAGGCGACGGCTAGGCGAATGATGGTGGTCGTCGAGGTTCGGCGATGATGGGCGTAGGCTTCGCTCGGCCGCCGACCTTGCGAGGCGGTGTAGCTCGGTAGGAGATCGTCCTGTTGTGTTGTGTTGCTGATGACTCGTGTAGGCGTAGCGGGAGGGGAAGGGGGCATGCCGGAGAGCGAGTGGTGCAGCTGGTGTTGAGGGCCTTGTCCACTGAAGTACTCCCTCATCGGCGTCTCGGGAGGAGTAGATGGCAGTGAAATCCGTCGACGATGTTGCTGGTCGAGGTTCAAAGCCGCTGGCTTCTCGGAAGAGGTGGAGTAGCTCACTGAGGGTAGAGGATGGTCAGCCCTCGAATCGCAGGGTGCAAGCAAGGTAAGAACTCACTGGCTGTAGACTAGCGAGCAGCGAAGGAAGCAGTAGGGATGTACGAGAGTGCTGCCAGCAGCGACGCAAAGTTACGAATCGGAGAGAGCGAGAACGAAGAGGGAGGAGGCAAGAGGAGGAGAGCTGCATCAAATGGTTCGACCCATCGAGGCTGGCCACTGCTGCGATCCATAGAAGGGCAAATCGCATGAGGAAAGGACTATGGAGGCAAGCTTGCTGGAGCCTGAGTGCCTACGAGCGACGAGGCGAGAGGGCGAGCAAGGATGTGGCCGGAAGAAGCAAGCCCCCTCGTTCGAAGGCAGGCCAGGCGTCGATATGCTTTCGACTACAAAAGCCTTCTCCAGGAATAGGGAAAAGTAAGTCTCAGCCTGTCGATGGGCGCTGTACGCCTTCTGAGCCTAATTGTCAAGGCAGGATGCAACCCCTGATCGCCTCTCGGCGATGTCTTTCCTCGCCAGCCTCGCCAGCCTCTTCTTTCTCTCTTCGTCCTGCCTCCCAGCGACAGGCTCTTCTTTCTACTAAATCCATCTCCCAGAGCTGCCATCTCACAACAGCAGCAGAGAGACGGAGTCTTCCTTGCTTCGAGCCTTGTCGACCTCTTCGGCGATGGTTTGCGAAGGGTTGAAGACTTGCTGATCCACCTTCTATCTCACTGCGACCTCACTCGACAACGACATCAGCTCAGCTCTTGCCGTGGACTGCACTCTCCTCAGCTCAGCGAGGGCGGACGAGACTTGATGCGACGGGCAGCCAGCACCGAGACGAACCGGCTCGCTCTGGTCGTTCATCGTCGCCTGTTCGCGCTGCTAACCTTGAGCGAGCAGTCCTTTGTGCTAAAGCTCGGAGACTGCCGCTCTTGGGCCCCCTCCTGCTGTAGTTTGATAGAACAAGGGCGCGCGAGAAGAGGAGGGACGTGCGCCGAGAAGGCCACTTCGAACAAAGGGGAAGGGGTTGTCCATCTCTTCGCTTGTTCTCGCAGATGAGGACCGTGCTCAGCTCGTGTTGACCATCCTTTGCAAGTATCACGGGAGCTAAGCTGTAAAAGAGTAGGCCATGAGGGTGTGATGGGCAGTCAATCATCTAGCTCGGCGATGATTCCGGCTCGGCTTTCTCAAGTCACAGCGCAGCCATCTTAGCTGGCTCAGCGCGTTTGTTGCCAAACACGACTTTGGCAGCGGAAGAGTGATGCAGGCGCGTCGAGATTGTCAAGGTTTCTCAAAGGCTGAGGGCGATCGACGCGCCGAAGTGTGGAGAGCCGTGTCGACGCGCTCTCTGTAGGGAAGCAGGAGCTGCTGGGGCTGCTGTAGTTTAAAGGCAGTAAAGTTGTATTGTAAGAGATAATCTTGTACGCGTGGCAGTGCTGTACGATCGAGGTGCGAAGGCCAACAGACGACCGAGCCGTTGAGCGGGGGCCGTTGCGAGTTGGAGAAGGAGAAGGGAGCCTTTGCTCTTCCCTTGTCCTCTTGCCATTACTCTCTCACTCGGTGTTCGACCTTTCTCCTTCTACCTTATACTCTCGACTTTATTCCTGTAGCACATCTCAAGACTACTCAGCAGCAGATCCAACCTCCTTCAACTCCGCCTTCGCAACTCCCTCTCCCACCAGCGACCATGTCCAGCGGCCCTGCCTCAGTCCCTCTCACGCGACCCACCCCTTCTCATCAACCTCAACACCTTCGCAATCGTCCTCCTTACCTCGACTTGCACCCTACTACCGCTTCCAGTTCATCAGCGGCTCAACCCCACAACATGGACGACGCGCCCGAGCAGTCCCAGCCTCAGCAGCCTCAACGCCAGCAGCTCGGCAAGCCCTTTGTCCCCTTTAACATGGCTCAAGTCGCTGCTGCTGCCATGGCTCGTCCTAGGTCGATGGCTTCCTGGGCCGACCGAGACGAGACGTCGCATTGCCCCGATTCGCCTTCCTCCTCGGCTGGATCCTCCCCCTTCTCCTCGGCGCCCGGCTCGCCCATCACCCAACCGTCCTCCTGCGCTCTCACCCCTTCCTCTTCCTCCGAAGGCTTCACTCTCTCGGCTCCTCGCCCTCCTCCCAAGTCGGCGCCCGTCGAAACGCGTCCCTTGCCCGCTCCCCCCATCGCGTCGTCGTCGTCGTCGACCGCGCTCATCACACCGCCGCTCCCTCCTTCGGACGACTGGAGCGCTACAGACTTCTCCCTCAAGCTCCTCTTCACCAACGGCAACTCGTCCAACTCGCCCTCGCCCGCCAGCTCGACCGACGAGGACGATCACTCGCTTCCGCCTGCCTTCTTCCCCTCGGCGCGCATCTCCTTCTCCCCTCGTCTTCGCATCACTTCGCCCCATGGACTCCCTTACTCGTCCCTCGGCGGCATGCACCTCGGAGTTACAGGCATGTGCGAAACCCTCGATGGCGAAGGCAAGGTCAAGAGCAAGCGCATGATCGCCGACTTCTGCATCGACCTCACCAGCGGCCTCGGCATCTGGAAGCGTGACGCTCAGGCGGCGAGGAGGAGGAATGGCAAGGACGTCGAGGAGGAGGGTCGCGAGAGGCTACCGCCCGGCACTTATGTCCTGCCGCTCAGCATGAAGATCCCCAACTCGGACAGGCTGTGAGTTGTTCTTGCTTTCGACTTTTTAAGAGCCACTGCTGACCCTTCTCCTCCCCTACAGACCACCCTCCTTCGAGTGCGCCCAGTTCCGCATCCACTACACCATGTCGATCGCCATCTTCTCGGCCGCAACTGGCTCGACTGGCACTCCTCGGCGCCTCAAGGTCTTCTCCCTTCCCTTCCACATCCTCCCTTCGACTCTTCCCTCTCCTGCACCAGAGCTCCCCGTCCTCACCCACGACCACAAGAAGGGAGTCTTCGCCTCGCTCATCAAGTCGCTCTCCTTCTCGGCGCCCAAGGCCGAAACGGGCTACCACATCGTCTTCCCCTCGCTCCCCACCTCGCACTTCTCCCCTGGAGCGCACACCTCGGTCCCCGTCTCCCTTCGCATCGTCGATCGTCCGCTCGAGCCTACCGACCTCTACATCCGCCTCGCCATCATTCGCAAGACTTACGTTCGCGAGTCGGCGCACACGTCGATGCAGGCGGCGATCGAGGATGAGTGGGGACTGGGAGCTGGAGTGTCGATGGCTGCGCTAGGCTACCCCGAGGAGACCATCATCGAGCCTTGGTGCAAGGAGGAGGAGGAGGTCGTCTCGCGCTGGGGTTACATCCCCTACTCGAGTCGCCCGGGAGCCGACCCCAACGAGAAGGCCGAGGTCGTCATCAAGGACATTGCTCTCCCTCTCTCGGGTCTTACCGAGCAAGGATGGACCCACGGCTACTCGACCAACCTCGACCTCGAGCCGACTCACACCCCCGCCCAAACCCACGGCGACTGCTCGTGGTTCTCTCCCGCCTTCCGCAACCGCCCGCCCGTCGCCAAGGAGTACGGTCGTCACGTCCACGTTTCCTCGCGCTTCTTCCTCTCCATCGAGGTCGGATTTGCCACCCCTCAGCTCGGTGAGACGCTCCGCCAGCTCGGCGAGGAGTCGCCCGACATGGAGATCCCCGCGCCCAACACCTTTACCTCGGCCTCGGCTCCCTCGACATCGGCCTACACCGGCTTCTCCACCGCCAACCCCTTCTTCACCCCCTCCTCCCGCCATCGCCAGACCTCCCCCTCCTCCACCGCCGTCTCGCAGCTGGACCCTACTCCTTCCTCTCCCCTCGCCTTCCCGGGCAAGCTTCGCGAGCTCTTTATCCCCCTCACCATCGGATCGGTCGCCGAGCCTACGATGGCCTGCATCAGCGCGCATGAGGGCGAGTCGGCAGCGAGGAGGGCCGAGCGCGAGGCGAGGGAGGAGCGCGGCGAGGATACGAGGAATGAGGGCGAGGGGCCCGAGGGAGCGTGGTTGTGTGCTCCTCCGGGGTACGAGGAGGCGCTCAAGAGTGCACCGTATGTGTATTGATCCCCATTTGTTCCGTAGCTTAGCTCTCTCCCTCTTCGTTTTTCTTGTGCTTCTCCCCCGTTTTGCTCTCTACCCATTCGCAACTGGTCTTGCTCCCCTCTCGTTAGTCATTGTCATGTCATAGCTTCACTATTCATTCGTTGTGCAACTCTCATCATCATTGATCTCTTATCATGCCTCGTCCGATGCGAAAGAGAGAGACTTGGCGAGCGAAACGACTCGGCCGAGACTTGAGTGAGAGGTCTTCGCGAGGCTTCGGCGACGTCGACTGGCTGATAAGATGGATACGACAACTTCACACAACATTGTACAGCAGCACCGAGAACCTGCAACAGCTATAGACAACGTCTCGCTCCCCCCGCCCCGTAGTAAGCGAGCTCCTCCCCTTCCTCTTTGCTGCACGCTCGTTCACACCGACCCAGCGTTTCGCGATTACGGTCGCTTCAATACATGAGCTCGTCTCTGTGAGCGAGAGAGCCGATGGAGGACGGCGCAGGATGGGCAGGAGAAGGGGAGGCGAGGGAGGGGCAAACGAGGGTCAGCGTTGTTCGAAAGTGCTCGAGAACAGGACAGAGAAAATGCTCACTTGATGCTCGCGCAAGCCTGCTTGACGCCCCCAGACCTTCTGGCACTGCTCGCAACGCCAGCCCGAAGGAGGAAGGGGAAGGGAGGTAGGGAGCGCTTGAGGCGGAGTTGGAGCGGGTGGGCTGACGCTGAGCAGCGAGAGCTTGTGCGTGAATAGTGTAGAGATGGAGCAGGTTGATGGGAGTGAGGTAGGAGCCACGAGAGCCATGCCTTTCGATGGGATCGCTCGACGCGAAGGGCGGAGAGTCCTTGTAGATGCCGCTCGCTGAGTGGGCGAAAGCTGGGCGTGAAAGTAGAGGCTTCGAGGTGCAGTAGATCCGATGGCTGTAGGTGAAGGCGAAGGAAGCGCCGAGGGAAGGCGAGAGGACGGACGAAGAGCAGAGAGCGAAGRGCGAGCGGGGGAGAGTTGAGCTGCTGAGCAGTGACGAGTTGGTGAGCTTGAGATCGCAGGGGAGAGCTGTAAGGGGAACTTACTTGTAGCAGAAGCTGAACCAGCAAGCGATGAGGCAGGAAGGAAAGAAGCGAGCGCCGGCCGAACTTGGTCGTGAGCTGAGAGCWTCGAACGGYTCCTCTCGCTCCTGCCCCCTTCAAGCTCGGCGCCTGCTTCTCCTCGTCAAACAGTCGCCTCAATCGCTCAACAGCTTCAGCCGGTGCTCTTCTACAGCTCAGCATGCGCCTCGTCACCTCGCCGACCCCCCCCTCTCGCCCATCCCTGCTCTAAAAGATCGCCCGAGCGTTGCTGGAGCCCTCAAGCCAACACTCGTAGCCTGTCCAACGGCTCGGAGAAGCGATTCGAGCTGTTGAAGAGGGCRAAAGATTGGTAGGGTGATAAAGGTGGAGACTGAGCGCGGGAACGAGGTGAGCCAAGTCGCTGCAGATGGGTYGCTCTGGCGGGACGCGAARGAGCCGTTGCATCGCTTTCGCTCGTCGAAGGCGCGGCGAGGTTGAGAGGTGCTGGGAAGCGAGTGGCGAGTGGCTGAAGGCGTGTTGGATGGTGCTCGTCGGCTGAGGGAGGGCGCGGCGAAGGTCGGTCGGCCGTCGCTGGCGCAGCGGAGCTCATTCACTCGCTGAGCTGGGTACAATTGGACGAGGGAGGTCGGGGACGCGTTGGAGATTGCTGCATTGTCAGCTCAAAGATCTCTATGCCCTCCATGGCGAGCCTGCGACTCTACAAGACTAGCTTCGGCGCTGCACCGACCCAGTCCGCCCGGTTCGGCTGCTGATGCTCTCACCCGCCTGCAGCGTCCTGTTGGGGCCGACGGTAGTGCTCAGGGAGCTTTGGCGTTTCGCTTGAGCGTGGTGGAGACTTCGAGCATGCGTTTCGTCGGCTTCTGCAGGAGCGAGGAGCCGAAGCCGATTAGCTTGCGCCCTCTCCTCTCTCATATCCTCTACCTCCAGGACTCACCGCGAAGCTCTTCTGGTCGGTAAGTGCTCGGCGACATTGCAAGATGTACGACGGCGAGCGTTGGCACGGGCTGACCCTTGCCTCGGCATGCAGGCCAGCTTCATCCGCCTCCTCCTCGTCGTCGCCGTCTCGTCCATCCCCTCCAGTAACGCTGCTCGACCTCTTCCCGAGTGCAGCACTTGGTCTTAAACCAAGGGTGCTGCTCGCCACTCGATGGCTATCTCAGTAGACCGCTGGCGGCTCGTTGGAACGCCATCCTCCTTGCCGCTGCCCCTCGTCGGCGCTCCTTGACAGCGTTGAAGAGCTCGGGAACAGCTGCTGCAAGTCATTTGGCACCTGCGAGAATGTTGGCAAAAGAGGTGAGTCAGTGTTCGGGAAGGTGGCGAGCTGTAGTGAAGCGACTAACCCATTCATCTCGACTGTCCAGGAGCAACATGGCCCTCGGCAAAGAGCGAGTTGTGAAGGTGAGTGGCGAGCTGAATGAGGGATGAGGAGACGATTGGGGAAGATGGTGGCGACGAGCGCAAAGGCTACAGCTCGGCTTCTCGAAGCATGAGCGCCCGTCGGCGTCCTCATGGGGCGAAGCTGGAGGCCGTCGCTGTCTGCAGGAAGCTCGGGCTCCGGCCAGAGAGGAGCAGAGCTGGAGGGACGAATTGATCAGTTGGAGTAGAGGGATGGAGAGGGCGATTTGGCCCACCTTCGGAGGAGGAGCGGAAGCTAACGAGGACCTGCATCCCCTCATCGCAGGCTCCGCCGCCGCGCTGCTCGGTCGGCGGCCATCTTAATCCTCACAGAGGCCTCCTCAGCACCCTTCTCTGCTATCCACAACCTTGCTCGGCGTCACCATCCTCGCCTCCCATCATCTCGGCGCTTCCTGCCCCAAAGATCGTCCACACCCCTCGACAGCTTCCCAGCCCTCACCCYAGCAGGACAACCTCCCCACCCTCAACTACCCAGCAGGCAGCTCAGGACATCACGCTCGATAGCGCAAGCACCCTGGCTCCCTCACCACTCGCTCCTCAATGACCCGYCCCCCTTCGCGCATCGCCAACGGCGGCTATCTCGTAGAGCCTGCCTTCCCCTACAGAAGAACTTCCTCCCAGGTCTCGGTCAGTGAGGACAGGGCTACTGGACGGTGGCGAGAGGAGCGGTTTGGCTCTATGGCTCGTCGCGACGCTCTGTGCTGGAGCGGGAGGGAGAAGCGAGGGGTGGGCGACTCGCCTGACTCGGAGGCAGCAGCATAGTAGCGAGTTGTGCATCAAGGCGACTCGTAGAGGTGGAGACAAGGTGGTTTCTGTCCTCTTCTCCCTCACCCAGTCCCGCCGATGCTGATCAGCTCGTCTCCTCCAGTACATCGCCCTCGCCGACCGTCCTCTCAGCGCCCCGAAAGCCCCCTTCTCGGCTTCAAGGGTATCTTTATCTCTCCGGCTCCTCGCCTCGTTGTGCGCCACACTGACTGGACCTCTCTCTCTGCAGCCTTCCGATTCTGCTCGCCCTCGACATCTCCTCGACATCCCTTCTCCCAACCGCTGAGCCGCCGTCCTCGCCGTCGGCCTTCCCAAAACTCACCGACTACAGCTCGCGATCAGGCGGCATACAAGGAGCATCTCGCTCAGCATCGCAGGCGTGTGCTGACGTCAAACCGACGGCGCAGTCCGTTGGCTTCGACGAGGATGGCAAGCAGCGTGACTGGAGCTCGGATGCGTCCCCTTTGATGGTGAGGATCAGCTGGATGCCTTGCAAATGGCTGCAGCCGATTACGAGCGTGCTTGAGGTGAGTCCTTCGACCCATACTGCTGACCTTCGGCGTAGGCTGACGAGCAAGTCGACAAGCAGGAGGATGGCAAGGAGACCGGTCGAGCTTGGAAGCTCTCTCCTTCCTCCACAACGAAGCCACATCCTCATCTCCATCGGTCGAGGGTACATCTGTAGGCCTGTGTCGCCCGACAATCCGTTGCTGGTTGCTCACCTTCTCTCTATGTCGCAGTCGCCGTCAACTCGCTGTTCTCCGAGGTTGGAGCTCCAGCTGCTCGCAGGTGGTGAGGGACGAGCCTGTAATGAGAGGTGCATCTCCAACTGACTTTGAACTGCTACAGGCTGCTACCTACGCCCTTGCTCCCTTCGGAATCGCCATTCCCCTCCCACCTCATCTCCCACCATGCCTTCGCGCTCGCTCGCCTGACGTCTACCCTTCGACATCCTCTTTGACATCTTGCACCACGTCCTGGACCTCGGCTTCGAAGATCGCGGCGAGCACCTACACAGCGGTCGGCTCGTAGGCTGGGACTCGCATGAGGAGCTTCGCTCGATGCCGCTCGTCTGTCGCGCTTGGGAGGAGGCAGCCGTCGCCGTCCTCTACCAGTCTGTAGCGCTCGACAGCGGCGAGGYAGCTCTGCAATTTCGCGCTACCKTGCAGCTCAGGCCGGAGYGGGCAAAGCTGGTGCGCTGGATCGCCGTCGGCGTAGGCGATGAGCAAGGGGAGGGGGAAGAGGGAGGCGATGGACACGGCGACGCTGTCTTCGGTCGTCAAGAAGCTTCGCGGACGATAACAGCCGTACTGGCGATGCTACCAAGTGTCGAGCATGTCCTCCTACGACCCTTGGATCCAGCAGCGCGGCCGGATTTGCTCGCCTTCTTCGCTCGACGCCGACGCCGCCTCAAGTCGCTCGTCCTCATCGCGCGCAACACTCCCGACAGTGCAGGATGGCAGGGCGCCTCCATTTCGGCGATGCTGAGGTCGTGCTCGATGGACTGGAGCGGCTAGACGTCGACGTTTGGCGCTCGGCGGATCGACCAATCGAGTCTTCGCCACCCCCTCTCCTCCTTCCTCCTCGCCTCTCTCTCACCCACCTCTGCCTCGACGCCGACTACACATCCGCCCTCACCTACAGCCTCATATGTTCGACTCTTACCCATCTTCAGCTCTACATTGAGCATCTCCGCTCCGCCGCCGAGGCCGCTCGCGCTCTCTCCGAAGCTCCCGCTCTGCGCCACCTCCACTACGTCTGCAACCCTCCCATCGACGTGCTCGAGCGCGACTACGACAAKCGAGCTACGCCATTACTCGACCTCCTCCTCCCTTCTATTCAGCACCTCGAGACCCTCTTCGTCTCGGCGACTGACATCTCGCCCAACTTCCTTCGCCTTCTGCCGCCCAAGCTTTGTCATCTCACCATCCAGACATGCAGCCAATTCACTTCGACACGGCTGAGCACCATGCTCAACATCCTTCGCGATCCCTCGGTCGAGACGAGGAGCCTCACGCGGTTGACCTTTTGCGGCGGAGACGACTGGTGGGAGGGACAGGCGCAGGAGATGCAGGAGGTGTGTGCGACTCGAGGCATTTGGTTGGAGATGCTTCGAGATGGGGATCATGAGTAGGGTGGAGCGGTGGCGAAAGGCAAGCAAAGGAGGTTGAGCTCTTGATCGCGTTTACCATGCGAATACATGCGTTGCAGAGGTGGAGGGTGATGGCGTGCACCGAGGCGTATATGGGAGAGGCTGAATGAGGTACAGCAGCAGAGAAGACGAGGTCATCAGCGCTGGCTGTCATTACCGAGCTCCGCTTTCAGCGTCATCAACTGCTCAACACGCCGATCAAGAGTAGCGCTCCCATTCACCTGGACTTTGCGACTGATTCTGACCTCTGTGACTCTCCCTTGAATAGATGAAGGCTCAGCTGCTTGGCGTGTTCTCAAAGCTCGGCTTCGCCTTCGCCGAGAAGGGCAAGAATGATGAGCGGCGAGGCAGCAACGACGACTCGCGCCGAGGCTCCGAGCCCACCATCGACCCTTCCGAGGAGCGGCGAGGATCATCATAGCTGCAGCTCATTCTCCCCTTCATCTCGCTACTTCCCTCAGCTCAACCGCAAGCTCGGCGCCGAGGCAGAGGACAGTGGCTGTCTCCTTCACTCAGACCGCCCAAATCGGATATTCAGCTCCTACAGGCGTAACAAAGGCCGGTTAATCTGCTGACCAGTCCCAAGCCTTCGAGATGGCGTCAAATCACAGGACGAGCGACTTCTGCGCCGACTGACTCGGCTTTTGCTGTAGGGAAACGGGAGAAACTGAGAGCAAGCAGATAAGGTTGTATAGTAGTTTCAACGCCGTTGCTGCTCTGTCACAGCGAGCAGAGCCCTTGCACCGAGAGCTTCCTCAGCGAGCCGCTGAGATCAGCGAGCGGGGGAGAGATCTTCGATATCTCTCTCTTTTGACCTTCAACCACAACTTGCCACTTCCACTCGACTGCAGAATGGCCGCCGTATCACTCGACTCGTTCATGGGAGGAGACGACTTTGACCTCTCTACACCTCAGCCCACTGCTCCCGCTGTCTCCAAGACGGTGCTCGTTGTGGGGTCGCAACAAGCTGCAGCGGACGGATCTTACCAGGCGCTGGTGATGGAGCTCGGAGTCAAGGGTGTTGTGGAGATGCACATGCACGACAGGATTACCCAGGGTGGTGAGTTAGTCCTCTCGTCTCGTTCTGCTCCGCTCGGCCGCCTTGTCAGCAAGCGCGGCGGACTTAGCTCGATCTGCTCGGCGGGATCATATAGCTGCAGCTCGTGGGGATAAAGGGGACATGACGATACCCACCATCATCACCGACAGCTCTTCGCCGGAGCTAACGAGCAACACCTTGAGCGCTGACCGTCATTCTGCGTTTTCCTCATTGCAGCGGCTGCTCTTGAGCCAGCTCAGTACACCCATGTCGCCTTCCTCCTCCCAGCCGACCTCATCAACTCGACTCTGATCAGCCTCGTCGAGCCTTCGCTCGCGCCTGGAGCCACTCTCGAGGTGAGGGGACCTGCCGCCGACAGCGACGACGTTGTCGGCGAATTGAAGTTGGCTGGATTGGCTGGAGTGACTAAGGAAGGGAGCCTCGTGAGTGATGAAATCCGTATCATCTCTTCGAACCTTGACTGACCAGTCTCGTCCCCCTGCAGCTCACCTCGACCAAGCCCAAGGTCACTTCGGTCCCCCTTTCCTTCAAGAAGCGCCCCGCTTCTTCCATCGACAACTCGCCTGCTCCTTCCACCGGCTCCGTTGCCCTTCCTCTCCGCACTTCTCGCGCCGCCAAAGCCTCACTGTGGGCCTTCACCACCTCGGCCTCCAACTCGGGCACCTCCACCCCGACCATCGACGAGTCGACCCTGCTGACCGACGCCGATTTGGAGCGACCAACGCTGGTCAAGAGGGAGGACTGCGACGTCAAGAGGACGAGGAAGGCTTGCAAGAATTGCACCTGTGGCTTGAGCGAGATTCTGTTAGACGAGCAGGACGACTTGGTCGAGGCGGGGTTCGCTGCCCCTGCAGGTGAGCGCGAAGCGGCTAACGGCCTCTTCAGCTCGAGCTGACCTCTTTGGTTCTGTCCTACAGCAGCACCCAAGGCTACCAAGGGCAAGAAGAAGATGTCAGCCATGCCCACCAGCTCGTGCGGCAACTGCTACCTCGGCGATGCTTTCCGCTGCGGAGGCTGCCCTTATCTCGGTTAGTGACATCGATCTGACTCTCTCGAAGCCCTGAACTGACGCTCGCTGCTCTCGCTATAGGCATGCCCGCTTTCGAGCCCGGTCAGAAGGTGTCCATGTCCAACTTTGACGACGACCTCGCTCGCTGAGAGTCGTTTCCCTTCGTATAGTCTCTGCTACCCCTCGCTTCGCTTCGACTGCGCCTTGTAATGTTGTTATCCACCTTGTTACTCTCGATCTGCCCCTTGGCGCCGCCGTCGCTCTCTCATGATCTCGAGGAAACGAGAGCGCGATTGCAAAGCTAGAAAGGAGGAGAAGAGGGAGGGGGGAACAGTGGACGAGGGTGGAGAGAGGCGAAAACTATAGCAAGTAACAGAGAGAAGCAAGCGAGAGATCACGAGGGAGCATAATACTGTACAGAGGCGGTCCGGGGAGCTTGCCAGCGAGCGGGCTCAGACGTCCATCGCTTGGAGGGCGCCGCTGAGGGCGCTCAGTCCAGCGACAGCGGCCACTACGCCGAGACCGAAGCCGAGCGTGACGTGGCCGAGGTCCCTTGCGATACGACGGCGCTTGGGGAGGGGGGCGATGGGGAGGGAAGAGGGAGCGTCGCCGGCCGAGGGCGATTGGGCGAGGGTGTTGACGCTGGCGTCGGCGGTGACGATGTCCTCCGTCGAGGTGGCCATATCGGTCGAGGAGAAGGCGCGCTTGCGGGTCGCGGAGGCGAGCGAAGCAGCCGTCTCGAGCATGCTGTCGAGGCGCTGCGCCGTGGTGTCGTTGCTCAGGCCTTCGGTCTCGAGGGTGGTGAGGATGTTGTCGAGCTCTGTAGCAGTAGTATTAGTGATCAAGTGAGCCAGCGAGAAAAAGAGCTGGCAACTCACCATCCAGAGCCTCCTGGCCGAACCACTCGCTGTTGGCGATCTCCTCGGGCACCATGTCGAGATCCAGCTCGTCGGTCGCTCCAAAGTCGTCCTCGTCCTGCTCCTGCTCCTCGTCATCGCTGACGGACTGGCTGTACTCGATGGGAAGGTCCTCCTCGCCGAAAGGGCTGACCGACTTCTCGCGAGACTCGGCTCCTCTCTCGCTCACATCCGCAGAGTCCTCCTCGGCCGCCTTGAAGATGGACGTCCCCCAATCGCCTGCACTCGCCCAAGGGTTGCGCTCCTCCTCGACGTCGTCCACGGCGTCCTCGTAGTCGAGATCGACGGAGGAGGTGGGCGATGGGAGATGACTGGCTTGCGATTGGACCTCATCGTCGAGGGCGGCGAACGAGAGGACCGAAGCTGCGGTGCCGTCAAAGGGAGACGTGCACCTCGATCCTTGCTCGGCGCGGGTGGAAGTGGTGGTGGAGGCCGCCTTGGGGATGTTGAGTTTCTGGAAGAAGCCGCCCGAGAAGAGGCCGCGCTTCGGCTTGATCTGAGAGGGAGGGAAGGGGCCAGAGTTGCACGAAGGTGGAGGTGGCGCTTCGGGCTCGGGAGACGTCTCGTTCATGGGAGGAGGAGAGTCGTCGAGGGTGCGGTTGGACAGCTGCTCGGGGCTGATGGGGGAGGGAAGGCGTTGCGGCGCAGGCGAACGAGGGTCCTTGACCGAATCGGTCGTCACCACGCCTTGTTGAGTCTCATGCGGCGAGCTCTGAACCTCCTCGACGGTGACCTCCACTGCGATGCTGATGTCCTCGACGACGGGCGAGTCGTCACGAGCCGAGCCGAGCTGGGGTGACGACGAGCGGCTAACCTGCTGCTGCACAGCAATGTCTTCCTCCAATCCCTCGTCCTCCTCGATGGCAATGTCGGACATCTCGTGATCCGACTCCAAGTCGATGGCGTCCTCGTCCTCATCCTCCTCCTCAGAAACCTCGGCGATGGCGCTCGGCTGCGTCTCATCATCGCTGCACGGCGCCTCTTCATCCTCGTCCTCGTCTAGCTGCATGTCGGAGGCGCTTCCACCATGGTCGCTGGCGCTATCACCGAGGACAATCGTCTCGGTCGCCTCGACGACCTGAATCTCATCGTCCGAGTCGGCCCACGCGGCGTGTCGCTCCTCGTCGAAGGAGCCGCTCGAATTGACTGCCTTGAGGATGGTGGTCTCGACGACTTCAATCTCGCCTTCCTCGGTGCTGTGCAGCAGGTCGTCCTCCGACAGGCCGAAGCCGCGCGAAGGGGTTCGGAGGGTCGATTGCCAGAGCTCGGCGTCGGCGCGGTCTCGGTCCTCTTGCTCGTTGTCGGAGGAAAACGCGGACGACTGGCGCTTGCCAGGCTTGAGGGTGCGGGAGCGCGAGAGGGCGTAGCCGTTGGGCGACGACATGGCCGAGACGAGCGAGTCGTTGCGATCCTCGCCGAGACGGGGCTCCACGCTGGCGGTGGCGATAGGAGTGGTGAAGATGGCGACGCGGAGGGGAGTAGGCTCGCACTTGCCTGTTGGTGGTTCGATGAAGGTAAGGAGCGGAAGAGGGTCAGCGTTAAATATGCCAGCTCTAGCTCGCGCTTCGCGATAAGGGTCACACGACAACCGAGCAGGACGTACGTTCGGCCCTCGACGACTGCACAGGCTGGCCAAAGGTGATGACGTCGTCGTTTTCGAGCTGTAGGTTGATTCGCACGAAGTCAGCGAGGGCCTTCCCGACGACCAGAGCACGCCAGAACGACTGACTCGGTACGAAACTCCATCCTTGAGCTTTTGCTGTTCCTCGCCGTCACGGGTGATGAATGTACCGTTGGTGCTACCAACGTCCGTGAGGAAGGCGTACGAACTATCATCCCAGGTGAGGAGGGCTTGCTTGGAGCTCATGACTGCTGATCCCTCGAGTCTGAAGCGTCCTTGCGAAGGGTCGCGGCAGTCCTCCGAGTTCTTGTGGCCACGGCCGAGGTCGATAGTCCCTTGGTGCGAGTTGAAGTGCTTGAGAACCGCTCCGTCGGGTGTAGCGAGGGTGAGGCTCAACGAGGAGCGAGCGCCAGCTGTGCGCGAGTCTCGAGTGGGGGCGGCGGGGCTCTCCATCTTCTGTGGCGAGAGGTAAGGCTGGAGCTGCCTGATGAGGGCAGCTAGGGGGATGTGCGGGCTGGTTGCTGTAGGTCTTTGGTGCGGGAAGCGGCGAGAGAAGTGAAGGGCAAAAGAACAAGCGGTGAAACCAGCATTCAGAGTCGTTTCGAGCTCGGGCTCTCAGATGCATGCGCTAGTGAACTACAGCAAGGGAGGGCGAAGAGTAGGTCATGATTCTGCTAAGACTGTAATACTTGTTCATTGTGCGCCCTCCTCCATCCCCGAGGCTGGCTCCGACCCAATTCGCGCCGCGCCGCCTTCGCAGGGCTTGAGCAGAAGCCAGTCGATAATGCTACACAGGGAGCCGGGGCGTTGCTTATAAGATCAAGGAATATACTATCATCCACAAAAAGCGACCACACTCTTCGGCCGAGCTCAATCGCAACCCCTCGGCGAAGGCCCTCGTCTCGTCGAGCTGCTCCTCAACAGTTTCCACCCGACTAGGTCGGAACAACCAAGACTCGCTGATGATTGGGTCAACTTGCCAGCTGCTGAACTTTGCGAGAGGCCATCTGAGGCCGACACCGAACATCATCGCCGAGCGCCGAGTCCGCTGAGCGGACTTCGATGGTCCTGCAGAGCTGCCTGAGCTCTTCCACTACTCCAAGGAGCACTCTCAGCAAGATATACAGCGCTAGGAACCTCTCGAGACCCTTTCTGACCCGCTACAAACACCTCGTTACCTCGCCCCTCCGTCGCCGAGCTGACCATTGTCTGTCCACGCTCCTTGTGCCGCTGCTCCTTCAGCTGCTAGACAGAGCCTAGTCTTCTGGACTCTTTCGAATTGCGCTGAGCTCCACCCGCGCCGTACTCGCAGAGCATTTGTCAACGCCGAAGTCTCGGCGAGAGCGAGCGCCGAAGCAGTCGCCATCCTTCGCT
>BCKL01000003.1:382307-508852 GCA_001600635.1 Leucosporidium creatinivorum | reverse complement strand
GCGCTCAATCTCGGTTCGAGCTTGCTCAACGAGGAGCAGGCTGCAAGAGCCGTTGGGAGGCTTAAAGCGGTCGTCCCAGGATCGTGAGTGAGATTACTCCCCGACGCTACAAGAGCGGGAGCAACTGCTTCTGCGATCCTTCGCTGAGAGAAGAGTTGGAGGTTGACGAGCACTTCACGCGAGGAAGAGTCGGGCCTTGATCCAGGTGGCAGAGCCTTTTTCAGAAGGCCTGCACTCGCAAGAGGGAGAGCACCATGCTTGAGGATGCTACACGCAACGGCTCACTCCAGGAGGATGTGGCGAGAGAGCAAGAAGCGAGGGGCCAAGTCGAGCCCGATTGGGACTGCGAGCTGCAGCTGAGCTCGGGCCTCGTCGCTTCGTCGCTGCTGACTGGTGAGGCGTAGAAAGACACTCGAGAGGTACTAGAGTGCAGCGCAAGCTTCGTCTACACCTTGAGGTCTTCGGCAGCTCATCAGGAGCAGCATCGATTGAGCCGACTCGGCTCTCTCTTCTTTCCGCGCTTCGCAGAAGAGTCGTTTCAACCGTTTCGCGAGCCTCTCCCGCTCTGTGAAGACGTACACCTTCCAGATTGCTCCATTCAGTAGGCGCTGCTCTCTGTAGCTCGCCATCGCGAGTCCAGTCTCGCTTGCTCTCTCTGATCTGCTCTCTCGTTTGCTCCTTCCACGGCACAAGGGAGGGGGAGGGAGAAGGGGATGCGTTTTGCTGCGAGACGGGGTACACAAAAATGAAAAGAGGAAAGCGCTAACACCAAGACCAACACGAAACGAGACCAAAGGAGAGTAAAAAACATGGGAGAGAAAACGAAGGAGAGGGGAACTCATGAAAGTCGGCGAAGGCGAGAACGGGATAAAAACAGGTGGAAAGGGAAGGAAGACTATGATGACCCTCGTCGCTCCTCAGAAGGGTTGATGGTCGGCTCGGAGCCTCGGCGCGAGTCGTCGTTGCTGCCTCGCCGCTCATCATTCTTGCCCTTCTCGGCGAAGACGAAGCCGAGCTTTGAGAACACGCCAAGCAGCTGAGCCTTCATCTGTTCGAGGGAGAGAGGGAGACGTCAGCGCTGATCGTAACGGCGAGGAAAGGGTGCGCTACTTACGATCGGCTTGTTGAGCACGCCGCTGAAGAGGGTGCCGACCTCCTGGTCGATGGCGCTGGCGTGGGAGCAGACGGCGATGATGGGACAGTTCTGCGAAGGATTGTTGGTGGACTTGATCATCCGAGCAGCTGTCTCTCCATCAACGACGGGCATGGCCTGTGAACGGAGATGAAGGTCAGCGGGAGCAAGCTGAGCGAGGCAAGAGCGATTACGCACCAGATCGCAAAAGATGAGGTCGAAGGCTACACCCTGGGCAGCGAGAATGGCTTCTCCTCCGTCGGGAACCACCACGCAGCGACAGCCGAGCCGAATGAGCATCGTCTCGAGCACCTTGGTGACGATGGGGTTGCGACCGGCAACGAGGCAGTCGATGGTGCTGAGGCGATTGGCTGCTGCCGATGCCGCACTGGCCGAGATGGGAGTAGGCGCAGACGACGCTACCGAGTCGGCGGTGGGAGGGAGGAGAGGCGCCTCGGGAATGGAGAGTGGAGGGAGGGGAAGGTGGCCTTCGACGGGCGAGGAGAGACCAGAGCCTGGTGGAGTGTGGTTGGACGTCCGTCTCCGCTCGTGGCGACCCCAACCCTCGGGGATGGGAGGTCGCTCCACTTCGGACATGGACTTGTTGCGAAGCCGAGTCGGCAGCGAGTTGCGCCTCGAGTGCTGGCCAGAGCCGCCGCTGATGCTGGACTGACGAGGTCGAAGACGTTCGACTCCAGCAGGAGCCTCCGAGGGTCGCCGAGAGTGAGTCGATTCAGTCGTGTACGGCGAGGAAGGGGCTGTTGGCCGCGAGGGGACCGAGCTGCTCGATGATGTCGACGGCGACGAGGGCGAGGAGGGGTCCTGTAGCGCGGGAGGGGGGTTAGCGAGAGCTGGAGGGAGAGTGAGAGAGTAGCTCACCCGAACGTCGACGCTTCCGTTGCGAGACTTGGGCGCCTTTGCTCCCAGCGCCAACGGCCGAGCATGCATCTTGGGCGACTCGAGGGCTGAGACGGGAGGAAGGAGCTGCTCGTCGCGCATCTTGCGAATGACATCGTCGTTGGCCTGCTTGAGCACCGTGAGGTTCCGGAAGGTGAAGGTCCCAAAGTCGTCGTGCGGCGAAGGCTCTGTCTCGGCGCGCTCACGACGAGACTGGCGAGAAGCCGAGGTGGAAGGGGTGAGAGCTCGAGGCGACGCCTTGAAGCCCGCCGACTCCTTGGGATGCGATGGAGTGGGCGCAGCTTCAATCTTGAGCTCCTCGGCGGGTTCGTCGTCGGCAAAGATCTGGTCGGCGGTTGCGCCTCGAGCGTCAAAGTAGTCGGTGTTCTCCGGGTCGGTGACCTTGGGAACGAAGTCGACCTCGCCGCTGAGGAGGTTGTCCCAGTCGACGCCCTCGAGGAACGGGTGCGCCTTGACCTCGGCGGCTCCATTGGCGCCCAAACGTCGCTTGGCGTCCGAGCAGAGCAGTCGCTCCATAAAGTCGCGAGCCTCGGGGGAGAAGTCAACGTCCTCGTCGTGCCACTCGATCCTGCGAGAAAGAATGTTTTCGAACACCTTCTCGGGCGTCTCGTCGTGGAAGGGAGGGAACCCGTAGAGGAACCTGCGCGAGCGAGAGTCGTCAGCGTGAGTGGCTCGGCGAAGGCGGGAGAGATACGCACTCGTAGCAGATGACTCCCAGCGCCCACTATAGACAGAGGATGATGATCAGCCAAAGCCCGAGAGCTGCAAGCGAAGCGTGAGAGCTTACCCAGTCGACTCCGGCGTCGGTGCCAATGCCCAGAATGCTCTCGGGAGCGAGGTAATCGGGGGTGCCGACGAATGCCTTCTGGGGAGGTGTGTCCGCTGGAGGTGCTCGAGACGAGGATCGTTCGGGCGGAGGTGGAGGAGGCATTGACGCCCTCGAAGCGGCGAGCGAGTCGACGGCGGCCGAGATCTGCTTGTGCGAGGTGTGCTGGCTGTTGGAGCCGCTGTCGCTGCTGGGAGTGTCGAGAGAGAAGCTGTCGTTGATGGCGATGTTGCCAAAGTAGGAGGCGGGAGACTGGCCGAGGGCGTTGGCGGGGGTAGAGGAAGGTGAGGACGCGCCAGAGAGGTTGGGATCTTTCGCGGCCGAGCGAGCAGATGCCGAAGCTCGGCGTTGATCGCGAGTGGAAGGCATCTGCGTTTGACGGCCGAGCAATCCGATCCGACTGAGCCCAAAGTCGGTGAGCTTGAGGTGGCCTTTGGCGTCGATGAGGAGGTTGTCCGGCTTGAGGTCACTGTGGGAGGAGAACAGGTCAGCGTGGGAAGTCGAGACCAGGAGGCGCAGGCTACGTACCGGTGGACGATTCCAGACGCGTGGAGGTACTCGAGACCAACGATGACTTCGGCGATGTAGCGACGCGCCCACTCCTCTGGCAGCTCGCCGAGGTTCTTAACGAGTGCGGCACAGTCTCCGCCGTTGAGGTACTCCATGACGAGGTAGAGGTAATCCTTGCTCTGGAACGTGTAAAAGAGCTTGACGACAAAGTCCGATTCGGTCTGAGTCATGAGGATCATCCGCTCGGCCTTGACGTTGGTGACCTGGTTCTTGGCGACCATGTCGGACTTCTTGAGCGTCTTGATGGCGTAGTAGTCGCCCGTGGTGATCTTTTTGGCGAGGTAGACGGACCCGACTGTTGACAGAGCGAAGGTCAGCGACGATGTCGAAGCGACAGCAGCGACCAAACTCACAGGCTCCCTTCGAGATTGGTTTGAGGATCTTGAAGTCCTTGATGGAAGAGGCCTTGGTCCTGGACGAGGGGACACCAGAGGGGATGCGAGGCGAGAGGAGGTTAGGACCAGTGGGAGGGCTGCCGAGGCTGCTGGGAAGTCCATCGGTCGGAGAGAGGTTTGGCGAGGTGAGGCCGAAGAGGTGGGAGCTGTGGCGACGTAGACCTTGGGTAGGGCGAGGGAGGTCGAGTCCTTCGATGAGCCGAGGCGAAGACTCGTCGTTGGGCAGCGGCTGCAGCGCCGGCGAGTCGAAGGGCGAGTTCGAGTCGGCCCATGGCGGTGCTCGCTGGTGGATCTCCTGCTCGCGCGAGTGGGCGAGGTACTGGTTGGCCTTGAGCTCCCACTCTTGGCGGACCTTCTCAGCGTAGAGGATCGTGTTGCGGAGGCGGTTGACCGAGTTGAGCTTGAAGCGAATCTGCTCCTCGGTGTCGCCGACGAGACGAGAGAGGGCAGGCTCATCAGTCGACGGCCTTTGCCAGCCCATCACCATCGCGAGCGAGTTCTCCGACTGTGGGAGATGGTAAAGATTAGCAGCTTATGTAGGAGGCGCGCAATGAAGGAAACTGACGTGAGGACTGAGCAAGCGCTGCTCTTGGATGGGGATGTCGCCCGTCTCATCAAGTACCGAGGGAGTAGCGATGGAGATGGCCGTTTGCACGACGTCGTGAACTTGATCGAGGACTCGGTGCTGAGTCTTCTTGAGCTGAGCCGAGGGTGGACGAGGCGAGAGAGGCGGCTTGAGGCCTTCGAGGTAAGAGGGAGGAGTGGGAGCTGGAGGAGCGGTGAGGAGGGGAATGCCACGGTACTCGGCCGCCTCGTCGCCATCCACTTCGTCCAGAGCGGCGGCAATGTCGTCGATCGAGGTGATGAGCTCCTTGAGGCGGTCGTTGCACTCGCCGATATCGCCCTCGAGGCGGTGGGTCTCGTTGCACGTCTCGTTGTGCTTCTCGAAGAACCACACCGGCGTCGCTCGCTCGCAGATGCGGCACAGGACCGGCTCGACCGAGATCATGTGCGAGATGGGGGCGAAGGGCATCGAGGGGTCGCTGGCGGAGCGGCGATGACCGCCCGAAAAGCCGTAGCGCGCGAGTCCCGTGTCTCCTCCTGCGCTGGCCGAGTCGAGAGCGAGGGGAGCAGGTCGAACGACCCACATCGTGTGGGAAGGGCGACCGGAGAGGCTGTCGAGCATCAGCATGCCCTTGCCCTCCATGGCTTCGTAGAGGTCCTCCGATGTATCCTCCTCGGTGGACGAAGTCTGCGACGAGGAGGCTACGCGGAGACGGAAGCTGACCTCGACCGTATGCGAATCGTCCGCTTCGAGTTGGCGAGTGGCTTCGGCGAAGACGGCTTGGTCGTCGGGGAAGACAAAGTCGGCAATGGGAGTGTCGAGACAGTCGGCGGGGTTGATGCTGTATGGCGAGGACCGAAAGTCAGCATTGGACGTTCTCGAGAGATGAAGAGGAACCAAACTCACCCGACGAGCTCCTCCCAAGCCGAACTGAGGAACTGGAACAGCTGGCCATCGAGGCTGAGCTCCATCAAGAGCGTTGACCCACGAATCTCTTCAACCGTCTGCCTCAACTCCTCTGCATGCTGCTCGGTCGTCTCCCCCGACGGCTTGTCGGCGTCTGAAGGCATCGGACCCATAGATCCCTCCTCTCCTCCCGCATCGGCGGCCAACCCCAAGTCGATGCCGAGGGGTGACCATTTGGAGGTGGAGGAGGGAAGGGCGAGAGGTGCGCCGACCGACGACGAGTAGCTGTCGCCTCGGGCGCGAACCTCGGGCGATTCCTCGGCGGTGGGCTTGGCGACGAAGAGGATGGGTTCGGCGTCGGCGTCGTCGTTCTCGTCAAACGTCCAGAAGCCACGCTCCGCTTCCCACCACTCGAGTACTCGACTGAGACCGGCGACGGCGAGCAGCAGCTGGACGTACCAGCCGCGACAGGCGAGCTCGGGGTTGTCGTCCCATGCCTTGCCGATCTGCTGAACTCGCCCGATGAACTCGGCGCAGGATCCCGGCTGAGCAGTGAGCTTGGTGACGGGCGTGTCGAGGATCTCGGTGGCGACGGTGATGATCTCTTGCAGGAGGACGATGAAGGCCGACTGGGCGATGGCGCTGGGGAGGTTGGACTGGCTGGAGAGGGCGGGCGAGCGAGAGCCGTTCGAGACGTTGCGGAGAGCAGGAGGGAGGGGAGAACGCGAGCGCGAGTTGGAGCGCGAGCTGGCGCCGGATACCGAGCCCGACTTGGTCTTGGACTCGCTGAGAGCGTAGCCGGTGAAGTCGGGAGGTCGGGGAACGCTGGTGAGGTTGCGCTTGCGAGGGGCGAGCGAGGCGCGGCGAGGGGATCTTGGACGAGTGCCGGCTCCGCTTGATGGTCGTCGCGTGCCGCTGGAGGAGGTGCCGGGGCTGAGGAGCGGGCTCTTCATCCTCGAGGATGGGCGACTCGTCCCTCCTTCCGAATCGGTGTGCGCCGACTCCTCGACGCCATCATCGACGTCTGCGAGCGCCTCGCTTTCCGAGTCCATCTCGAAGGGTCCTTGCGTGCCGTACGCTCCAAAGAGCGACTCTGCCTCCGTCGTGAGCTCGTTGAACCTGCCGTCGTCGGTCATGCCGGGCGCTGGCATAGAAGCGAGATCCTTGTGCAGCTCAATCTCGACGTGGGTCGAGATGCCGTGGATGATCTTGCGAAGCTCCTTGTCGCAATTCTCCTTGGCGCTGACGAGGCGGAGGCGGATCTGCTGGCGAACGGTGTGCATCGAGAAGGTCGGCGCCGCCTTCTCCTTGGTATCCTTGATGTTCTTGACGGCGGGGACGTTGCGGAGAGGGAAGTGAGTCGAGCTGGGGACAACGTCGGGCGTGCGGTCCCACATCGGAGGATGACCTGGCGTGAGGCCGGGCGTCGTTGCTGGCCATGGTCGGTTGGAGGACTTGACGCGCTCCGAGGGAGTAGCCGACATGGACGAGGCGGGGAGGGGAGGGGAGAAGAAGCGACTCGAGTCGTTGGGCGAAGCCGCCGAGGTGCTCGAGTCGGTCGCGAGGGGGCCAGGACCTCCTTCTGGCAGGCGCGAAGCCGGAGACTTGCTCTTGGGCTGCACCATGGCGTTGAAGGAAGGTCCGAGGTTGAGCGAGAGTCCGGGGTTCCTCCAGCGCGAGTCGGACTTCCCCCCTCCTTCGCTATCAGCCGACGAGCCCGACGAGGAGCGATGCTGAAGCTTCGGAGGGAGCAGACGACCCGTCGAGATCGTTCGAGCGCCTGGCGCGAGCGCGCCTGCTGGAACGACTTGAGGGCGCGATGGCGGAGGCTGAGCTTGAGGTTCTCGCTGAGGAGAGACCTCTTGCGGCGGGGTGAGGGCGGAGGGTTGGGTGGAGGAGGGTCTCGAGAGATCCTGAGCCGAGGCGACGTTGCGAAGAGAAGGGCGAGAGACGGGTGTCGGGCGAGTGAAGGTGGACGAGGTGCGGGAGACGACTGAGGTGAGCGGAGCCGCCGACGAGGTGTCGATGGAGGTGCGTCGATGGCGCTCGTGGCGCTCACGAGATTCCTCCTCCGGCGTGACCGAGAAGCTTGACCGAACGGCGCTCCACCAGGCGTCAATCTTGGTGCCGAGCTTGTTGAAGTTGCGCCGCCGTTTGACGCCGGGCGAGATGGCCGTGTTGCCCGAGCTACGAGTCGCGGTGCGGGAGAGGGGGAAGGGTTCGTGGTTTGGGACGGGCACCGAGGTGGGAGCTGAGGTTGGCTTGGGCTGGAAGTTCCATCCCGGGTTGTCGACGGCGGAGGTGGCGAAAGGCTCGTGCGCCTGCGTTCGAGGAAGGCCAGGAGTGAGGAAGCCCTCGGCGACGCCGTATTTGAGACCGGCGGTCGTCGCCTCGAACGGGTTGTACTCGTTGGCTGCGAAGAGTGGAAGCGCGAAAGTCAGCGACCGCCGAGTTAAGAAGAGATGCAGAAGAGCTCACTCATCGCCTGACTCCTCGGTGGTAGTGAAGACATCGCCGCCTGCTCGCCCTTCGTATCCTCAGCGACTCCATCATTGGTCTCGCTCCGCTCCGCCCTCAACTTGGCCTCCTTCATCTTCCTATACTCATCCAGCCAATCCACCCACTCGAACTCCTTGTTCCCCACTCCAATCCCAAAACCTACTCCATCTGCAGCAGTAACATCCGCCTCCTGCACCATCTCTCCCTCCTCGCCAAAGCTAGGCAGCCCTCGCCTCCTCGGCCCCGCCTCACCAGCCCACGATCCCGACCTCGCATGACCATCGTTCGACGAGCTCGTCGAAGTCTTCCACTTGCGCATCTTGGCGTTGCGGCTAGCGAGGATGATCTGAGCGTACTCGTCGGTATTCTCGGAAGCTGCGCCTGCTCCTCCTGCTCCAGTGCTCGCGCCCAGACCTCCCGTCGGAGCGACCGAAGTTCGATGCGCCGCGAGAAGCCCTCGACTACCTCGCTGCGAGTTTGAGCGTCGGATGCCGTCTTGGGCGCCGAGAGCGAGGGGCGAGAGGCCCAGCGAGAGGGGGGAAACGCCGAGGTCGTGGGAGGACGAGTCGGAGGCCTCGTGGAAAGGATCCATGGGTGGAGAGGCGAGGGGTTGTGCCGTGACGGGCTGGTAGACGCTTCTTGAACGCGTGCGCGAAGGGCCGGCGAAGGCAGGAGAGGCCGAGGTCGATGGGAAGGGGAAGAGAGGGCTGAAGGCGGAGGAGGGAGAGGCGGAGGAGGTGGAGCCGTGGCTGGTGATGTGGACGGGCGAGGTCGAAGGAGGGGAGACGAGCTTCTCGCGACTCGGCTGCCGGGAGGGCCCTCGGGAGGGTACGCGAGAGGATGACTGCGAGACGGCGACCGACTGGCGCCCCGACTTGGGCGAGTTGGAGCCGGATGCCGACCCCGACGTAGGCGTTGGTGCACGAGTGGCGACGGGGGTCTTGGGGACCCTAATCTCCCCCGGGCTCATCGAAGCGAAGCCTGCGCTCGGTAGACTGAACGACTCGCCCGAGTGGGCGGGGAGCGTTGCTTGACGGAACTCGAGGGCGCTGCGAACGGACTCGGGGACCTTTTGGAGCTTGATGGACTCGGCGGGAGGTGGAGCGGCGGGGTAGGGCGCGGTGGAAGGCGAAGCGAGCTGAGCCGAGAGGACTGAGCGAGGATTCCTCGAGATGGTGGGCGAGCCGGGAGGGTAGGCGCGAGGGGGCGAAGCGAGGTTGATGGAGGCGCGGCGGGAGATGGAGTTGCCTGGTGCAGCGCTGGAGGGAGAGGAAGGAGCCGAGGTGGGGCTGATGGAGAGGCCGGACGATGATCTCGGTAGCGACGAGGAGAGCGCTCCCATCCCCGAACCTTGAGCCGTCCTCGTCGTATCGAGCCCTAGGCTACCGAAAGTTGACTCTCCTGTCCGGGAACGACGCCTCGCAGTCGAGCCCTCATCGCCGGAGGCCAATCCGGGTACGCCCACGATGCTGCCCGCTCTGCCGCCAATCGAGCGTATCCGAGTCGTCCTGGCGGTCCTCCCTGCATCCACTTCTGGACTGCTATCTCGAGCGCTCGGTGTTCGACGATGCCCGCTGCGAGCTGCAGGACGCGGGGTTGTAGTCGACGAGTCGAGGCCGAGCGAGTTGACGTCGGGCAGCGCGACCGTGTTGATGGTGGGAGAGATGTCGATATCTGTTGTAGCCCACGCAACATGGTCAGCTTCATCCTTTGAGCCTTGACGAGAGATGTCCCCCGGAGAGGCGATCCCGCAACTCTCGAGCTCGTCGACGAGCCAGATGTAGTTCGACCACTCACCTCCGAACGGTCCCAGCTGCTCTCTGACCAATGGACTACCTCCCATCCTAGTAGAGCCATGTCGACCGGAAGCTCGACCCCACGTCTCGACCTGATCCTCATCCTCGCTCTCGCCGTCGCCGTCCTCGCCTTTGGTCTGATCCTCCTCGGGTCCCGAAGCTTGAGCCAAGGGCGAAGGGAAGAGGGGGGTAGTGCTGAGTCGCACGCTGGCGGGAGGTACGCTGGTGGTGATGCTGATGGGGAGCGAGCTGGCCGAAGGGATGGAAATGGCGCTCGAGGGCGCGCCGGGGGTGGTGGGAGCGCCGAGGACGATGCTGGACGATGCTGAGCTCGAGGCCGAGGAAGGGGCGGTTGGTAGCCATTCTTGTGAAGCTGGAGGAGCGCCAAAGAGGTTGCTGATGCTCGTACCGGTGCCGCTCCGCTTGACGGCGCTAGCGCTGCTGCTGCCCCCACCTGCGCTCAGCTGCTCCTTGTCACCTGCTCCTGCTCCTGCACCTCCTTCCTGGGACATGCTGTCCTCTCCGCTGTCGAGCGAAGTAGCCTCGGTGGCCGTCGAAACGGTCGACGAGAGCGAGTCGTGTCTACGCCTCGAGATTGAGCTGGAGGCGCTGAGGGGCGAATGGGTCGAGTAGACGCCCGAAAGCCGCCGTTCCAAGGGGGAAGCGGGCGAAGGCGCACGCTGCTGCTGTTGTACTGCAGCGAGCGAGCTCAGAGGAGCGCCGAGAGGGGAAGAGGCGGAGGAAGTGGCCGAGGAGAGGGACGAGTTGGACGCTCGAGAGGAGAGGGTGGGACGGGGCGTAGAGTCGTCGGTGCTGAAGCTGAGCTGATGGGGTACAGCCCGAGTAGTCTGATGGGGAGTGATAGGCTGTTGCTGCTGGCCCAAGTCGCCTGAGCTCATTGGGATCCCAGCAGTTGAGCGGGTCACGGACTAGCTCAGCAGCGGGCTCGAGGGCGGAGCGGAAGGGGGAGGGGAAAGAGCCTGCCCCGTAGGCTAGCTGTGCTGTGCTACAGATAGTCGTGTAACAGGCGATTCGAGGCGAAGAAGGGCGAAGGTGAGGAGCTGGCGGCGGGGAATCTGGCGGAGAGAGAGAGAGCTGAGAGATGAGCGCGGTGGTCGCGAGCGAGACACTTTCGGTTGGAAGCATCTACTCACCTCTGATAAGACCCTACACGCCTCGTGTGCGAGTGTTCAAGCTTGCCGCTCAATGTGCTACAGCAGCAGATGCACGTCGTTGACAAACAGACGAGCTCGCGCACCTGCCCCTCGATCACTTCGGCGAGCTGAGAGGCTCTTCGAACTCGCCTGTAGCGTCGCAGCTTCTATCTTGGTACAGCTGGCTGTTCTTTCGCCATATAGTAACAGTCTCGCTGGGAGAGTGCAGAAGTCGCTGTTATCGACGCTACGCTGCGACCAATGCTCGGCTGCAGCCTCTCCGCCCGAATCGCCGAAACGTTCCTTCGGCTTCAGCTAGCTTCCTCCTCAGCTCAAGATACCGACCATCTGCTCAAGCAACATCTATCGACTTACATCCTACCCCTGCAAGCACGCCACGAACCCCTGACAGACTTGCTCGGAACCTGAAGCCACGAAAGATGATCCTTCGGCGAAGGCTCTAAACCAGCAGCTGACCTTGCAGCTCTCGGTTCGGGATCCGCGTCGCAACGCCTTTCCTTTGCCCCTCTCTTGCACGCGTTCTGTGACTTTATGTAACAGTCTCAGTACAGCATGGCCCTTCCCGTACTTCAAATCTGCAAGGGCTCGACGGCGACGAGCGATCTCAGCTCGCGAAGGTGATTCGTCAAAGGCTTGGAGCTCCTCGCTGTCTGATACGGGATAGGAAGTGGGAGACCTTATCAAGAGCCTCTGCAGCTCGTCTCACCACTTTGGCGGTGCTTCAGGGATCGAAGGAGAGCCTCCCCTTCCCTTCCTTGCACCAACGCCGAGCGCCGAGCCAACGAACCCAAGCCTGCTTCGAAAGGTGGACTGGCAACCTCGCGCGAGAAGTGGCAACCCAAACTCATGACCCTGCGGCTTCGTATCGTGTCGCCACGGGAAGCCTGGACGACGGCCCTCGTTGTCGAGCCGAACCGACTCTGCATCCC
The DNA here is from genome assembly GCA_001600635.1 of Leucosporidium creatinivorum. Classification (NCBI taxonomy): domain Eukaryota; kingdom Fungi; phylum Basidiomycota; class Microbotryomycetes; order Leucosporidiales; family Leucosporidiaceae; genus Leucosporidium; species Leucosporidium creatinivorum. The sequence continues at coordinate 497,141 of BCKL01000003.1, read as the reverse complement.
TGCACGCGTCCACGATGCCGAACGAGCTTGCGGCGGCGCGAAAGCTACAAGCGAGGAGCCAGCATGGTGAGGCTACCAGTTTAACGCTCGAGCCAATAGACTGCATGCCTCTAGAGCGAGATATCGGCGTCAAAGGGTCGGTCACCTCTGCCCTCGCCCTCGCCCTCGCCGAAGCGCCTCCCTTCGACTGATAGATGAGGCTGCGCTCGACCGCTGGACAGCGTCGGAGCATTTGAAGGGTTGCCTCCCATATCCCCGTCTTCCCGTCCTTCCATTCCCGCTCAGCTGAGGATGGAGCGCGAGCGCCGAAGCAGAAGAGGATCCGCCGAGCTGGCTCCCGGAGAAGTGGGCGGCGAGCGAGTCCTGCTGCCCGTCGGTAGTTGCAAAGAGCTGTTCGAGTCGAGCTTTGCGCGTTCAGCGCGTCAACAGGATGCCTCCCTCCCCCTCTCGCAAGCTTGCTGTCGCCGAGATTCAGATTGTGGACGACTTTCGATTGCTGCTCCTACTTCTCGGAAGGGACGCTGACTCCAAACGTCGCTACGATACCCATGGACTGTATGCGGAGAATTCTGTCAGAGCTCTGCTAGCTGATCTTCCAGCCCAAGAAAGCACTCACCCTCGCCCGCCTGACGGCCTTTCCCATCTTGCGCTGACTACCCCTCTGCAACCCCGTGTTCCCCCTACTCTTGATCTTGCCCATACTAGTGCAGTACTGTGTCCGGAGCCAAGGGTTCATCGGGCTGTCCAGAGGGGAGAAGCCAAAGCGCACGAAAGGGTCGTGAGTCGTTGCGGCCGTGACTGGTGGGCCGAGCGGGTGGGCGAGGGTGAAGTCGGGGGAAGGGAGGTAAGGGATCAAGAGCGTCTCCGGGGCGAGCTGCTGAGGGCGGATGACGCTGTCTCGCCGAAGGTTCTTGAGTAGCGTGCCGTCGTCTGCGTTTTGTTGAAGAGGTGAGGTGAGCTAGGTGATCTAGTACAGCGAGTGAGTGTGTGAAGAGCTACGACGCACCTTCCTCTGCGATCATGCCCGACTCTCCTACGTCTTTGATGACATCGTCTACGATGTCGACGAGCTTGCTCGCTGCTGAGACCTCTCGACGAGCTGGTGCGCGAGATGCTGCTGAGGTGCAAAAGGTGGAAGTGGAAGCAAAGCTGTGGCGAGAAGGTGCCAGTGCTGATGCCAAAGAGCGAGTGTTGCGTAGTAGAGAGTTCATCGTTTGTAGGGCGCGAAAACGGAGGCAGAAGGAGAGTTCAAGTCCGGAAACTTGGCGGACTTGAAATTCCCATTAGGAACGAATTGGAGGTAAGAAAGCGCTTACCTCGGATCATTAGAAAACGCCGAAATTCGGCGACCGGTTCTATCGACCTACAGTTTCTCGAATCAGCGTCACAGAGATACAGAGAAGTATCCTACAATTTCACAGCTTGGCCGAAGCTGTACAAGAGTCGCTGCTCCCTCCAGCTCACGTCGCTCCGCGCTTCGAGCTCTCTCCCTCCTTCGTCTCGCTTGCGATGGCTAGTCAACCTACACCACCACCAAGACGTGGGGATCCAGCAGATGATTTCTATTCGGTAGACGCAGCTTTAGCAGACTCTCTCGTACGTCTTCCCTACAGCTCTCTCTCGCTCTCTCATCCCAGCTCACGCGTCGCTCTCGCTCAAACAGAAGGTGCCCTGTACCGTCCTGCTCGACATCCCAGACTCGGGCCACCTCGAAGGAACAGCAGAGAAGCATGTAAGTTGCTCCTGGTACTCTGCGCTCGCTGCTGCAGCTGACCACTCGCCCGCTCTCCCAGCTTCGAAAGGGAACCAACCTCGAGCTGCCCTTCTGGCTCGCCTCGCCGCTCATTGCCAAGTGCGGGTGGTGTCTCAATACTCTGTATATACCGACAGTTACTGACCTTGCTCTGCCTCACCTCCGCAGAGACGTCGTCGAGCTCAAAGTGCCGCTCTCCTACGGCCCTCGCGTGCGCAACGCTCTCACCGCTTCAGCTCGCTCCGTCAACCTACGCAATCTCGGAGGAGGAGGGGGAGCCTTCTACGCTGGTGGAGTCCTGCTCGCTCACCCGACTAAGGGGATGTGAGTCGTCGTTCTCGCTCGTTCGCGCCGAGCCAGTGATCGTTTCGCTGACCTTGTCTACTCTGCGTATCTACAGAATGGTCGACGCGCCGCTGGTCCAAGCGTTGGACTCTTCCTACCGCGAGAGGATGATCGAGGTCATGGATCAAAGTCAGCACACCTCGGCGGATGGAGGAGGCGAAGGAGCGGCTTACGAGTTCTGTCAAGGGCTGGATTCCTGGGAGAAGCAGCGTGCGTGCTCTCAATTCGCTATGAACAGAGCAAGCTGACCCGACCCATCTCTTTGCAGTGTTTCATCGAGGAGAGACGGCCGCGAAGGAGTTTAAGCAGTGGTCCGAGGTCAAGTCGAAGAAGGCTGGTCGTTGAGGGGGAGGGAAATAGAGGAGGAGGAGCGGCTCGCGTAGTATCGCACTATTCTGTTGTACAACACAGCGTATCGTTTGCAGCAACTCCTCAGCGATCAAAGCGAGAAGCGAGCTTCGGCGTTCCTTCCTCACGCTCTTCGTCCTCCTCTCATCCATTCGCCGGCCCCCCACGGAGTAGCTCTGTAGTTGGTACCAAGCGGAAGTGTCGAGGAGTGATGAAGGAGGAGGGATGTAAGGCGTAGAAGGGGCAGGACGAGCCTCGGACCTGTTGACGGGCGCCGGCGATTAGCTTTCCTGTCTGCTCTGCGCGATCAATGGGAGTCTGAATGGCTGGCATACCTTTGCTTCACTCTTCTCTATTCACTCTGTCTTTCCCTTGCCCGCTGCTGCCTCTTTGGCCTCCTCAGCCTCCTTCTCGCGCTTGCGTTCCGCCTCAACGTCGGCAATTTGGACCAAGAACCTGTAGAGAGGTAACCACAGAGCACAGGTAGGTCAGCATGAGCTATCTCATCCCTCTCAGCCAAAGTGCAGACACGACTAACCACTTGATGCTGAGGAACAAGCCGACAGAGAGGGCAAAGAGGGCGCAGACGTGGATGTTGGCCTTGGTGAGGAAGATCATGCCGATGAGGGTGATGAACAGTGCGTAGAAGGAGTAGTTCATGGCCTTGACGAGGCCAGAGTTGGTCCCCGGCTCGAAGATGCTCGAGACGACGTCCTGGAGGATCCCGCGCGAGGCGGCGGGGGCAGGAGCAGCTGTAAGGGGTGACAGAGGGGTTGAGCTGTGAAAGTAGAGAGCTACAGAGATGTACAGCTACTCACTGGCAGCAGACATGACGAGGGAGCAATGAACGGCGAGAGCGCAAGGGGAAGGTCCGAGGTTGGGCCTCGGCCTCTTGCGCTCCGCCGCTTCGCTCGCTTCTCTCGACACTTGACTGCAGCACACGATGGACCATATGCTCAACGGAGCCAGCACCAGCCCAGGCTCTTCTACCCATTCTAACCAATCCGCCTCTCCGCCGGTCAGCAACGGCGAGGCAGGCGCCGCTCCCGCTTCTCGAACCGTCAAGAAGAGGAATCGCGCTCAGCTCAGCTGTACTGCTTGCCATTCGAGTAAGTATATCAGCCGGTGCTCTGGCGTTGGTCGACGGCGGGGAGGACGACTCGTCGGCGAGTGCCAGAATAGCGAGTGAGGCGCAGACCGAGGAGCAGCATTGAAGAGCTACACCTGGGCCTCGAGACATGTTGTGTACAATGCTAACTCCAGAATACACGAGCTGACCCCATCTCTGTGCTCGCAGGGAAGCAGGCCTGCAATCGCCAGATCCCCTGCGAGCGCTGTACCAGACGAGGAGTGGCCGATAGCTGTCATATCGAAGGCGGAACGACTACCAGCGTCCGCAGTGTACCAGCTGCTGCTTCCGCGCCTTCTGCGGCCTGTAAAAGGTGGATACTTTGCTTTGCGCCGACGAGCATCGGCGTTAAGCTTGGAGCGGCCGAGAGTGGCTGCCCTGATGGTGGTTGATGCGGCGCTCTCTCGCTCCTGCTCACGAGTAGTCTGCACGGACTGACTTGTTGCATAACAGGGCCAAGGACAGCAGGGAAGCCCTCGTCGACCGCATTGCCATTCTCGAAGCTGCTCTCCGCGAGGCCAACAAGCGCAACCTCCCCACCATTGCACTCCCCGACGATCAAGATAAGCGGGAGGAGGCTGAACCCGCCGACGACGTCGAAGCTGCCGCCGTGGCGCTCGGCGAGCTGTCGCAGTCGAACGTCGGCGGCGAGGGCTTCCGCAACTGGCATGGCCAATCCTCCATCGCCGCGGTACTCGGAGGCGCCTCCTACGCCGGAGGATCAACTCCCAACGTCCTCGGTGAGCAATCCTCGGCCGAAGTCTTCGGCAACCTCGTCTCGGCGCTTCCTCCCCGGGCCCTCGCCAACTTCCTCGTCGACCGCTTTTACTCGGACGACGTTCGAGTGCTCCTGCGGCGTTTCATCGTTACCAGACGCGACACCTTCGAGCGCATCTTCATGCAAGTCTTCGGCTACAGGGACGACATCGCTCTCCTCGGCTTCGTCCCTCCCCTCCCCACTTCCCTCGCCTGCATCTCCATGGTCTCCATCGTCCTCGCCACCGCCCTCCAATTCCTCCCTGATGATTCGATCCCCTACGTCCAGCAATTTTGTCCTGACTGCAAGAACCTGCAGCGGGATCTCAAGACTCAAGCGAAGGCGGCGCTCGACGTTTCGGAAGCGGAGGAGCCGCCCAGCTTCTTTCGCGTGGAGGCTACGACGTACCTCGCTTTGTACTACAAGAACAGCGGTCGACCCAACTCGAATTACTTCCTCATCGCCCAGGCGATTCGCTCGGCGCAGCAGATGGGCATGCACCGCGAAGGAGCGGAGCAGTGGGGTTTGCTGCCGTACGAGGCCGAGCAAAGGCGCCGATGTGAGTTGCTCTCTTCGCCGCCGAGCATAGTGAGCTCGACTCAAAGAGCTCTGCCTGAGCATGGCTGCGGACTTCGTCTTGCCAGCGGCCGAGCTGCCATTCGTCGAGTGCCAGATTGATCTGCAGGCTGACCATGGCTACGATCCACAGTGTTCTGGGGCCTGTACGCCTACGACAAGGGAGCCAGTTTCGCCTTCGGTCGGCCTTACATGATCCACGATGTGCACATCGACGTGCGCGAACCGGCCAACGCCGACCTCTCGCTGATGGACGAGGACAGCACCGAGCCCATCATCTCCCAGCCCATCGAGGAACCTACACCTTACAGTGAGCTCCTCGTTACGCTCAGGATCTGCGCCGACGCGTCTTGCTGAGCACGAGCTGACTGGTTCTCGCCGAGCAGCCATCCTCCTCCTCGAGATTCGCATATCACGTCTCGTCGGTGAGATCGCCGACAACCTCTTCTCATGCCGCAAGCACACCTACTCGGACGTCGCCATCTACGACCGCAAAATCCTGCAACTCGAAGCGTCGTTGCCGGCGAGCTTCCGAGCCCCATCCTCCGAGTTAGTTCAGCGCTGCCCGTATATCGTGTCTGACTGCAGCTACGTCTCATCTCGTAAGAGGCCCACTTTTTGCCCTTTCTCAAGCCGAGTTGACCTCCCCCTTCTAGAGCTCGTTTGGATTCGCTGCCTGCTCCACCGAAGCTACCTCCTCCGCAAGATCCCTAAGGAGCCCGAGACGGACTACTTTGCTGGTTCTCGTCAGCTAGCTATTGCTTGCGCGTCTCGGAGTTGTCCTTGATGGCACCGAAGCTGACCTTCCTCGCTCCTCAGTGTCGCAAAAGCTCATCGGCGCTGCTCGAGACGTGGCCACGGTTCTCACGCGAGAGCAGCAACGCTTCTTCATGATCCCCTTTCGTCTCTTCGATGCAGCGGTAAGGCTTCAGTCTTGCACGGTCGCCTTGTGAACCTGAGCTGACCTTCCGCCTCTGAACAGGCCAACCTCGCTCTCGCCATCCTCCAACTGCCCTCCTCGGCCCCTCACGTCTACGCCAATGACCGCTGGATTCTCGAGTCTCGGGCAACGCTGGCCAACATGGGCGAGGATAACGTCGTCGCCGTTGAAGGGATTCGGTGTATCGACGCGCTGAGGAAGAAGATCTTCGACGCCCTCCCCGAGGGTGTCAGTCTCGCTGCGCCGGTCGTCGATGTGGGACCAGGACCTCATCCCATTCCCTACATGGGCGGCAACATCTCGTTTGCCGACCCTCCCAAAGACAACGAGCGCCGCCAGCTGCCTACGCCGACTCGCAGCGACCCCAGTCCTCCAGGGCACTCCCCGGCTACCACCTCTGCTCCCGATTTCGCCTCAGCACCTTCAGCACCTTCAGCACCTTCCAATGATCACTTTATGTCTTCCGACTCTCTCTTCGCTGGCCTCTTACCCTCCTTCTTCGACCCCCTGCCAATCTCAACGTCGGAGATGGGTGTTCCTCCGCTCGGCACGCTCAGCATCGGGGCAGGCGCTTTCGATGGCTCGCTGGGAGGTGCCGCTGCACTTGGGATAGAACCGAGGGAGGAGTGGATGAACTGGGAGTCGGGTTCTGCCTCCGGTTGGCCTGTTGGAGCGGAGGCGCTGCAGGGCGGGGACAGCTGGGAGTCGCTGTGGCAGCAGATCCAGGATGTACAGGGAGACGCGCAGAGGGGCCTGTAGATGTCTCGGAGTAGAAGCAATTATCTTTCGCTGCTCGAAGAAGAGCTTCTCTCGAGCTTCGCCAAAAGGAAGTTTCATGCTCGAACTGCCTCGTTGCGAGCTCTATCATGCGACTCCTACGCCTCAGCCCGCCAATCGACCATCCAATCGCTGTACCAACTCCTCCAACACCAGCGGATCCACCCGAGCGAGCCAAGTAGCCTGGAACGCCTCCACGCCGCCGTTGAGCGCCTGCGCCTCGGCGAGCTTTTGCCCGATCAAAGTCTGCAACCGCATCGTGTGTACGGGGTCGCGGGCGGCGAGCTGTGTAGGGATAAAGGGGTGGGGTCAGCTTTTGCCACGAGCGAGGAGAAGCCGCAATGAGCGACTCACAGCTTGCAGACGCTTCGCCTCGAGGGTCTCGGTGTAGTCAACCTCGACGTCCGACTGATAGTCGTCGGGGATGTTGTAGAGCTCAGCACTACGAGCGAAGGGTTGGTCAGCTTCCTGAGTGATGAAAGGCTCGACAAGGCGTGACTTACTCTCCACTCTCCGTTTCCTCGGTCTGAGCCAGAGCGCTCGACCACGTCGAGACGAGATCCGGTAGCCGCTCGAGGACGACAGAGCGAGTTGTAGCAACGAGATGAGCGAGGGCGAGGGCGACAAGCTTGCGCTGTCCGCCTTGTGACATGTTGTCGAGCTGCGAGAGAAGAGCAGCTGGTCAGTGAAAGGGGAGCGGGATCAGAGAAAGTAGGAACTTACTCGGTCGATCCAGGCATTCAAAAGAAGGGCGAGTATGTTGTCTGACGAGGAGCCTGTCCGAGCAGCGGTCGCCTCGACGAGCTGGATGAAGGTGTCGGGGCCGGCGAGGACAATGCGAGCGACCGAGCAGAGGTCTGTGAAGCTCAGAGCGGGTCAGTACTTTGTCAAGATCACTTCTGAGTTAGATCAATAGCTCACACTTGGTGACGATCAAGACGGGCGTCTCGGATTGGGAGAGAGGAGTGAGGAGCTTGACGAAGGCGGCCGAGCTATCGAGGTTGCCAGCCCAGTGCTCGATCGGAGAGGCTTTGACGACGGTGTTGAGCCCGTGGAGAATGACCTTGACAGCCTCGAGCTTGAGCTCGCCCAGAAGATCCTCGAATGCGACGAAGAGGTCCGCGCCGCACAGCTGTGAAGGGAGGTGGGGTCAACTGGGATCACTGAATAGAGCACGAGCGTCGCCAAGACGTACCTGGAGAACAGTCGGTGCGTCGAGAAGCATGTAGCTCTCGAGGATGCGGAAGCAGGCGGGGAGGACATCCGTGCCGGCGGCGAGTAGAGAGACGAGTAATGGCAGGAGGGCGAGCATCTCGGGCGAAAGGGTGGAGGAGCGCTTGAGGAGGACGCTCCATAGTTCGAGGCCGTCCTCCTGGAGGTAGATGTGCGATGGCTGCGATTGAGGGCCGGAGGGGCAAGGTCAGCGAGCTGGAGAGAGTTGAGAAGGTCACGACCGAGGACTCACTCGACTGGGATCCACGCTGAGTTGGATGATGGGGCACGCCTGAGGTTGTAGACCCTGGGACTGGTCGCTGAGAGCCTGTAGGGGAAGTGATGGTCAGCTAGAGTTTCGCCGAGATGGCGAACAAAGCTCACCTCTGACAGCTTGGTGAAGGTGACGAGGATGGAAGTCTGGAAGTGGTTCTCCTGAGCTGCTGACCACAGCGTTGCGAGGATCTCGGCCAAGCGAGCGGCGTAGGGAGCGATCTACAGCGAGATTTGCCGGTCAGCTCGGTCGACCTCGCACGCGTCGAGCTGCAGAACTCACATGCGACCCCACCCGATCAATCACCACTCCGAGCGTCTGATTCAGCCTCATTTGCGAGTCGGCGAGGGTGACCTCTCCCAATAGGCTCACAATTTCCTCAATAGCGGCCGGGAGGAAAGGAACAAAGGACTCGCGGTCAAAGTCCCAGGTATCGCACTTGGCGAGACTGCGAGCGGCGGTGAGTCGGATGGCGGTATCGGTAGAGGGGTTGCGACCGAGGAGATGGACGAGGAGGGAGTAGATCTTGGTGCGCGTGGCGGGCTGGAGGTCCTCACCGACCCAGTTGCCCACGAGCCAGGCTATCCGACGACGGATGATGCGGTAGCTGTAAGGAGAGAGGAGGTTCAGCAACGTCGCGAGCGGCTGTAAGTGCGAGAGACTGCGTACTTCGAGTCGGTTCCAGCCGCTTCGGGGATGAGGGTGTTGTCGAGCCAGCTGTCAAAGTTGATGGCGGCCTCGAGATCGCTTGGGCTGCGGCCGAACGCGCAGTAGACGCCTTCCTTGAGTAAGAGACCTTCCATGCTTTGCGGCGCTGTGAGACGAAACCATCAACTCGAGCTCGCTGAGGAGAGTGGGACTACGACTCACCAGACGCCTGCTGTAGCAGACCAGCCATGCTCGGTCCGAGGTCGTCCTTGTAGTGACTGAGTAGCGACTGGAGGACGTGCTCGGCGCAGGGCTGTGGTGTAGGCGAAGGGGTCAGCTCTTCTTCTCCGTCGCTCCCAGACCGACACCACTCACCCTGAGCTCATACTCCCACCGATCCGCTTCCTCCTCATTCATATACTCTTCGGGGTCCTCCGCCCACTTCTCCAGATCCAACTGCCTCAGGGGCAGCAGCCTCGTGACCAAGAGCTCGGCGAACTGCTTAACAAACTCGGGCGAGACGTCCACGGGACTAGCGGAGGCCCAGTTCCCCAGCGTCGACTGCAAGAGCAGCAACGACTGGACGACGAATCGTTCGGGGTAAAGAGCGGTCGACTCGTCCGCGATGGAGGAAGAGACGTCCGAGGCGGCGCCTTGGACGGCTTGCCAGTAGGTTTCGATGATCTGAGAGGAGAGGTCCATGGCGACGAATGCGGGGGAGTTGTGGTTGAAGAGGGCTCGGTAGAGCTTGCCGTAGGAGATGACTTGCTTGGTGAGGAGGGTGAGGGGTTGGGAGGGGGGAGTGTTGGGAGTGGAGGTCAGGAGCGAGATGCGGAGGGAGACGAGGGAGGAGAGGGCGGGGAGGGTGGAGGCGAAGAATGACTGTGGGTGTAGAGAGGTGAGCTTGCGAGCGAGCGGAGCGGTCGAGGAGAACCCACCTTGACCATCTCCTCCGACGATGGATCCTTGAAGCCATAGACGAGCAGCTTGCTCAACGCCTTGAACGCCAGCAACGCCAACTCAATCTCCTCCACCTCTTCTTTCTCTCCTCCCAACCCTTGCTTCTGGAACTTGTCCACCGCAGCAGCGAGCATCTGCTCGTGCAGCTGCCGGAGTGTTGCGAAGGTCATTTGAGCGACTTGGGCTATGAGGGCGCGGCCTTTGGGCATGCGGTTCGAGGAGAGGGACTTGATGGATTCGTGGAGGTAGAGGAGGGTGCGGTGGAGGATGATGCGGGCGGCGGAAGGGGTGGGATGGGAGAGACCGAGTTGGAGGGAGGAGAGGAGCGAGGTCGGTAGCTCGTCCCTGTTGAGCCAGAGTCAGCGAGGTTCGGCAGAGGTGTGAGAGCAGAGCTCACCAATCTGTGCCGTAGTCCAAGCGACCAATTTTGGCAATGCAGAGAGCGACGTTCTTGGCCAGCTGCGAAGCGACGACGAGTGAGCTCAAGGCGTTCGGCCGAGGTGCGCTCTGCAAGACTCACCACGCGATCAGGCTCATCCACCATGGTCAAAAGTCGTGGTCGGATACTCCGCTTCTCCTCGGGTGCGATTGCACTGCAAGAAGAGCGAGGTTAGCGGCTAGAGATGCGTCGCGCTGGGTCCGAGCGAGGTGTGCTGGTCGCTGCAGGGCGTCTGACGAGCTGTGAGAACTACAGCAGAGGCGCCCACCTCTCAGTTGTACCCTACTGCTGCCCTACAGCGACTTGCTCCCTTGCAGACCGGCACAGAAGCGACTCACTTGATGGCCCCCCTTCTCCAGTACTTGTCAACGCCGTTCTTGAACTGCACGGCAGCCTGTAGCCTAATCTCACGATGTCCAGGACCTAGTTCGAGCTGCTGGTTGGCAAAGATTTCGACCAAGGAGGGATAGTAGCCGGGGACGGTGGCCCAAGCCTGCAGCTGAGCGAGGGAAGCATCCCGCTCTTGCTGTGAAGGGGAGAGAGCTGAGGAGAGGGCGGAGAGGATGGGTAACAGCGAATCCGGTGCGGGTGACATGCCCTTTCGTCGCCTGTAGTCGATCAGTCCAAGTCGAGCGATTTCGTTCAAGTTCAAGCCGTTCGCTGCCGCCGCTGCTTGTCCTCTGCTAAATCGCTTCGCTTCTTCAAGTCAGCTCGAATCAGCTACAGAAAGTGTTTACCAGCTAAGAGCTAACTCTGAACATCCTACAGCCATGGCTACTTCGCTCCTACGCCTGCCGTCGCCCTTCGACGCTCACGTCCATCTCCGTCAAGGAGCTCTCATGCGCCTCGTCACGCCTCACGTACAGCAAGGCGGCATCAAAATGGCTTATGTCATGGTCAGTAATTTGCTGCCTGCTCTCCTACAGCGTTCTATCGCAGAGCTAATCTCCCCCGCCGTTTTCTTCGACACCCCACAGCCCAACCTCGTTCCGCCCGTCACGACTCCTTCGCACGCCCTTTCCTACTCGAAGGAACTGCAAGCCTTGTCACCCAACACCCACTTCCTCCCCTCCATGTATCTCACCACCGCCCTCACCCCCGCTCAAATCCGCGAGGCGCACCAAGGCGGAGTCGTCGGGGTCAAGAGCTACCCTCGGGGCGTGACGACCAACTCGGAGGGCGGTGTGGGTATGGAAGGCTACGGCGTCTTTGATGAGGTGTTTGCCGAGATGGAGAAGGTCGACATGATCCTCAACCTGCATGGAGAGGTGCCTAGCGACGTCGACGGAGATGTGAGCTTGGCTTTGACCCTCCTTCTTGCGCCGAGATTCGGAATGCTGACCTCGCTGGACACCTCTACAGGGCTGCTGCGTCCTCGATGCTGAGCCTAGGTTCCTTCCTCACCTCCTCGAGATCCACCGCAAGTTCCCCAAGCTTCGCATCGTCCTCGAGCACTGCACCACCGCCGCGGCTGTCGAATGCGTGAGCTCGGCGCTTCTCCTCTCTACCTCACCTTGCTCACCACTCTCTGAAAACAGGTCAAGACCCTCCCTCCCAACGTCTGCGCCACCATCACGCCTCACCATCTCGCCCTCACGATTGACCACGCCGTCTCCTCCCCCCTCCACTTCTGCAAGCCCGTCGCCAAATACCCCTCCGACCGCGCCGCTCTACGCTCCGTCATCCGCGAAGGACACCCCCAATTCTTCCTCGGGTCCGACTCGGCTCCCCATCCCTCGGGCAACAAGATGCCGACGATGAAGGTCCTCCGAAGCACTCTCGACGGCGGAGAGGATGAGATCACCCTCCCTTCACCTTGCGCGGCGGGCATCTACACTTCGGATAACTTGATCCCCCTCGTCGCTACCATCTTTGAGGCCAGCGACATCCCCTTGGAGCGGATGAGCGGGTTTGTGAGCGATTTTGGAAGGAGGTTCTATGGCTTTGCTGCTAAGCCCGGGGATGAGGTCGTGTTGAGGCGGGTGGAGGGCGAGGGCAAGGGCATCAAGAAGGCGTATCAGTTTGAGCGGGATGGGGATGCTGGTAGGGAGTATGTCGTGCCCTTCATGGCCGGCGAGAAGCTCAACTGGGAAATTGTCGAGGCGTAGTGCAAAGGCGTTGGTCTAGATGAATAGGGGAATGTTGCGAATTGTATGGTGGTACTGGAAGCTTTTGCCCCTCGCGGCGAAGAGCAGAGAGCAGCGAGACGAGCCGAGCTGGTCGGAGGAGAGGCAGCGCCGAGCTGGGCTTCGCCTGTCGTGGCGAAGTGCGTACAGCAGCAGGAAGGTCAAAGCTAACTACAATCAGCTCAGAAGGTCGTCTCTCTCTGTATCCTTGTACCTCTTCAACTTTCCCTCGACCCCTGACTCCCCACGCCTCGAGCTCGGACTCGTCTGTTTCACCTTTTCCTCTCCTCCCACTCGCCGCTCTCGCCCTCCGACTCGCCTACTCGCTCTCTCGGACAACAATGAACACCGGAGCAGACTTCTCTCGCTGTTGCCTGCACTGCCGTGCTACTGGTGAGCCCTCTTTTGCTACAATCGGAGGAGAAGGGGACAGGGAACTGATACCTCATCGCGCACAGCTTCCTCCTCTGGCGGCCCTCTGCTTACTTGCGGGAACTGTAAGAAGGCGAGATATTGCTCAGCAGCGTGTCGTGAGTGTTTTGCCTTGAGGAGACCGTCGGCGCTGAGGCTGACCTCCGTTACTCACGAGCGCAGAGAAGCAGGATCACAAGCTCCACCGCGTGTTCTGCGAGCCCATCCGTAACCCTCGACCTGCTGCTCCCGCTCCCAAAGACTTCGACGAGAGGCGCAAGGAGTTTACCGATGCCATCATGGGTGCGCCGACTTGCCAGCTCGGCGAGGCTTGTGCCGTCGTTTGCGCGTGGCTGACCTTCGACTGCTCGCAGGTCCGCTCTACAAAGCAGGAGATTCGGCACTGCAGCTCTCGACTTGGTCGCCGCTCCACAAGACACACGCCCTCGTTCTCACCTTCACCATCACGCCGCCCTCCTCTCCCTTCGCCTCCAACGTCTACCACCGCTACAAGCTCGTCTCGGGCGCCGCCGTACCCTACCCCTACCTCGCCCAACACTCACGCTGGGCAGGTCGCCAAGACGTCGACGAGGAGATCGCCTGGATGCTCCGACCGAGCCCCAACAGCGAGCCTTTGTCCAGCTGGGGCGGAGAGACGGCTCGACCTGGGATGGTCGAGATGCAGTACGGCGTAGTCCTGCACTTCAAACCTAGATTGGAGAAGGACGCCGAGTGGATGCAGACCATCATAAAGCCAATCGGAGTGTATAGGATTGGCTCGAAGGAGGCCGGCGATGGAGCGGACTGGTTCAGGATGCTGCAGAAGGAATTGGGGGAGGGTACGGGGAAGGAATATGCGTTTGAAGATCTCCAGGAGAAAATCCCTGAGTTCAAGAGGCTCTTTGAGGAGGCGAGGAAGGCGGGGGTCTTCCTCATGCCGAGTGGGGAGCAGAAGCCGAAGTAGGGCGAGGGATTGGAACGTAGAGTTTGAGTGCCGAGTATCTTGCAGCTTCAGCTTTAGTGCGAAGCAATCTTCTGATAGAGGTTCACGCGAGAACAAGAAGAGCAACGAGAAAGCCTGCCCTGCTCGTTCGGCTTCAGATTCCTCCCATTGCCGAGCTTGATTCCTTTGGCGGGCCTCGCGTCGCTCTTTGCAAGCACCAAGGTACCAATGTGGGAATTAGACCTCTTGCGCTGTTTCTCAGTCTTCTGTTGTCCTGCAAAACCTCCCTGCGCAGTCACGCAACTCCTCGGCCTCCGCTCGACCTCCTTGACTTCACGTTACGCCTTTCTTCCTCCTTCCACGTCTTGCCTCGTTACGTTCGTTCCGCCTCCACGAGAGCCTACTGCTCCGAAATGGAGGGGGAGATCTCGACGTCAGTGGGACGCTTCTGCTACAGCTGCGGCGTGCTCCAAGGTGAGCGAGAGATTCGGCGGGCGCCGAGCGACTCAGGGAGAGAAGGACTAAAGAGCTTGGACGTGGGTGCGCAGACGACGGAAAGGGATGAGGAAAAAGTTGTTGGTCTGCTCGAAGTGCAAAGGAGCCTGGTATTGCTCTGTACAGTGCCGTGAGTCGTTTGAAGCAGCGTCGAGGTCTCGGCGCGGGGATGATTCGCTAGACGAGGGCTTTGAAAGACCCGAGCTCATGCCCGTCCCCCGCGACAACTACACAGAAAAGGACGACTGGCTAGATCGGCACAAGAAGACTTGCATCCCGCTCGGCATCACCGGCGACGCCCGCTTGCTGGAGCGCAGACAAGCCGAGCTCACGGCTCTGTTTCAGCTCTTCCGAGAAGAAGTGATGGGTGAGTACTACAGCGTACAATCTGGACTGCTGTGGCGCTTTGCTCACCCGTGCGCTCAGCTTTCGCAGACGAGACCGCCGCCTGGGCACGAATCCCCTTCCTCATCGACTCCCCTCAACCTTTGAACGACAGCCACTTCCTTGCGTACCACTTCCGACCCTCCTCCACATCTCCCATCCTCGCTCGCGGTGCTCGACATGCGTTCGACCTCGTCGGCTATCAGTTGCTCACTCCGACCGAGCTTGACACCCTCCTCAGGGGCCCTACGCGACAATCCTTCAAAGACGCTTGGGTCGAGAAGGCCAAGGAGAAGGCATCGCCATTCCCCAACGCGCTTCGCTGTAGGATCATCTACTCGGTCACTTTCCCGCTTCAAGAAGAGCACCAGAGTGCCGCAGTAAGTCTCCTCGACGTTAGGTTCCTTGGTCCTATTGAGGCGGGAGGAGAGCCACAGTTTGTCGCAGTTCCCAAGCTACCTTGGCTCGAGAGGCTCCAGAAGTCGCTGACGGGTCCCAAGCCAAGTCGCGAGGAGGTCAACCGTGGTCTCTTGCATTGGCTGCTCATAGATGCGGGGGCGGCTTGATGCCACATCGTGGTAGCTCGTGTGAATCAAGTCGGGTAGCGCTATAGTCAGTACGGCCAAGCACAAGTGGCAGAGGCCGCAGGCGAGCCAGGAGCGCCGAGCCGAGCTCGGCGCACTCGAGGCCAGCGCTTTGAGAGCTGTCGGAGGGTGGGAGTGAATGCGATGTGAGACACTCCCGCAGGAGCTGCGACAGTGCATCCCTCGAGCTCAGCAGAACTCAGGGAAACAGTTTGTGGCGCCGGCGAGGAGAAGGAGCGCCGAGCCGGCTCGTTCGGTCCTCGCAGGCTCGCCTCGAAGGCTCAATCGACCTCTCAAAACTCTCTCTCCGTACCCTTACTCCTGGAGCTCGTCTGTAGGGTACAACCGCCGATTCGAATTCCGCTCTCCACGCCCTTCTCCAGCCCTCAATCGACCTATTTTGACGGCGCCGACGCTCCATATCGTACAGGGTGGTATTACTGAGAAGCCTATCGAGTAGCGGTGACCTCCATGCTTGTTACTGAATTCCCACGGATGACCTGTGGGCAGTAGAAGAGGGAGGGAGAAGCGCGTTGTCAGAGTCGAGGGCTTGTTTGACGCGGCGCTGACGAGCTACAGCCCGAGCAGCAAGCAGGGAGATGGAACGTACGACGGTACCGCAGTTTGTCTTGTCTGCCGAGTTCTCCTCGCGGGCGTCGTCGAGGACGATGTTGAGGAAGATGTCGAAGCCTCGTAGGTAGCCTGATACCTTGCGGTTGCCCTGGACGTTCACCATCAGGAGCTTGTCCATGTACTGTAGTGTGTAGCAGAGTAGGTTAGTCTTTCGAAAGAGGACAGCGGGAAAGCGCCGAGAGCGGAGAGCGGAGGGCAGGGAGGGCTGAGGAGCGCACCTTCTTGAGCTCGGGGGGCGACACCTTGGACTGTAGGGCAGACGGTCAGCGCTGCAATGTAACGAGCTACATAACTGTACATACCATGCTGAGAAGAGACGAGAGCGGGGAGTGGGGGGAAGTCAAGCCAGGAATCGGCTCGCCTTCTGCTCTCTCCCTCCGCCCGCTCGCTGCTCCTTGCTCAGCCGACCTGCCTCTGCTTCAATCTCGTACAGCAAATGCTACAATCGACTACATCAACAGTTTAGCTCTCCCATAGCACCTACCTAACCGTGTACACCTCTATCGAGTCACTCCCACCCGCTTTCCCACTTCGAAACAAGTGAGCTCATGCGATTCTCGCTGCTGTAACTCAGGCTGACCTCGGTCTCGTGCAGTCGACTATCCTTGTTCTTTATCACCACCTGCTGCACCTAGCTACACTAAGTGAGTCGGCTCTCGCTCGCCAGCTCAGTCGTCCCGCTCACCGCACTCCGCTCCTCCTCAGGCGACTCGCGATTCACCTCAAAGAGACACCGAGCACTCGCTCTCAGCACCTCGCATTACTCCGAAGCACCTCTTCTACTCTCCTACCTCCCTACAACCTCGCCCCGTCCGCACTCCTGCAACTTTCGCCCAACATGTCCCTCTCCTCGACCCCTTCCCTCCTTTCTCGTCTCTCTCCTGGCAACACCTCCCTCCCTCCCGCCGATCTGACCGACTCGAGCTCCAGCTCGAGCTCGGGCTCCAGGAATCGCATTCGCGGAGCTCGCAAGCCTAGCAACGCCAGCGACAGGCAATACCCGCCTCATCTGCACGGCAACGGCGGAGCTTCAGGAGGCGAGGAGCACTACATGGGAGGATCAACAGGAGGACGCGACAAACCTCGCAGCGACAGCCATGGCTCTAGCTCGACAGCAGGAGCACGAAGCTACGGCTCGCCTCCCACGCTAGGCTCGGCTCCTATCTCCATCGGCGGCACTCGCAACGAGCTGCGCAGTCACGCCGCCGACGAGAGTCGCCATTACGCTGCGGCAGCTATCGCCATGTCCCTCTCGCCCGGTAACCGCCTCGTTCGCGGCAATTCGCCTCGCTCGTTCCCTACCTCCATCTCGCCTCGCTCGCCATCCATTTCCCACTCCAATCCTCGCTCACGCGCCACCAACCATCTGCAACCTCTCCCTACCTTCGCGGCGGCACCAGTACCGGCAAGCAGGGACACCTCGTCCTCGCGATGGGCGACCAGCCCACCCAAGACCAAGCTCGAACCCGCCGTCACTCTCTCCATCTCTCCTCCTACTCAAACCGCCCCTTCCGCCTCCGTCTCCGCTCCAAAACCTACTACCGGAGCGATGGGGCAAATCGAGTCGATGCTCTCCAAGCTAAGGACCAGCCCGACCGAGCCGCTCAAGTCCTCCTCTCCTCCTTCCGACTCTCTCCCTAACCCTGCGCCTGAACCAACTCTCGCCCCTGCCCCTGTTTCCGCACCCTCAAAACCCGTTGAACCGACTCCCCCGGCCCCAGCTCCCATCGTTCGGACTCGCATCTCTCGCCCGCCGGATCCGGTCAAAAGGCCTGCGTTGGGAGGGAGGAGTAGGTGGGCCACGGAAGAGGATGATGATGTGGATGAGACGGTTGTTGAGGTGGTGGTACCGAAGAGGGAGCAGGAAGTCAGGCAGGAGGAGGTTCAGGTCGAGATCAAGGAGCCGCTTCCTGCTCCCATCGCCGAGGCGCCACAAGCAGCACCCATCGTGGACCTCACTCCTCCGGCACCAGCGCCTCTCATCGACCCTCCGACCGCTGCAGCTCCTCCTTCTCCTATCGCCCGCCCTTCAACTCCTCCCCCTCCCTCCCCTCTCCTCGACTCCACGCCCTCGTCTCCCTCCTCCTCCTCCCTCCCTCCAACACCCTCCTGGGACTCCCCCTCCACCCACATCGACTGGGCCGAAGACGACGACGACGACCTACCCCCCATCGACGACTGGCTGGTCGACGAATCGCTGTCGCCGAGCTTGGCGCCGGCTTTCGTGCCCATCGTCCCTCAGCAACAGCAGCGCGCGCCGCCGCCAACTCGCGCAGCTCGCTCGAGGGAGAGTAGTGCGGTTAGTTTGCCGTGGTCCACTCCTTCTGCGGCGCCGAGTGAGGGAGGAGGAGCTTCGGCTTCGGGCAAGGGCAAGAAGAGGGGAGGAAAAGGACACAACAAGAGTGCCGCTACGAGCCCGACGGGAGGGAACACCAAGTCGCCTCTCCCTCCCCTCTCTCGCGATACAGCACCGCATCAAGCTGGGTCGCCAGCCGGACGAGGCCACTCGGGCCCTCCTCCCAATCCTCGAGGCGGCGCCAACGGCGGCGGACGAGGTGGTCGAGGTGGACGTGGAGGGCGAGGAGGTCGCGGAGGAGGACCACCAGGTGCTGCAGGACCAGATGGAGCCGTCTTCGCTCGGCTGACTGGGATGGGAACGCCGAGTCCGAGAGGAGGAGGAGGGAGGAGGGGCGCTGGAGCTGGGATGGCGGGAGCGCCGGGTGGAGGGCCGCGGTGGTGAAGTGAGCTTAGTGTGTAGCATTGTTTATCTATGTGTGGTATGTTATATTGCGGTGAAGTTCTTTGAGCGGTCGGAAGGGGAGAGTGCGAGACGCCGAAAGCGGGCGAAGTGAATCTACTTTCCTACAGCTCGCTCATCACTTCAGCGCCTGGTCAGACTTATTTTCCTCACTCGTAGTTCGCTTCAGCATCGTCGGCGACCGTTCTTTCGGCCTCAGCGGTCGATCTGTCGGGTTGAGTCTAGCGCCTTTGACGGGCGCCTGGGAGGTCAGGAAACGAATGGGAAGGCTCGATATTGGTTGTCAGTTGGCGGTTGATGCGAGTTGATGGTAGATCAGCATCTCTGGAGATGCTGGTCGAGATGCGGCGACTTTCACCCCTCTGAAAACCCCTCGAGGCTGAGACGCGCAGGGCGCCGAGTTCGCTGAGCCGGTATCTCTGGTCCTGCAAGGCTACTTGCAATCTCTGATACTCCAAGAAGCGGTATTATTAACATACACAGCGCTGTCGATCTCTCAAGACCCTGTCTGACCCGCTACAAACACTTCGTTACCTCGCCCCTCCGTCGCCGAGCTGACCATTGTCTGTCCACGCTCCTTGTGCCGCTGCTCCTTCAGCTGCTAGACACAGCCTAGTCTTCTGGAGTCTTTCACGTTGCGCTGAGCTCCACCCGCGCCGTACTCGCAGAGCATTTGTCAACGCCGAAGTCTCGGCGAGAGCGAGCGCCGAAGCAGTCGCCATCCTTCGCTCCGGCGCTCTTCTGTCGCCTCTGGAGCCACGATCCTTCCCTCTCCATATTCACTTCGCCAGCTTGCAGCCCTCACACCCTTCTCCCTCCTCCAGTCTTTCTCGCCGCCTTCTCCTGCTGAGGACGGCGAGTCCGAGCGGTCGTGTTCTCTTCTGAGATTTCGCCAAAGCAAAAGTCAGGAAACAAATTGGCCTACACCTTTTGCTCCCCAACAGGTCTGAGCTCATTGTCAGAGATAGCCCTCACCTGTATTCACCTACATCCGCAGCGAGAGACCGCCCAGAGAGCGAAATGCGCCTGCCCCCTCAAGCTTGCCATCGCCGAGCGCCGAGGTCGGCTTTCAATGTTSAGCAAGTCGGCTCCTGCTCCTTGAGAGCGAGGTCATGCAGACTGGACCTATTCATCCTGCTGAGTTGGCTCGACTTTTGTCCATCACGACGCTCGGACGGAGTTGCCTCTCAGCTCTCCATCGCCGAGCGCGTGAGCCTTGTTGGGCTTCCTACCGCCCCCTGCCACCTCTGAACATCCAAGAGGGGGCCGGGTCAGCTCATAGAGCTGTCGGACTTGACACAGACCGACTCAGGTAGCTCAGCATAGCTGATCCCCCTTCGACAGAAGCCAGCTCGGCTGCCCTTGCGCTCCTCCGGCGTCTCGTAGTTCTGCTTCCCTCCGCCTCACCCTTCGTTCTCAGCTCGAGAGAGTTCAACCCGGATTCTTTCACTCCCATGTATCTCAACGCGAGTGGCGAGTCATCGATGCGTCAGGAGCAAGAGCTGCTCGACAGCTGATCGCGAAGGAGAGACGAGGAAGAGCAAGAGAAGCAGCTCACCTACACTTGTTTCGGCTGACCGAGCACCCCAGTGAACTATACACCACTTTGACCCTGCTCGAGCAGACTCGGCTGCATGGGAGAACTTGTAGCGCGCCTCCCGTCGACGCTTGAGGGGTGCACCGAGGGGCCCTTGCTCGCGGCTCCTCGTTGCGAAASAGTGCAGCTGACGAGCAGCTCACACCTTTGAGATGGCCACCGCTAGGATAGCAAGGGGTGGAGTGGGAAGACTATAGCGGCCTTCCCATCGCTAAGGAGGAGCAGATGGCAGCGAGCTTCTCGGGCGCTCAATCTCGGTTCGAGCTTGCTCAACGAGGAGCAGGCTGCAAGAGCCGTTGGGAGGCTTAAAGCGGTCGTCCCAGGATCGTGAGTGAGATTGCTCTCCGGCGCTACAAGAGCGGGAGCAACTGCTCTGCGATCCTTCGCTGAGAGAGTTGGAGGTCGACGAGCACTTCACGCGAGGAAGAGTCGGGCCTTGATCCAGGTGGCAGAGCCCTTTTCAGAAGGCCTGCACTCGCAAGAGCGAGAGCACCATGCTTGAGGATGCTACACGCAACGGCTCACTCCAGGAGGATGTGGCGAGAGAAAGAAGCAAGAGGCCGAGTCGAGTCCGTTTTGGCTTTCGAGCTGCAGCTGAGCTCGGACCTCTTCATTTCAGCGCTGCTGGGTGTTGAGGTGCATGGCAGTAGAGCGAGACGTCTATGGGTGTCGTGGTAGTCTACTCGAGAGCTCTGCACACCTGTGGAGCTCAACAGGACGTAGCTTCGGCGCAGCTGAGCTGGCTCGCTCTGGAGCTCTCTGCTCGACTCGTGCACCTCTGCAGCACCACCGAGGGTCAATGACCTCGGTCACCAGCGCTCTCGCTAGCTTGTGGAACTCGACCTACCGAAAAAGTCGCACTCGAAAGTGTTTCCTGAGCTGACCAAAACGGAGTGACGATCTCAGCTGGGAAGGGAAGACTGGCTGAGGTGGCGAGAAGGAGGGCAAGGAGGCGCTGCTCGTGGAGAGAGAGGCGATTCGGAGCTGTTCGCCGAGTTGTGAAGGCGAGGATACTATGTGGGAGCCGACTGGGAGCGACAGAGGCTCACTGCTCGGCGGAAGGAGAAGCGCCGAGGTGAGAGATTGCTCGCTCTGCAACTCGATCCAGGGGGCTCTCAGCAGACGTCGTTCATGCAAACGAAAGATCATTACTGATGCACACTCCACTACTCCTCCTTGCTACCCTCACCCTCCCCACCAGCAGCGGCCTTTCTCCGCTTCCTCTCACTCTTGCCAATTCGCTTCTTCTTCTCCCCCCTGGGCTCACCCGAAGCAGCCCCGCCACCCTCCTTCTGCTTCTTGCCCTCCTCGACCCACTTGGCCTTCTTCCTCTTCCTCTCCTCCTGCTCCTCCGCCGCCGCCTCGACATCGACCTCCTCTCCCCACTTGCGGTTCTTGAGCGCGTCGCGTAGCTCCTTGAGCTTCTTCTTGTTCTTGGCCACCTTGGAGGCGCCGTCTGGGTCGTGCCGGTAGGGCGCCATCTTGCGGAGCGACATGTAGGCGTTGAGCTCGGCGTCGGTGGCGAGGAGGATTTCGGTGGGAGTGAGGTCGAAGCCGGAGGGGGCGACCTTGGTGTACTTGAAGCGAGTGGGAAGATCTCCAATCTGTGGTGAGGGTCGAGAGAAATCAGCGAAGTGTAGCTAGGAAGAGCGAGGGCCCCAGTGCGACAGCCGAGTGGCGCGCTCGATAATACGAGGGAGCTTGAACGCACCTTGTCCTCGTACTCGATACCGTAGTAATCATCGACCATCTTATCCAGCAGCTGCTTCCTCTCCTCATCACCGCCCTGCTTGGCCGCCTCGAGCAACTCGGTAGGGAAGCCCTCCTCATCACGCTTGCGCTTCTTGTCCTTCTTCTCCTTCTTGCGATCTGCCTTGCTCATCACCACCGAGCTCTCCAGATCCATCTCGTCGTCCGGGTCGGCGGCAGGGGCGAACGGCATCGACAGATCGGCGTCGTCGTCCGAGTATGGCTCGCCGTCTGCGCCGACCAGGTCGGTAATGTCGATATCGTCGTCCCATGTCGGCTTGAAGTCAGCGTCCTATGCGTGAAGCTCTGTTAGCGTCGCTCGGCAGTCCTGAGACCCAGCTAGAACTCACATCGCCGTCTCCGTACTCCTCGCCATAGACCTCGGCCATCTTCCTATCGTGCGCCTCGGGATCCCACTCTCCCTCCAAATCAATGTTCTCCAATCCCGACGTCCCCTCTCCCGCAGCCTCGACCAACTGCAGCAGCTTGGCCTCGACCTCCTTCCTCTTGAGCGCCTTCAATCGGCGAACCTCCTCCTTGCGCTCACGCTTCTCCTCCTCCTTCTTCTCCTTGGCGGCCTCGCGAGCGCGCGCACGAGCAGTGACGGCGGTGGTGGGCTTGCGGACGGTCGAGACGGCGTTGCGGGAGTGGGTGGTCATCAGGTTGGCGCCGCTGTGGGAGGGAGAGGGAGTGAGCGAGCGAGCTTGGGCCGGGAGCAAGAGGAAGAAATAACGTACGCCTCCTCGAAACGGAAGTTGTACTTGGTCTCGAAGTCGTCTGCCACTTCCTCGAACTCGGAGTCCTCCGAATCGTGCGCTCCGGGGTCCAACTGCTCGTGTCCATCGTCCTCGTCTCCCGATCCAGCAGCAATGGCCGCACGGGCAGCAGCGTCAATCTCGGCGTTGATGTCGCGCTGCTTCCTCTTCTTGATCTTCTTGGTCGCCTTCTCCTCCTCGGGGTCGGCTTCGTCGCCTCCGGTGATCTCGTTGTACGAGGGGATGTGCTGGCGAGCGGCGTTGCGGTCGATCCAGCCTCGGTTAAGGATGTAGCTAGAGGTAGAAAGAGATAGATCAACTTCCGAGACCCCTGCGACCGCTAGAGACAGCAACTCACTCCCTCAAGAACTTCTCCTCGGACTCGAGAGCATCCTCGACCGCTCGGTCTCCAGCATTCTCCTTGAGGAACTTGGCGTAGTCCTCCTCCTCCTGCTGCCTCTCATCCTTGGTCTTGCTCCTCCTCACTAGCAGCCCATCATCCTCCTCATCGCTATCTCCAGCGCCAGCGCCGAACGCCTTGGTCACCTCCTCCTTGAGCGCGCGCTCCTCCTGGGCGAACGTAGGCTGGAAGGAAGCATCAGGCGTCTCGTCCGAAATGGAGAGGGTAGGGTCGGCGATCATGCGAGCGCGTTGGTAGTCGGCGAGCAGGACGGGCTTGGAGGTGGCGCCCTTCGCAGGCTTGGATGAGCTGGGACCGGCGGTGATGCCGCTCTCCTCCTCTGTGGAAGCAGCAGGGTCAGCTGTGATATCCTTTCAGCGTATATGAAGTCTCGCACGTACCGTCAAAGACCTGGCGGCCGCCCTCGTAGACTGCAGGATCCTTGTTGCGAATCTTTGCGAGGGTGCGCAGGATGGCAGCGTCGACTTGAGGGGTGACAAACTCGGCATCGGAATCATCGTCCGAGAGCTCCTCCTCCTCTGATTCCTCGTCCGAAAGGGTGTAATCCTTGCCGTACTTGTCTTGCACTGGGGATTTTTTGAACAAGCCGAGCGAAGGACGGAGTGGGTGGGGAGAGCAGCGGGTTAGCTACGGTAAGGTGTAGAGGTACAGAGCGCTTGTACGTACGCTTGCTGAGCTCTTCGGTCTGCTTCTTGGATTGGTAGGCGGTGGCGAAGGCCTTGTTGACGCCAAACTGAGGCGCTTCGTCGTCGGAGCCATCGTCGTACAGGGCCGTTTTGGGTTGCGGTGCCATGCTGGGCAGTAAGAAAGCTGTAGCGGACTATGAGTCCTGCTGCGAAGTCGGGAGAAAAGCGCCGAGGTGAGAGTTGGAAGTTAAGCCTGTCAGAGCAGCGAAAGCGGGTCTCCCTTCGCCGTTCCGCTGCTCGATTCGCCGTCGTCGCTTTCTGTATCGAGATGGACCCATTCGAAGTGAGTAATTAGCTGCTAACGAGCCTAATACTTTTTTTACCAATCTTCCTCCCCTACTACCTCTGCGCTACTAGGTGCGGCTACAGTTCACCTCGCTGCTCTCTCGCCTCACTTCCTCGCTCGCTTCCATCCAAAAAGTCTCGGCGTTTGCTCTCAAGCATGGGCCGAGGTGCGGCGACGACATTTGGGACTGCTTGGTAGACGAATGCTCCCACTTGAACCTCAACGCTCGCATCAACCTCCTCTACTTTCTCGACTCGCTCCTCGACAAGGAACTACCTACAGCAGAAGCTACCAAACCACCACAGCAGCAACCTTACAAAGGTTTCGTCAAGCGCGACCTCGCCAAGGTCGTCGACATGGTGGTCCCAGACACGCGCGAGGGTGTCCTCAACCTCATGAGCGCCAACCAGGTCAGTCGCCCGCTCCTCAGCCCGCTACAATAGCTGACCATGTACCTACAGGTCCTACGGTCATGGCGCACCCGTCGCCTACTCGACACCGACATCCTTGACGCCATCCTAGCCGACCTCGAAGGCCGCCGCGAGTCGTTCGTCTCCCAGCTCCCTTCTCGGCACACGGGGAGATGCTGACCTCTTTGCACGCATAGACTACACTCTGCCGAACCCGACACCACCGCCTTCTCCACCTTCTCCCGCAACGACATCCTCCGCCGCATCGAAGACGACCGCGAGAGGGTAAGGCTCGCCCACTCCTCGGCTTTGTGTGGCTCAGAGCTGACCTTACGCTCTCAACATAGCACAAGCGTCTCCGCGAGCGGATCTGGGTCCTCCCCGTCCCCTCCTCACTCACCACCACCCCCTCCCCCTCCCTCGCCTCAACTTCCTCCTCGGCTCTCGCCCCCCAATCCTCCTCCTCCAAACCCTCTCCCATCTCCCCCGCCTCGCCCTCCGAATTCGGTCCGACGTCCAAGGGCAAATCTCGCGCCAAGCAAGCGCTTTCAAAGACTGCAACCACCTCCGGGAAACCCTCCTCGGCGACGAGCAAGACCTCGGCCGCAGCGGCGGCGGGGGCTATGGCTCCTCCACCGGTTCCCGGCTCCTCCTCTTCCAACATTCAGAACTACCCTCCCGCCCGTGGACCGGAACTGGCTCTGGAGATTGAGTTCGAGCAGCTGTGGGAAGCGAGCGAGGAGGAGATGAGGCGGGCACTGTGGATCGGAGAGGACGGTGTCGAATTGGACGAGGACCCAGAATGGGAGGAGGAGCCAGCGCCTTCATTCCAACCTTCGCCGAACCCACCACAGGCTTCCAAGCTCGCCTCACCGCCGCCGGCTGTGGAGGAGGAAGATGACGAGATGGAGGAAGGCGAGGAAAGGGAGGAAGGGGAGGTTTTGGATGATAACCCGCCGCCGATGGTAGTGGAGGAAGGTGAGACTGAGGATGGGACGAGGCCGAGTAAGAGGGTCAAGAGGGAGAAGGGTAGGAGGAACAGTCGAGGAGGGTGGGCGCTGGATGAGAGCGAGAAGGCGGCGATGAGGAGGGAGACGGAGAGGTGCTTTGTTGGTGATCGATGAAGGAGTAGCACAGTCGGCATGTTGTATAATGCAAGCCGTCATAACGTCCTCGGCTCCAGTTTTCGATTCTCTCTCGGCTCTTCGCTCCCAAGCAGGCCTCTGAGCTTCTTCGAGTCGCAAGTCCCTATCCCTCACTCGAATCGCTACCGTTGAGCACATCGCCGCTCGTTTGCTCTCGTGCAGATGCGTGCCTCGCCGAGCCTTCTCGCTTGCCGTCTCGCTCACGCCGAGAGTCTGGCGAAGGCCGTCTAGCGGCTGCTTGCACTCGAGATCTCGCAGTCTATCTACACCAAAGAAGCCAAGACCAACACTACGAGAACAATCTCTAGAACATCTACAAGAACCCTACTCTGCACCTCCTCGGCGTCCGTTTGCCTCTCAAGCCGTCCTGCGGAACGAGAAGGCGCCTGCGAAGGCAGTCGCTCCCGTCTGCCCTTCGGTGACGAGGCGGTAGAGTCCCGTCTTGATGGTCGAGTCGGCGGGAATGTTGCTGCCTGAGGGGATGTTGTAGGAGATGAGAGTGGTTTGAGGACCGCCGGTGGAAGCGGGAGCTCGGACGGTGTCTGATTGAGGGAGGGTCAGCTTTGCCTACTTGCGAGAAGGAGAGAGAGACATGAACGTACAGCGAAGACTCCCCTGAGCGCCAAAGCTCACAGTCATGCGATGGTAGGTCGTTCGGCCCCAGAACGAGCTCGCCGGCACCGAGGGGCAAGTGCCGCCGCAGTCGGGACTGTAGAGGGCTCGTCAGCGCACTGTTCCGATCCCGAAAGAAGAAAGAACCCACCGAGTCGTGTCGAAGATGCGGACCGTGTCCTGGTAGAGATCGAGAGCGACGACGTAGGCTCCGACTTCTCGGCTGAGGAGTTGGCTCAGGTGGAAGAAATGGTCTGCGGGAGAGCGAGGGTCAGTGAGGGTCAAGGTTCCTAGAGTGCACGGGAACTGCTCATCTGTGGAAGACACTCCGGGAACAAGATAGTAGCTCCAGTCGCTGAAAGTTAACGAGGTCAGTCTCGGCGCCGAGCTTCTGCTCCAAGCTCCATCTTGCGCCTCTTTACTCACAAAACCCAAGTCTCTCCCGCCTGTGCAGGCGGCCAAGAAAGGAACTCGATGCGCTGACGTTCCGGCTCAGCCAAGTTGCCCGTCGCCCCCAGCCCCATCGTGTAGCAAGGAGCGAAGGGGACGTTGACCCTCCGCGGCGGGCGGAGCAGCAACGATCAGTTCTAGTCTGTACGCTACAGTGCAAGAAGAGGACTCACTCGCAGCTGTCGACTCGAAGCACTCCACTCGACTGCCAGCGCACCGACGCGCTGAGGCTGCCAGTCTGCAGAGAGGAGCCGTTCGATAGGACTTGAGCAAAGGAGAAGTCGGGCAAGCCCAGGGAGACGAGGAGCAAGAGTGCGATGGCGGAGAGAATTTTTAGTGAGATGGTGATGGCAAGAAGTCAACTTGCAGATGAGCTGACTCTCATCTCTTTACGCGGACGTTCGACTCCTTTTGAGCTCGGCCTTCGATGAGTGGATGAAGGACTGCATCAGCGTAGACGAGCGAGGTCGTAGTAGCTGGTAGAGCAGTGGAGATATACTGAGAACAAGAGTCACGAGGAAAGTGAGCGAGGCCGGGAGAGCGGGAAGCAGGAAAGAAAGCGGAGAGCTCTCGAGCTCGAGAGCAAGCTCTGTTGAGGACTTCGGTCGACAAGGTAGATGTTGATACTGGTGCATGAGGTAGAGGTCCACGCGGAAGATGATCGAGCCGAGCGAACAGATGAAGACTCAGAGGCAGTCGAGGCTTGGTTCGGTTCGGCGAAGGCAAACGATGGTCTCGCTGCTCTCGCTGCTCGGCGGGAGTCCAAAGAAAGGGCACTCGATGACCCATGCTACACAGGCGATATAAGGCTACAACAAGTCTATTGCTAATCAAACCCTCACTCGTCCCTCCTGCTCTTCTTCGACCCGAGCCTGCCTCGCTGGTCAGCAGCCGAAGCATGCTTCCTCTTCCTCTGCTTCATCTTCTGCTCCGCACGCTTCGCCTTGCGCTTAGCATCCTCCTCGGGGTTGTTGACGGCGGCGAGAGCGAGCTCCGTCTTGCGAGCGTTGCGACGCTCGGCGGCCTTCTGACGAATGGTGGTGTGCACGGTCGAGTAGGCAGTGGTGCCGACCTTGGCCTGGAGAAGCTCCTGCACCTCGTGTGCGAGAGTCTGGAGCTCGGCTGTGGGTCGGGGGAAATGAGTCAGTGAGGGCCGAGCGTGAGAGAAACGACGAGGCCGACTCACCCATCTGAGGGTCTTGGGCGTTGGGATCCTCCGAGATGCGGAAGATGGGAGTGGCCATCTGCACGAGGAAGCGCTGGAGAGCATCCTTGTCGAGGTGCGAGACGACGGCGGCGAACCAGCGGAGGATGGAGGCGGGTTGAAGCGACCATTGACCCTGAGGAGCGAGAGGAAGGTCAGCTTTGAGCGGCGAGATGATCGAAGAGACGCTACTCACAGCTTCGACAGCGTGCATACTCGGGCGCGTGATGTGCGCCTGCCTCGCCTGATACGAAAGGCGGGTGAAGAGCCACCTCAGCGGGTCGGCTTGCCTCTCCTCGCCGTCCTCGGCGCCTTCTCCGTCCTCGTCGACGGCATCCTCCTCTGTTGCGACCGCGCGACGCGCGTCGAAGCACTTGGCGGCGAAGAAGAGGTTCTTGACGATCTGCATGGCCAGCGACTCGCTGAGTAGGGGACTCTTGAGCTGGAGGCATGCCTTCTGAGCGGCATCGAGGAGGGCCGGCGTCGAGAGGGGATGGTCGTCAGAGAGGTCGGTGCGTGAGAGGTAGGCGGAGGAGGAGGCGTAGAGGGAGCCGAGAAGGCGAGCCGACGAAGTGCGAATCCAGATGTGAGGGAAGAGGAGATGACCGCGAACGGCGCCCCAGAGCTGGCGCATCGAGCGATCCTGGTCGGGGGAGACGAGGGCGGGGAAGGACTTGTAGACGTGGGAGAGCGATTGGAGGGCCTGGTAGGGGAGCTGCCAGTCGGTGTCGAGCTCGGCGTAGGCCTCTCCTCCCTCCTCGGCCTCCTGCAAGCGTTCCTGGCTCTCCTCGAGCACCTCGGCGAGCACCTCCAGGATGGGCCCAGCGGCCTCCTTGCCTCCGTCGTCGCCGAGAGCCTCGACGGCGACTCCGAACAGCTGAATGGCGGTCCTGGAGAGCTGAGGCTGATCCTTCTTGCCCGACCAAGCATGCAGCATGGCGAGGAGAACGTCCTTGACCTCCTTGTCGACGCGGGTGAGGAGGATCTTGATGAGTTCGGCGGCCATCTCGCGGCATCGAGTCGACTCGTCGTTGGCGATGACCATGACGAGGGCGACGAAGAAGAGGTCGGCCGACTCTTGAAGGAGGCCGGTGGCGAACTTGGTGAGGATGGCGTTGAGAAGCTCGAGGACCGAGAGCCGTCCGCTCTCGTGCTGGAACGAGAGGTTCTTGGCGAGGAAGGCGAGCGACGACTTCAGGCGGCCACGGCCCTGGGGGTAGTCCAGGAGGAACTGAAGGTAGATGGCCCGGCAGACCTCGCGAACGTTGCTCGACTGGTTGGTGACGACGATCTCGGCGACCTTGTCCATGAGGTCGTAGATCTCGGGAGCGACGAACTTGCGCGACATGATGGCGCGGAGGAGTTGGAAGAGGGTTCCTTGACGGTCGGCCTCCTCGAGGTCGGGTCCAATGATCTGTGAACGAGGAGCGAGATCAGTCAGGGAACGAGATGGCGAGCAGACGAAAGAAGACGGACCTGGAGGAGCTCGGTGAGCTGCTCTTCCTTGAGCGTGGCCGACTTGCAGTCTCGGATGACGATGGCGAGGGTGCGCAACGACGACTGTGCGAGCTCCGACTCGGTACTGCCTGAGCGCTGGACGATACTGATCATCTGCTTGACGAGGACGGGCGCCGCGTTGCCAACGCTGGCGAGAGGGCAGCGAATGAGGGAGGCGGTGGCGCGCATGCTCCGAGCGAGGACGACAGGCTCGTCCGAGTAGAGGGTGTTTCCGACCAGGCTGACGAGGGGCTCGAGGCGGGAGATGATGATGGGGTCGTCGAGGTCGAACTGAGACTTGCGGAAGGCGGCGTTGAAAAGCTCGAGTCCGAACGACACAAAGCGGTGGGCGTTCTTGGAGTAGAAGTCGCGCTCGTCGGCGTCGGTGCGATTGAGCTGGACGTGATAGTCGGCGGCAGCCTTCTTTCCCTTGCGAATCGACTTGGCGGCGCGGAGGAAGGAGGCGTTCTGCGAGACGAGGGTGTGGCAGAGGTCGAGCACGCCGGGAGAGTCGAGGCGAGGGTTGGCGGTGAGTCCAATGGCCAGCGCCTTGAAGACCTCCTCGACCTCCTTCATCGTCTTGCCCGAGTCGGTGCGCTCGAGAGTGTCGCGAAGGGGCGAGAGGAGCGCCGAGATCTTGGTGGGCGCGACGAAGCGAGCGAGGATCTGGAACGAGTCCACACTCTTGTACGAGCGCACCTCACGGAACTTGGTCTTGGCGCGGAACTCCTGCGATCCACGGTCCTTGGCGGGCGTGCCGAAACAATCGTTGCCGAGCACGGGAACGACCTCCTCGAGGGCGGCGTCAAAGTCGACATTGTCCGGGTTCTCGGAGAGGCGAACGAGCATGGCGTGGACGGTGAAGGCGAGGACGTGGAGTTGAGGACCACGAGCGAGGGCGCGGCGAAGCTCCTTGACGGCGATGGGGAGGGAGTCGTTGCCGGTCGCCGAGACGATGTTGCAGATGGTGATCCTGGTGAGGTCGCGGACGTGCTGGTCGCGACTGCGAAGGATCTGGGAGAGAGCCATGAGGAGACTCGACTCTTGCACCGAGCGAGGGTCGGCAGGGAGGTGCTGCACGACGGCGCTGATTCCTTCGGCGACGGGAATCCTGATCTCCTCGTCGACCTCTTCGCGCTTCTCGAGGTACTTGAGGAGCTCGGGCACCAGCCTCGTGCTGACGAGGTCCAGGAGGCGAGCGTCGGTCGCAAGGTCGAAGTGGAAGCCCTTAAGCACTCCGACGAGCGCGCGAACGCAAGCCTTCTGCGAAGAGCCGACGACCTTGGCGAACTTGAGGTAGTGATGGACGAGCTTGTTGTAGGCGGACCAGACGAGGTGCTTGGCGAGGCGAGCGAGGCACTGCACCGTCTCGTTGACGAGGTCGGGATCCCTTCGGTCGTCGGCGCCGAGGATGAATTGGTCGAGGAGGGGTAGGAAGATGTCGGCGACGACCTTGCTGGTGATGCTGCCGGCCTCGACCTCATCCGCGAGACGACGGAGGGCACGAGTTCGTCGATGGATCTGGATGTGGTTGATGTTGTGGAAGAAGTTGGCCTCCTGGTCTCCTCCAACGAGCAGACACTTGAGCTGATCGAGCTCGGGAACGCCCGAGCACTTCTCGACTGCCGTCGCGTAGACGCCGAGGATCTCTGACCGCACAATCTCCAGCTTGGAGTGCAGCGCGTTGCGAAGGCCGGCGAGGAAGACCCTGACGAGGATCGACTGGATCTCGGGATCCTCGCTGGGGCCGGCGATCTCGACGAAGCGACGGAGGGCGAAGCTGGCGTTGCTGCGAATGGCGAGCTCCTCGGGATCCTGGATGAAGAAGAGCATGTTGTTGATGACGGGGACCCAGTCCTCGGGGCGGATCGTGCGGTACTTGTCCTCGTTGAGGAGGGAGTAGGCGGCCAGACGGCGGTCGAAGTCGGGCTCCTCGGATCGCTTCTTGGAGTAAGAGTTGAGATCCTCGATCATTGTCGCGATGGGAGCGAACGACGTCTCGACCGAGGCGAGGGCGGAGAAGGCGGCGGTCGTCTGAAGACGAGCGCCTCGAGTCCTGGTGCTGGCGAAGAGCGACGAGAGGACCTCGTAGCAGCGACGGTAGAGGGGCGTGGACGAGTCGGGCCTCGCGAGGGGGTAGAGCGAGGTGAGGATCTTGAGGAGGTCCGTCTTGATCTTCTCGGGGACCACCTTGTTCGTCTTGCGGAGCATCGGGACGATGAGGTTGAGGAAGTTGGCGGCCTGCTCTTGCGACTCGACGTATGGCGCGAGCGAGCACAGGAGGGTGATCTGGCGCTGTCCAACCTCGGCGCGAGCGTCCAAGGTGCCCGAGGTGGCGGCGAAGAGGCCGCTGAGCTGGACGAGAAGCTCGTGCACGCTGGGCTGGATGATGGTGCGGCCGACCTCGCTCTCCTTGCCTCCCTCCTCCGTTGAGAACTCGAGGAAGCTCGTGACGATGTCGAACACGCGGAGGATGACGGCCGGCTTGACGTTACGGACGGTGAGGATGGAGTAGAGGCGAGGGAGGAGGGTCGAGTCGTAGACGACGAGGTAGTCGACCAGATCTCGGCGGATGGCCCAGGTGACGAAGAGCTCGAGGAGGGCGGAAGGAGCCTGAGCGTTCTCCATCGGAAGGAGTGGGAGGCGAGGGGAGATGATGGAGGGGAAGGCGGCGGCAACGTAGGGCGAGTAGTCGAATCCAGCCTCGAGGCGGAAGAAGTCGGCCCAGCGCTTGAGCGCGAGCTGGCGGATGCTGCGAAGGGGCGCCATCTGCGTCTCCTCCTCGTCCTCTGCCTCATCCTCTCCTTCGGCCTCGGCGTTCTCCGCCTCATCATCGTCCTCCTTGGTCTCCTCGGCGATGCCCTTTTGCGCAAAGTGCAGCAGGTTGAGCGTCGCGCCCATGAGGTCGGGCCAGCGTCCGACGAGGTGCTTGCCGAGATGCTTAAGGAGGTCGGCGAGGAAGCCGAGGAATCCGAGCTGCCTCTTGCCGGCGACGTTGGGCGACTGCTCGGCGAACCGGAAGGGCTCTCCGGGCTTGGTGACAAGCATCTTGCGCAGAGGGCCGATGGTGAGGTCGACGAGAGTGTTGAGCTCCTCCGGCGCGCAGGTCTTGAGAGCTCCGAGGATGGCTGCTCGTCGTCCTGCTCGACCTTGACCGGAGCTGGTGCTGGCGCGGCCCAGTCGCGAGGTCATGATACCGTAGGTGATGCGAATGAAGAGGGGTACGACGTCGGCGCGGTGCTCGGGCTCGAGACCTCCAGCCTCGGTCGTCGAGACGAATTGCAGAAGCTCGTCGCGAAGCTTGGTCGAGTCGAGAAGGTGGCGCAGGCGGTCGGCGTTGGCGGTGAGGGCGGGCGTCTTCCAGCGGAGGAGGCAGTCGAGGGCGAGCTTCTGCACGTCGACGTCGGGGAAGGCGAGGAGGGTGCGGAAGTGGTCGCCGAGATCGCTCGCCTTGTACAGCGCCTTGGGGTTGCTGAACTTGGCGAAGAGGCCGAGCCATGCGATGAGGCGAAGCTTGCGCTCCTTTGCCGTCTCGTCGGGGTTGACGTACTTGACGGCGACGGCGTTGGGGTCGTCGTCGCGCTGGAAGCATCCGAGGAAGACCTCGACGAAATCGCGGCTGTGCTTCTGGGCGAGGTCGGGGATGGCGCAGAAGAGGCCGAGGAGCTGAGCCTCGTAGCTCTGGACGACGAGTCGCTCGGGAGCGATTTGGGCCTGCAGACGGAGAAGCAGAGTCAGCACAAGCGCCGCCTTCCCTCTCGGCCGAAGAACGCACCTCGATAAGACCCGCCTCGCGTGCGCCAGTAGCCTCCACTCCACCCTCAAACATCGCCGCCTCGGCCTTGACGAGATCCCTCGCCTCCTCGAGATGGTGGTCACGGAGCTGCTGCTCCTCGAAAACGAGCTCGTCGCTAGATCCTCCGGCGGCGGGGTTGAGTGCCCACTCGGGCTTGCGCGAGATGAAGAGGCCTGCATCGCGAGTGGCGGCCGTGAGGAGTTGGCGAGAGGTAATGGCCCAGACTTCCTCCGGGAATCGCTCGGAGAGGAGGGCGAGGGCTTGGATCGCTTCGGGCCAGATGGGCTTGAAGTTGACCTTGAACATCGCTGTTGGGTGAGAAGATCAGTCGCTGCGTGAAGGAGGTGATGAAGAGCGACGACTCACCAGTGAGATACCTCAGAACGATATCGAGAGCGGGCTTGACGTCCTCGCCATCCCTACCGAGCTGGCCATGGGCAACGATACCGATCTTCCTGACCTTCATGCTCTTCTCCCTAGCCCCCATGACGGTGAGAGGCATCTCCTCCACCTCGCTGCACTTGGCGATGAGGTCGGCCGCGACGGGCGCCGAGTCGACGGGGAAGAGGGTCGCTCCGATTTGCAGCGAAGAGAGGCGGAGGCTGGAGTCCTCAGAGAAGAGGTTGGGGAGAACCGAGTCGTAGATAGCCTTTTGCGACTCCTCCGAGATGTCGGAGGCGACCTTGGCGAGCTCGAGTGCAGCGACACCCTGCATGACGCCGCGATGCCAGGCGAATCCCTTGATCATGTCGACGACGTGACTAGCAAGATCGGCTAGGGTCTTGTTGTCGGGCGTGCGGAGCTGAGAGCTGATGCGCGAGAAGGAGAGGAGGGCGGCGCCGAGGATCTGAGCGGGGCTGCATGCCGAGGCGAGGAAAGCGGCGCGAGAGGTCGAGGAAGAGGTCGCGGAGATGGTTGCTGAGAGGGTGGAGATGAGGGGTAGAAGGGAGCCGTGGAATGAGGGAAGTTGAGGGGCGATGAGGAGGACGTCCAGAAGGCGGTGGCTCTGCGAAGCGAGCGAGGTGAGCAGCTGTCGAGTAGTCAGAGAAGCAGGACAAGCGACTCACCTCTGCCTCGCTCGGCTCGTCCTTCTCGAACGTAGCAATCCAATCCTTGATCGTCCGCTCGCACTTCTGACCGACGATCCTCTCCCAGCTCTTGACTGTCACCGAAGTGTTCTCCACTGTACTCCTCAGCCTTCCCGACCACGCTAGCCTGGCCAACAGCGTCAGAGCGTTGACCTCGGTCGAAACCTCGCCGAAAGCGAGCTCCTCCTTGGCCTCCTCGTCGACATATCGTGCCGTTGCGCTGAGTACGAGTGGCGAGAGAACCTGACTCCAGTGATTCCACGCGACCTGATCGAGGCAGGTGGTGAGAGCGCATCCGGCGCTGAAGGCGGCGGAAGAGCCTGGCGAGGAGAAGAGGACGGTGACCGAATCCTTGACGGGGCCGGAGAGGACGTCTTGGAAGGTGGTGAGGAGGAGGAGTGAGAACGTGAGGGTGGTGTAGGAGTGGAGGAAAGACGAGGTGGGCGTCGAAGGGGGGAGTACGAGCTTGGAGAGGGGCGACAGCAGACCGAAGAGCTTGGTGCGCGAGGCGGCTATGACAAGACAGGTCAGCATACGGCAGCGGGCGAACATGAAGCCGAGGAGAACGTACCGGGTACCCTTCCGCCCTTCTTAACACCAGCAACGGCCTGCACGCTCTTCATCACGACGACGAGCTTCTCCCACTCGATCTCGTTCTTCAGCTCGAGCTGCCCCTTGCTAGCCTTGACAACCTCCTCGATGACGGGAGCGAAAGCTTCGGCGTTCGAGACGTGTAAGGCGAGGGCGGTGAGCGAGTGCGTAAGAATTTCGCAGGGAAGGGAGGCGGCGGCGGCGGGGGAGGCGAGGGTGAGGATGGCGAGGTAGAGGGAGCGAATGACGGCGGGAGTGCGGGAGTGGAGGAAAGCGTTGGCGGCCTGTAGATGCATCGATTGTGCGAGAGGGTGGCAGAAGGAGGGAGAGCGGAAGTCAGTCGCCAGATCAAGCGCAGGAGAGAAAACGGCTAGACTCACGCTGCAAGTCTCGACAAGCACCCATGTAACACCCTCGGCCAACAGCTTCGAGCTTCCCTCCTCCTGTCCTCGTCCCTTCCCAACACCCTTGCCTCGGCCCTTCGCTCCTCTGCCCCTGCTACTCCTGACTCCTTCGTCGAGCTCCTCGATAGCAGCAACATCCTCCACCATCATCCTCATCAGTTGCTCGAGCTCTCCCTCCTCCTCCGTATTGGTAGGCGAAGAGCGAGCCTTGCGGACGAGGAAGGCGAAAGCGGATCCGAGGAGACGGCGAGTCTGAGGAGTGGTGCGGAGGTTGGGAGGGAGAGTGAAGATGCGAGGGGTGGATGCGGGAGTAGCGGCGGCGGTCGAAGTCGAAGCGACGGGGGTGTCCTCCTCCTCGGCATCGTCGCCATCCTCCTCCTCATCCTTTGCCAGCTTCTCCTCGGTAACGGGTTCCGGCTCGACCTCCATCTCGACGAACTCCTCCTTCACGCGAGTAGGCGCTCCCAGACCTCTCCTCACGACCTCCCAAACATCGGCCATGCCTCCCTCCTCGCTCTCGGCGAGGATGACCTTGCCCAAATCGCGGAACAAAGCCCCGAGAACGTCGTAGACGCGTTGGAGGAGTTGCGGGTTGGCCGTTACGAGCGGTGATGGTGCAGTAAGAGATATGAGGGTGGAGAGAAGGAGAGGAAGAGAGGGAAGAAGGAGGTGCGAAAGGTCGGTGATGAGCGGTGGGAGGAGACTATTGACGGGGGGCAGTTCAGCGCGGGTAGCAGAGAGTACTATAGACCGACAACTCACTCCAGGATGGCTTCACCGGACAGCTCGACATCATGCTGATTCCCCTTGAGCGCTTCGCAGACGGCTTGGATGATGGCGGCTCGGTGATGGATGACGAGCGGCAAGCTGCGCGCCTTGGGCTCTACGCTCCGCGAGAACTTGATAAAGGGCAGGGTCAAGTTGATCAACTGACTGGTCTGCAGCGAATGGCTGAAAAGCGAGTGGGTCTGATCGTCCTGGGTCGTCTCGTCCTCGCCTTCGAGCATGTCCCTACGATCCCGTACGCGCGACATGTCGACCTGCATCGCATTGATGCGCTGCGCTGGCGAGATCCATTTGAACTGGCGCCCTTGGATCAGCGGCTTGGCTGCTCGTCTAGCGATTTGCTCTTTGACGGTGAGCGCCGCTGTAGCTCGTTCGGGTTTGGTGGCTTTGGAGGTGGCGCCGTGCTTGGTAGTAGCTCCATGTCGGAGTGTGCGAAGGGTCGGCTGCCCCTTCTTGGAAGTAGAATTGGCCATGCTGCTGGAAGCTGGCTGAAGGCTTGCGAGAGATGCGAAGAGCGTCTCTCTCGACTTTTTGCGGGTGGGGAGGAAGTCCTCTGTAGGGCGATAGGGTCAGCCTATGAGCAGCTTGAGAGTCTAAGCTAACATCCTTACAGTAAACTGCTCTTGCTTGCCCCGTCAAGAAAGAGAGTCGATGTCGTAGAGTTGGGAATGGGAGAGGGAGAGCTTCGAGCGCCGAAGTTCGAAGGGTTGGCTCTGTGCCGCTCACTGCTTCGCAACATGACTGCTCCTCTTGTACCCTACGGCACTGTAAACCCTACAACTTACACCAAGGGCCGTCTGGCAGCCCGTCAGTTTGCTCTAGAGCACGACTTCGAGGAGGTGAGCTCAGGCTCCGGCTCGCTGTCGCTTTAGCCGAGTCGGCAGTATCTCTCGTTGTGAAGCTACAGCTGATCACCGAGTACTACGCAGACATCATTCTCCGAGATCCCAGTGCAATGGGGAGAGCAAGGTGAGCCCTACAAAGCTACAGAGCAGCTCCAGATCCAGCTTACCCTTCGCCTCGCTTTCAGACGCCAATAACCACCTTAACAACGTCATCTACATGCGGTACTGCGAGGTAGGCTATCTAGCGACCGACTGCTGCTGCACCATCCCATCAGAGCGCCTGCTGACGCTCCCTCAAACCATCCGGCTCTCGCAGGCCGGCCGACTCGCCTACATGCGCGATCTCGCTACATCCGTCGGTCCCAAGATCGCCAAGGATATTTTGGGAAGTGGTAAAGGTACAGGCATGATCCTGGCGGGCGTCTCCATCGCCTACGAGGTGAGTTCGGCGCTGAGCTAGTTCGGCGCTCACCGGCTTTCGGCGAGCGCAAGGCTGACCTTTCTCACGGGTATAGCGACCAGTCTTCGCCCCTGATACGGTGCTTGTAGCGCACAAGCACAGTCAAGTCGGGCCGAGGAAGATTTTGCTCGAGAGCATGATCTACTCTTTCTCGTGAGCCGCCTCGCTACCGCTCCCCCCTCTTTCGCTCGCTGACCCTGCTCCCGCACACGCTTCGCTCCTCACCCGTCCCTCCACTTTACACCCTATCTTCGTCTCTTGGTCGCCCTCTCCGTCCTCTTCTCTCTTCGCCCCTCATCGCCTTCCCCTCCCTTCCCCTGCCCCCTCACCTCCTCCTCACCCACGACCGCTCTTCGCTCAACAGCCAGCAGGCTCGGGTCGCCCACGGAACAGCAGCAATGGTAGCCTACGACTATGAGGCGCAGAAGAGCTCAACTTTGCCGAAGGAGGTGGTGCGGCACTTGCAGGAGAAGGAGCGGGCACGGAAGAGCAAGGCCGGCGTCGAGATCAGGGCGAAGCTGTAGGGAGGCGGTATAGAGTAAAAGCCAGTGGGTTGTGGAAGTATTGATCTTTGTTGTCTCTCGGAGGTGACGAGAGTGTGGCCGAAGCAGTCTGAGGCGATGGCAGGCTTCCGCCGAGCGTCAGTCAAGCAGACGGGTCTCGCTGCGAGTCGTCTCGCGCCTTCCGCTCGCAGCAAAACGCTCGGGGGTCCACATGCCGTGCTCTCGGATCTCCAACATTGATATGCAGACCTTACTGCTCCCACTCCTTCCTGATGACGACCTCGAAACGCCGAATGCCCTCCACCATCTCCTCGTTCTGCGCGAGAGGCAATGTCGAGGGTCAGTAAGGCACTTGTGCCGAGCTTCGGGCGACCTCTCCGCACCGTGGCCATCGAGTAGGCAACTCGGAAGAAGCCAACGCCGGGCTCCTCCCCCCTCGCCGAGGTGGTCGTCTTGTCCTTTCCTTGCCAGGGAGAGTAGTATACTCCGGGGACGAGCAGGATCTGTGTGGAGCAGAGATGTGTGAGCTCAGCTACTGCGCAGGGAAGGCAAAGGAAGGCCGCCAGAGCTGCTCACGGTGGCTTTGGTCGCCAGCTCCTCGAAAAGGTGGCTCATGTAGGCCTGCTCCGGATCCTCCTCGGCCAAGTAGCTCTCAAACTTGGGAGAAGTAGTAAGCTGAAGTTTGAGCCAGAGGAACATGCCGCCAGTAGGCGGTAAGAAGCTGAACACGGGCGTCTCGGTGTTCTTGAGGAAAGCGACGTAGCCTTCGGCCCTGAGGCTGGCGACAGAGCTGGCGGGACGAAGGTCGAAGGAAGAGGCGAAAGAGTCAATTAGGTGGTTGCGGCGGAGGGTGTATTGGTCGCGGAGGTTGGAGAGCCAGTGGAGGTAGCCTGCGAGCGCCGAGACGCCAGATGATCAGTCTCGGCGTTCAATCTCAATCCCTAGCTACCTCGTAGCAGAACGAACAGGTCACCAGCCCAACGCTTACTCACCAGAGTTTTGCCATTTGGTCAAGAGCGAAACCAAGATCGCCTGCGACCATCCACTCGGCGCTTGCGAGTCGACCTCGGTGGCCCTCAGCAGCCTCTCCGTGAACAGCGGGTTGGCCACAAAGTAGCCGACTCGGAATCCAGGACCAATGGTCTTGGAGAAGGTATCAAGGCGGATGACGCGGCCCTGCACATCGAACTGGAGGAAGGACGGGACCAGCGAGTTCTTGAAGTCCTCGCCGGATTGAGGAATGAGAGCCGTCTTGTCGCCGAGGGTGTATTGAGGGAATTGGAGGAAGGTGTAGGGGTCGTCTTCGGCGATGATGAAGTCTGGAGGGAGGGAGACAAGGACGTTGGCGATCAAGAAGGCTAGCTCGGACCCGGGGTAAAGAGGCTTACCGAACTCGACAGCAAGATCGTAGATCTCTTGCCGACGGTGAGCAGGCATAGTCGTGCCAGTAGGGTTAGATCCGACGGGGGTGATATAAAGGCTGAAGCGAAGTAGAGGGCGGATCAGCGCCGGGTTTTCTCGATCGCCGAGCTCCCCAGCTTGCGCCGAACTCACAGCTTAGGGCGCTTTACTCCAGGTCGAGTCGTCTCCCACTCCTCGAGCGTCTTGCGAAGGTGGTCTGCGCGCAGGCCGAGTCCGTCCATCTTGATCGGAACAGCGGTGACTCCGAGAGGGATCCAGGCTGCTTGGGCCTGCGAGCGCCGAGGGGAGGAAGGCGGAAAGGGACGGCCGAAAGGGACGTGGAGAGCGTGACGAGGAGCGTCGAGGAATGGGACCGAGGAAGTTCAGCACGAGCAAACTGTAGGTGCGAAGCGAGCTTACCGAAGGGAACGAGAACTCCTCGGTTAAGAGGGTGTCGCCTGCTTCAAGCAAGAGACGAACGACCTTGCTCCATCCGTCGGTGTTGCCGTCGTTGAGCAGGATCTCCCAGTCTGTGTTGAAGTCCAATGTTAGAAGCTGGACAAGGGAAGAGACCAGAAAGTGCCTCTCACCTCCATACGCCGGCTTGAACACCTCCCTCGTGAACTCTCGAGCCCAATTGACAAGGGTAGGGTGTCCTGTAGAGACACCGTACTGTAGGGCAGTGGCGAGATCGTTACCCTTGCTGCCGTACTTGGGAAGCACGAGGGGGAGGAGGTCGTTCTCGGTCGGGTCAAGGGGAAAGGTCGAAGGATCGGCGGTGAAGGGGTAGGCGCTGATGGTTGTGTCGTGGAAAGGGAAGTAGGATGGGTGAGGGACTCCTGCAGGGCGTACAGATGTGTCAGTGATCATCAGCAAAGGACTCGGCGCGCTGACACCGGATCTCGGCGATGCTCCTCCTCCTCTTCGGCTGTCGACAACGGTGCCCCCTAGACCGCCTGACCTCCTAGTAGCTATTTCAGGCCGTTAACATCCGTGACACAACTCCGAACCTCGCTCCACGTCATCTCACCCAGTCTCTACGCCTTCCCTCCAGCACACCATGTCGCGCCCTCATCCCCTCATCGAAAGAAGTGCTCGACTCACCACCAGCGAATGACAGGAGATTGGGCACAGCAGCGTATTTGAACAGGAATTTGAGAGGAGAGGGCTGCCTGGCTTTCGAAAGCGAGTTGAGGTGATGAGAGTGGTCGATAGCGAGAGGGAGGGAGGCGCTGTGGCCGTTGGTAGCGGGGATGGTCATGTCGATGAGTGGTGGTAGTGAGATGAAGTGATTGAAGCGCGAATCCAAGAAGTAGCAAGCAGTGGTAAGAAGGAAGAGGAGAAGTGACGAGCGAGAAATGTCCGAGGTCAAGGTTGGGCAGCGAGCTCGCCATACACCCGCTAGTGGGCGAGACGTTGCTCCGGCAGTGCCATAGCGTACGGAAGGAGTTCAGATCCACGTTTGACGAAACGGGAAACCTGCAGCGGTGTAGACGAGCCCCGCCGTACTCCGCCTCCCTTCGCCGAGCCCGAGCCAGCGTGACTTGAGATGGCTCGGATCCAGCTTGCCAAGACGTTCCCCGGCGGACCCACTATCAGGCGAGCAGACATGTCGTATCCCTCACACAGCAGCCGCTCGTCGTCGCCCCTCCGAATACTGGCTCTCCCTTCAGACCTCGGTCGATGAAGCTGCACGAAAACGACGAGACTCTTTGCATCGCCCCTTTGACTCGAAGTCGGAGTCGTAAGGGGGTCCAACAGCAACAGCAAGGGGGGGTATCCTCGCACGCTTGGCCCTCTCTCGGCGCACCAGCGGCGACATCTCCTTCTCTCCTTCCTCCCATCCCTCCTCCTCCTCCCTTCGACGATCGCTCAGCGACCGTACTTCTGCAGCTCCCATTCCTGTATCGAGCAGATCGAGTCAGTATAATAAGCTCCACTAGATGTCGGGCGAGAAGACAGCGCACCCTGTTGTCTGTGAAAGGCCGAAGCGAGGTCAGCGCTGCGAAGTCCGAAGCCGAGAGAGAGAGCGCCGAACTCACCCAGAGGGCAAACGTGACGCGTCTTGAGCCATCGGTTGATGCAGTGGAAGTGGAAGGCGTGCTGTTGGGAGAGAGTGCACCGCATCACAAGTCAGCCACAGCCCTCCGCTGGCGAGCCAGGAGAGCGAGACTCACGTTGCAGACTCCCCAAGCGACGGTACCTACAGAAGAGGGTCAGCGATAGATCACACAGCAACATGAGCCTACTCACACTCATCCTGAGTAGCGCTAGCCTGGTTGGCCTGGCACTCGATGCCTGCGGAGGGGGAGAACGCGTTTCGTCAGCTCGGAGCCAGGTCGCGGAAGGCTCTGATGAGCTGCAGGACGTACACAGGTCCATGATGTGATTCCTGCAGATAGCGCAGTTGTCCTATAGTAGCTCCAAAGCGGTCAGCAAGCGAGCGCAAGGTGGCGGTCAACGCGGGCGAGGGCTACGCACGACTTGAATGTCTGTTGCAGGGCGATAGAGGTCAGCTTGGGCCCCAGAGCTACAAGGCTACAGCTCAGTACTACTCACCCCAGGCCCAAAGAGCGACGGCGTTCCACTTCTTAACCTCGAACCGCTTCACAGCTCCTGCTCCTCCAGCGTTGTCGACGTCCATTTCTGTAGCAGAGCAGCAGAAGCGATCTTGTTAGCTGCTGGTTGAGCTTTTGAGGTGTGCTGTAGCTCACCAGCCATGTTTTGAGTCGATGAAGAGGTCGAAGCGGGAGTTCAAGAGACGTCGAGCTCGCGGTCGATGGGTTGGTCTCTTGCCGTTCACTTTGCTCGTCTCGTCTCATCGGTCGGCTGTACCTCTATAGCATCGTGGCATCTCCTCGCAGACGCCTCCTACGGGCGCTGGGCTGGATTCCCGTGGCAGTCTTCTTCAACGACCATGTCCTCTCGCTCGCGACCGTCAAGGGCCGGTAAGTCGGCTCCCTCAGCTCTCTGTAGCCTCGCCAGTGGTTCATAAGCTCACCAGATACATCCTTCAGCTCCATGCAGGTATGTAGCTCTCCTACGGAGCTCATAGCCTCCCCGAGACCCGCCGCGCCGCGTCCTAATGCCGCTTCTCTTACCTCCCTGCAGCCTACGCTCAACCCAGACTCGTCGCACATGATCCAGGATATTGTACTGCTGAATCGCTACGCTGCTGTCGAGTCGGCATCCGGCACAGGGCAAGGAGGGTTCAA
Source organism: Leucosporidium creatinivorum (assembly GCA_001600635.1). Lineage (NCBI taxonomy): Eukaryota > Fungi > Basidiomycota > Microbotryomycetes > Leucosporidiales > Leucosporidiaceae > Leucosporidium > Leucosporidium creatinivorum. Next base: position 454,748 of record BCKL01000003.1, on the reverse strand, counting down.
GGTCGGAGATATCGTCGCTCTCAAGTATGGCAATCGCTACTCTTGTGCTGGACCTCGTTCGTCGCTGACGATCTAATAATGTACACAGATCTCCCACCGACCCCAAGCAGCTTCTCATCAAGCGGATTATCGGCCTCCCCGGCTCAATAGTCACCACCCTCCCTCCTCATCCTCACCGAAGCGTTCGTGTGCCGGCTGGTCATTGCTGGGTCGAAGGAGACGAGCGATATCACTCGAGGGACTCGAATGCGTACGGTCCGATACCGCTGGGGTTGGTCAATGCGAGGGTAGTGGGAGTTCTTTGGCCGCCGAGGTGAGGCTTCGCATACTGTGGACCGAGTGAGGGCCGCTGCTGATCACTTTGCCTACCTCAGTCGATTTGGAAAGGTTCCCGAGGGACCAAAGGGCATGGAGAAGAGGGTCACTCATCCTCGGCAGGACATGGCTCAGTTTGCGCCGTAGGACATCGAGAAGTGAGAGGCGTGAGCCGCCTCGGCGCAGGCATTGTATCGGTATCAGTCATGACCTGTAACATTATGCAGTCCCATATGACCTCCAACCGACTCCCGATCGAGTGTAACCGACAGCTGCGCTCTCAGCCTGTTCAAGCCGCTCCCTTCGCCTCTCGCATATCACCCTCTCGCCCGAGACTTCTGTCGACGCTGTTGCATTTTTCAGCAGGGGGAAGGGGTTCCGTACACAAAGAGCTAAACAGAAGAAGAGGAAGGTGGAACTACTACATGCGGGAAAGAGAGAGAGAGAGAGAACCCCCGATAGAACCAGACGCTCTAACAATCACCTCACGCCGAGACCGAGGTCAAGCCCGGCAGGCTGCCCTGCACGCCGCCATCGGGGCTCACTGTACCATCCGCCCCCGTCACCGTGCCCGACGACTCATCCCCCTCGGTACCGTTCGCGCTAGCAGTCGCAGAGGCAGCAGGCGTGACCGACTCACTGCTCGCCGAGCTGGGCGCCGCTCCGCCATTAGTCGCCAAAGTTGCTGCAGCCAGAGCCGAACTTTCCGAAGTGGGCGGAGGAGTGGGCGCCGAGCTGACGCCGGGCAAGGGAGCCGAGCCTTCCGGCACGAAAGAGGACGAGCGCAGCTTCTTGTTGAGGCGTTCCGAGATGAGGTCGTCGTCGGTGAGAGAGTCGACGGAAGCGTTGGCTAGATTTGGTGGTGCTGGGATGCCACCAGGGAGGGAAGAAGGATCAAGGCCGGGGACAGAGGCAGCCGTGGCTGCAGCTGCAGCGGGACTGGGAGACTTGACGCCGTTCGAAGCAGCGGCGGCCTGCAGGATGCAAGGTGAGGCGAGGCGAAGCGAAGAGAGACACGTTACCGAATGGTGTCGAAATGGATGAAGATGCACGAGGAGAACGAGTCAACACGCCTCTTGCTGAGAGGGGGAGGGGCACGGTTCGGCGGAGGCGAAGAGGCGAGATCCGCACCTTGGTCTTAGTGCGCTTGAGGCCGCTAACCTTGGGCGCTTCTGGCTCCTTGCCCTCGTGTACGTAGGCAGGTAGCGCAGTGCTGTGGAGGGGAAGCGAAAGGTGAGACCGAGGCGCAGCGCGCGGCCGCCGAGGGAGGTGAGGAGGGATTGAGCAACACACCTCTTGATGTACCGCACAATAACTCCCATCGTCTCGGGCTCGTACTTGTCCCACATCTTGACCAGCTTGGTAAACTCGTTAGTAGGGTAGGAGATGTCGAGCTTCCGAGGACCGTTGGCTCCAGCTGCGAGACCGAGAGAGGCGGTTAGTAGCTCAGCGGGACCGACACTGTCGCCGACGAGAGCGCAGATGCGAAAATCAAAGGCGCACGGGGTTTCCGCTCAATCATGAGTCCAATGTAGAAAGTTGTCGTCCAAACCGTTCCTCCTTGTCCCTCGACCAAATCGGCTTCTGTCCTCGCTGCGACGGCGGGCGGTACTTCTCCGATCGAAACGGCGCGCTGCTCGACCTCGTCCAAGCAGTAGCTCGTCCTGTCGAAGCCCTTGACGTAGGGATGCGCGAGGACGAGGGTGTCGACGTACTCGAGCTTCATGACGAGCTGACGAACGCGTGACTCGACCGTTCCGGACCTGCACAACGATCAGAGGTGAAGGCGAGTTGGTGTCGATGTCGAAGAGTGTAGGAGAGGAGGAGAGATGGGCGCAGAAGCGAGGAGCAGTCAGCGAGCCGAGCGCCGAAGTCTAGTCGCGGCGGCGAGACGAGGGGGCGAGGGGACCAAGGAGACGCACCACTTGAGCTGGACATCGGCACTCCCTGAGCTTGCGGTGATCTGAAGGTAGTAGCGGTATTTGCTAAAGAAGTCGTGGGGCGCGAAGAGCTCGGCCCATGGTGCCGAGCCCACAAAGACCTTGTCGACGATCTCGGCGGCTGTTGGGGAGAGAGATGAGGGTCAGCTACGTCGAGCCGGATTGCTTCCCGTACCATAGACGCACCTCGCTTGAACTCGGCGGTCATGATGCTTTGGGTGCTGAGCGTAACGTTGTGAGTTGAGCACATGGATGGGTAGGCGGGGGTGATGATGGGCATTCGGTGTGAGCGATCGGAAGGGTACAGCTATGACGGAAGAGCGTCAGCGTGCTGTTGAAGTGTATGAGGAGCCTGCGAAGACGCACCTTGGGATTCCACACGCGAACTTGGAGCGGTCCCTCCTCGATTGGCTTGAGCAGGATCGGCTGAGGCCATTGCCATTGTCCCATGATGATGAAGAACCTGCGAGAACCCCGCTCTTTAGCTCAGCAGCCTCGGCGCAAGGCAAGAGCGAGCGCACCTTGAGATGATGCTGCCGGGGCATCCCTTGGGATACAGCTGGCATATCCGTGCTACGAGCATAGCCCACGCTACTCCACCACAGAATCCCATCTTGTTGCTGTAGATCGCTCGCTCTGTAGGACCAGGAGAGGATCAGCTCCCGCCTATCGCTGCGAAGCGACGCTCGGCACTCACGCTTGGCCCAAAGCTTGACCGTCCTCAGCGCCTCCCTGAACACCGAAACGTCCGGCACGAGTCGCAGAATCGCATCGGTCACGCGAGATCCTCCCAGACTCCTCACGCAGCGCTCGTCGAGGTTCTTGAGGAGGCCATCGTCGCGAAGGGAAAGGTCGTCCGGCACGGCGGGAAGGGCGAGGCGGGCGAAGAGGAGATCAAACTCGATACCAGCGATCACGCAGGTGATGATGGGTACGAAGGCGTCTGGTACAGACTGCAAGGCGAGGAGCAAGGTCAGTCAAGCTGGCAAAGGAAGGAGGCCAGCGCGATCCGCCTTACTGTGACCTCAAGTACACCCTCCGTCTGCTTGAGCATGCCCTCGAACAGCTCAAAGAACTCTTCACGCTCGACATGCCTTGGCACAACCAGCAGAGTATCGATATCTGCTCCTGGGCCGTGCACTCCCAAGCGGTAGGATCCAAAGGTGAAGATCTTGCCTCCACTGCAGCACAGCAAGGTCAGCGAAGGCTCGAGCGAATGCTACAAAGCTGTAGACGTACGCCTGGCGAGCCTTCTCGGGCGAAAGGCCGTGGTTGATGGAGGATTGATAGACGAACTGCTTGACGACGGTGTTGAGGCGTCCTAGGACCATCTCCCTACAAATTCGAGTAGTCGGGTCAGCTCCGTCGATGCAAGGGCTATATGCACAGCCAACGAACCTGTGACGAGCCTCCTCAGCGCCCTCGTATTGCCCTCGCGACTTGAGCTCAGCGATGAGGGTCTTGGACACCTCGAGGTCGCGCGCTGTTGGCGGTGAGACGGAAATGGGAGGCGTTACGCCTAGATACGGTTGTGCCATGCTAGTAGGTAGAAGCTAGCCGAGAGCGTTGGCGAGGGCAGGAAGAGGCGAGGAGGCGGAGCGCGCGGTCGAGCTGGAGCAGAGCTGACGAGCGGCCGCGTGAGGCTGTTGGGAAGGGCTGAGAGTGGTAGGGTGCAGAGGCGAGCTAGTGGTGAAGCTGTGTGGCGACTATCCTGGCTCTCGGTCGAGGGTGCAGGAAGCGAGGAAGATGGAGAAGCGAGACCTGGCGAGCAAGGCTGGTCGTCGAATTGGGATTTTGAGAAGGCTGCAGGCCATTTACTAGCTCCGAATAACTCTCCTTGAGACTTCCTGTACATTTCTTCACACTTTCGGCGATCGACCAACACTTGCGAAGCTTTGCTCTCCCAGACTCCGAGGCTGTCTCGCGCCGACCCAAGCAAAAGCAAGTACAACAGTCAAGAGCAAGCTACAGAAACACGTCACTCCTCCATCGCATCATCATCCTCGTCCGCCGAGGAAGACGTCGAAGGACCTGCCTGGCTCGACGCTCCAACGCCGAGGGCCCTGCGAAGGCGGATGCCCTGTACGATGAAGAGTGCAGGAGAGGACGAGACGCCAGTAGGGAGTGGTGAAATGTAGGAAGGGAGAAGTGAAGAGCAGGAGAGGGGATCGGAGAATAGGTAGGAGAGAATCGGCAGAGAGGCAGAGTCAGCGGAGTCGGCTCGGCGGCGACGAAATCGAACGTACCCTCTCCTCCTCGGTCTCCACACGAGCCTTAGCACGGCGCTTCTTTTTGGCTGCGTCCTTCTCCTTCCAGGGCATCGTCTGACTCTTCCTCGACTTTCCAAACCTCGTACGCGCCTTCTTCTCGCCCGTCGCCACATCCTCAGATCCCGCTTCGCTGCCCTCGGTCCCGCTCCCTCCCTCACTTCCACCCTCACCATCCGTATCGCTCTGCCCTCCCGCACTCGACCCGCTGGCGCTCCGACTCCTACTCCTCGTCGCGGCCTTCTCTCCTCCGCCCTTCTTCCCCTCGAAGGGAGCCTTGGGATCGCCGAGCAGGTCGGCGCACTCCTCGTCCGAGATGACCCTGCCCGTGAGCAACCCGGCGACCTTCCTTCTCACGAGCTGGCGAATCTGCTCCATGTAGTCCGAATCGTACCAGCCTGTGACCTTGTCGCACTCGGTCCGCACTCCTTCGGGGGCGTCGATGTGCTGCTTGATGAGAGGGTCGGAGATGTCGCAGAGTTGGAAGTTGGCGATCTTGGAGTACAGGACTTCACCGTCGAAGAGGTGAGCGCGACTGGAGGCGGAGGGAGGCGGTCAGTCTTGGTCGAGCTGTCGTCGCGCTAACTACTCACAGAGGATCCTCGTGGACGTGGATGGTCTCGTTTTCCTTCTCCTTGCCTTTTCCCTTGCTCTTGCTCTTGTTCGGGCCACCCTTCACAGCAGCCGCCTTCGAGCGGACATTGTCGATGTTGCGGAGGATGATGTGCTGGTAGCTGTGGGCCGAGAGACGGGTCAGCGCCGTTCTTTAGGTGAGTGAGAGCCGAGAAGACGAACAAGCGAGCTTCAGGGTCCTTGCGAGGGTCGTAGCCGAAACGAATGACGAGGTCGCGGAAGGGGCCGTCCGAGAAGGTGTACGAAATGTACGGGATGACTTGCTTCTGACTGTGGGTCATGAGCAGGGTTAGACTCTGTAGAGCGTCGAGCGAACGAGCAGACGCACTTGGAGACGATCCTCTTGTCGTCGGGCGAAAGCTGGTTGAGCAGACTCGTCCTCGTCCACATCGGGCGCTTCTCCAGGCAGGCGAGGAGCGTCTTGGCGAATTGCTTCACCTGCGCCTTGCCCTCCTTCTCGATCTCCTCGACAACCTTCTTCTCTGGCTCCGTTGGCGCATCCTTGCGATCCTTCTCCTCCTTCGGCTCGAATTTGATGCTTTGAGGGGAGTGGCCTTTCCAGCGGGTGAGGTTGACCATGCGGTCGTAGGACTCTCCTTCTCCTTCAACGCCCCCAGGTACAGGATAGTGACCTTTGCCCTTGGACGTGCCATGAGCAGGGCGATAGCTGTGAGAGAAGGGAGGTTAGCGAGAGCTCGGCGGCCGAGGTGAGGGACGACCAACTCGTAGGCTTGGGGAGCGACATGACGAGTGAAAGCAGGTGGAGGAAGAAACGCGTGCTCGGTGGTATCCTCGTCGGGTTCAGGCCAGGAGAAGGACTTGAGAGCGGCGACTGGAGAGAGGGAGCGCGCCGAGGGTCAGCCAGGGTCGAGGAGTCACTGCCAGCATCTCTTTGCTCACCATCCATATCGCGAACAGACTGCGAAAGAGCCACGATTGGATCCTGTAGGTCGACAGACGCTTGAAAGTCGGCGACAGCTGCAAGCAAGTGGGGAGCATCAGGTCAGCTCCCGGCTCGGCTGGCGTGCAGGCGAGCAAACTCACCCCTGAACCTGGCCGTCTTGGTCACCACTCCTACAGGAGCAATCGTGTAGATGCCCTCCTCCACCACTCTGCCCTGCTCGTCGCGCTTTGGGTTCTTGCGGCGGCGCTTGACGACCCTCATGAGGACGTTGCCCGTGTCGGCGATGAGAGCAGGTACAGGATGCGAGAAGGGGTTTTTCGTGTTGAGGCTCAGCTCGAGCGAGCGGTTGTCCTTGGAGGGAGCAGCGAGCGCTTGGGAGACGGAGCTGATGCCGCCCATCGTCTTGAGCGCCTTGTTGAGCGAGGTGGGCTGTATGGGACCGGGGTACTCGATCGCCGCCAGCTGAGCAGCCCCTCGCAAGTTGTAGGTCGTCATGGCCGGCTGAAGTGGACAGAGCACAAGAGTCGACGCGACCGGCTCGCTTCTCTCCCTTCCGTCTCACTCGCTCGTTTCTCAGCTCAGCATGGCGCCTCTCGAGAGCAGGACACAAGAGCTCAAGGAAGCTATCAAGGCCAAGGAAGCTCGCTACCCACCCAACAAGCGAGTCAAGTTTGGCAAGCAGCGGGTCTCTCCCACGTCGCCCGCTCCGCCAGAGGATCAGTGGACCAAGCAGGCAGAACAAGTCGTGCGTAGCTGCTTTTCTGTATGCTCTGCTATCTCGCTCATCGCTTCCACCACAGGCCACCAACCTCCGCTCCTTCTCCAACTTCCTCGCCTCGATTCGACGCGCATACCTCGACTTGGGCGCCTCCGGCTCCTCCCATCAGTCTGCTCAGCCACGGACAATCGACGCTTCGAAGGGACTAGCAGCATGGGAAGGCGTACGCTGGCTGAGCGACCGAGAGCGGGACGAGATCGACTTTGGCGTCAAAGTGGCGCTTCGCAAGTCGGTGGATCGTGTCCGAGAACTCGAGGCGGTCGAGAAGGGTGAGTATTGCGACTCCCAAGACTTTGTACACAGCTAACACTTCCCCCTCCCACAGCCCGCGTCATCCACGAGAACCGAGTCAACCCAAACGCCGGCCTCACTCGATTCCTCGGCCTTCCCGTCCCCTCCTCCAACCGCGCCTCCGCCGCAATCGCCTCCCACCGTACCTACGTCACCCTCTACCTCAACACCCTTCTCGCTCAAGTCTCAAAACACCAACGCGACCAGCAGGAAGCTCGCGTCAAGCGCCAGCTGGAGAAGACGGCCACGCTCGGCGGCCTCGGCGGAGGAGGCGCATTGGGCATGGACGAGTTTGGCAAGTCGCTGGCGACCAAGGCCAAGGCGGAGCATGCGGCCAACAAGGGAAAGGGCAAGGAGGAGGGTCAGGTGGGCCAAGTGCCGAGCATCTACCGACCGAACCCGGCGACGGCGACGGAGGAGGACGACAATGAGGATGGCGAGCCGCTCATCCTCACCCAGGATCAGATCCAACAATTCGAAGCGGAGGAGTCGGCGTTACTCAAGGCGACCCAAACCGACCTGGCTTCGCTCAAGCAGGCCGAATCGTCATTGCTCGAGATTGCCTCGCTGCAGTCGCAACTCGCCATGCACCTGACGCAGCAATCCGAGTTGACCGACAAGCTGTGGGAGGAGGCGGTGGGAGTGACGGGCAAGGTGGACGAGGGCAACACGCAGCTCAAGAAGGCGCGGGAAAGGAACAGGGAGAGCCGAGTAGTCCTCCTCATCTTTCTGCTGCTGTCTTCAGCTACTCTCATCTTCCTCGACTACTATAGTTGATTCGAGACGCGTAATACAAGCGATTTTGTTGCATCTAACTGCATTGTCCATCTCATGAGAGTTCCGCCGAGTTCGACTATCTACCTCGGCGCTCAACTGACTGCTCAATCCCTCCGCTTGTCCTTGGATGGTGCTGCCTCAAATACCGAGCTCTCGTCGATGGTGTCCAACCCCCACCCATCACCCTCATCATCCGTCGACCGCCGTGGCTCGTTGTCGCCGAAATCGCTGATGCTCCCGCCCCAATTGTCCTCGCTCATCGTCGACGCTCGTCTCGACGCCTGAATATCGTCCACCGAGTCGCGATACGGTGCTGGTGGCGGAGGTGCTGCTGCTGCACGCGATGGTAGTCGCTGCTCTGCCTCGTCGGGCGATTCCTCGCCGAGAAGCTCGTCGACGTCCTCCATGAGGCCTGCTTCGATGTCCTCGCCCTCGGCGTTGGCCTCTTCCACATATCTCATCGTGAGTTTATACAGGTAATACGAGGTCGCTCCGCCGAGGATGGAGCCTACGCCGATGTAGACCGCGTTGACGAATCTGTGAAGAGACGGAGAGTCAGCCGTTGGGGTTCAAGGCTACTCACGCTCCACTCAAAACTTCGGGACTGTACGAGCTCCACTCACTTGGCCTGCGGGTCGAGCTTGTCACGCGTCTCGGGGTCGGCGAACAAGAACGTCCTCTGCCCGACCCAGACGTGCAGAAGGAGCTTCGGGGTGATGCAGAGCGTAGCGATGACAAATTGGAAGAGGGTGACGGATTCGATGCTCGCGAAGAACGCGTTGGAGTAGGGAAATGGGAAGGGGCAGAGGCTGTGTCGGCGCCGAAACTGGGTCAGCTCTCGCTCGGCGGCCGAGGCACGAGAGGCGCTCACCGAATGAGGATAACGAGAGGGAGTCCTTTTGCTCTAACAGCAGTCGACATGGCTCTGAAGGTCGGGTTGCGAGCGAGCATGGGCGCGAACATGCCGATGAGGTAGCGGACGAATCTGTGCCGTAGAAGGTCAGCAAAGCAAAGGAGGATTCGCAAGCTCAACTCACGTGAAGCTGAGCACCGAGCCAAGCAAGCATCCGCCGACTGCGATGTACCAGCCCTTCCATACGCCGAATGCGAAGCCAGCGATCGTTTGGCAAGTCGAGTAGCCGATGAGCGGTGGGAAAGCGGTGAGGGTGGTGAGGGCCAGCAGTAGCAGCCATCCAAGGTACATTTCCCGCAGTCCTTCAGCCCAAGCAGCGAGCCTGCATTGTTTTGAGCGTCAGCTTCGTCCACCCAAGCTCCATCGCTCTGCTATTCACATGGCGAAGATCTCGGCTGGTCCCTGGTAGATCACTGCAGCAGTGATGACCACTTGCAGCGCTACATAGCCCCACAGCGCCAATCGGCTCGTCGAGGACAGGGACTGGTAGTAGTCGAGCGCTCGTCGAGGCAGCGCGCTCAAGCGTTCCAGCAGGGCCGACATGGTGGAGTCTTGCCTTCGGGAGCTGGTAAGGCGAGAGCACTGTCTTGCTGTCGCGTAGCTGAAGGGTGAAGAGACGAAGAGACGAGGGAGGCAGCAGACCCTCAGGCGCGCGCAGGCGTCAGCGCCTTGAGTATAACTCGAGGGGTCAAGTCGAGGTGCTTGATGGCATGCGAAAGTTCGGCTGAGGTTCTGGTGTATCTCTTTATGTCTCGGAGGGGCTTCGAAGACGATTGGCTCGCTGACAGGCAAAGGGGCAGCTCTCCGCCGAGACCGAGCTGGAGGCCGACTTCGAGGGTGAGTTGTGGAGCCCTTTGGCGAGCTCTGGCGGTGGGCACAACATCAGCGACTATTTCACTGTCTCCTCGCTTACTACGTAGCCTCTCATTTGTGGCCGCCATTGGACCATCTCGGCGCTCGTTTCGGGCGTGCTTGCTTCGGCGGACAGCTGGACAGCCACTTGCTGCCTCTGAGCAGAGCAGGGTGAGACGTGAGGTCTTCAAGGCTCGCTCCAGCTCAGCTCGAGATCAATCTTCCGTCGCTCTCTGCACGCCGCTCGGCGCAGCACTTCTCTCGGCGGAAGCATCTCTCTCGGCTCAGAACGGACCCATGAGGCTGTTTCGAAACACTCTCCAGCGAGCGTTACACCACTTCTGCACAACCACCACCAACAGACAACTTATGCGGAGGCGGTCTCGGCTGTGAGAAGGGAACAGAGTCAGCGCTGTTCGCCTCCGCTCGCGAACGGCGAAGTCCAAGCTGAGTTGAGCGCAGGGTCATGCACTCACCCTTGGCGGCGGCAACGGCCTTCTGGGTTCCCATGGCAGCGTGACGAGCGTTGCGGCGGAACTTGGGGTCGACCTGGAGGAGGAGGGAAGGGGGGAGAGTTAGCTCCGAGCTGGCGCCGAGCGGGAGAGGAGCAGCGAAAGGCGACGTACTCCCTTGAGCGAAGGGTACTTGTTGGTCTTGGGCTTCTTGATACCGTTGCGGTGAGCTTTCTGTGTAGTGGTGGCGTGGGTCAGCGATCCGTCTCCCTCGGCTTGCAGTCAGCGCGCCGCATCTAAGGCGCGCCGTGATAGCAAGGGAACGCACCCTGGTCTGGTTGTGAGCGGTGTGGTTCTTCGACTTGGCCATTGGAGCTCTTTGTAGAGGTGACCAGTCGAAAGTAGGGAGTAGGGAGGACGTAGAGGGGTAGAGGGGGCGGGGTCAGCTCTCCTGCCCTCAACAACACCATCTCACCATTGGATCATAATCTCCCCCTCCCATCATAACTCCCTGCAACCGCCCCTGCTTCGACTCGACGAAACGGGCAGCGGTTCCCCCTGCCTCTGTGAGTCGACCAATTCCCTTCCGCGAGCATAGTCTCCCCCCTCCTAGGCTATTCCTCGCCAGGGGGTCACTCCAACGGATCCATTCCTGTACGATCTTCCCTCCCCTGCTCCCCTGCAGCCTGATGCACCGTACTGCGCGCTCTGCGCTCGATTCCGGCGAGTTCGAGTTTTCTCCGACAGAGACGGCGGATTCGAGCGGTCGAAGCGAGGATCGATAGTGCAGGGAAGTAGGGGGGTCGTGTGCTGTATTCTGCGCGAAAATTGAGACTGACGGATGGGACTTGGTGAGAAGAGCGAGCGAAAGAGAGGCAAGGCGAGTCCTGGGTTTCTTGACCCCCCGGCGCTGAGCGCCCAAGCGCCCCCTGCCAGCGAGTCGAGCTGAGCTTCGAAGGTCGACATTCGGCCTGCAATGCTCTAGTCGAATATAGTACGTTTTCAGCACCTTCAAAGCGCTCCGACTGCTTTTCGCCGATCGACAATTCGCCGTACTTCGATACAGCTCACGCGTACGTTCGGCGCCGAGATGGGCAAGGGGGGATACGTGCGATGGGAATTGAACGAGGGGTATCTACACTGATTAGACAAAGGGTGAATGTACTAAAACGGGCTTGTAGGCTGAGCTCAAGGAGTAGGCGTCGTGGAGTGAGAACCGGCGAAGAGCGACTCCGAGATGGGAGAGGGCAGGGAGAGAGAGTCGATGAAGGCCTCGCCGGACTTGGGAGGAGGGATGAGAGGTGGAGGAGGAGGAGTCTTGACGGAGAACTCGAGCGACAGCCCATCAGCACCGTCGTTCTCGAACCACTGCGATGGGGAGGGCATGTCCGAGCGGGGAGTGGAAGCGGCGCGGATGGTGGAGTCGTCCATGCCGTTGTGGTGGGCGGCGGACGTAGCATGTACAGCGGAAGACGCGATAGCACCGGGTAGAGGAGTGGGGAGCAGGGCTGGCTGCTCGGCCTCCTTGAGCGGCGTCTCGGGCAGCGCATCGTCCTCGCCGCTGAAGTCGACAACGGCGCCGACCGGAGAGATCGGAGTGTCCATCGACTCGATGGGGTTGCTGAGCACTTCGGGGACGTCCGTGTTGAGTCCTAGGCCGATGGGAAGGTCCTTCTCGAAATCAGGCTGCTCGGCGCGCGCCTCGAGCTGGGTCTCCTCCGCTACCAGTCCCTGGACGGCTTCCTCCTCGGCCACCTCCTCGACGAAGATCCACGCTTGCTGTAGGATCAGCGACTTGACAATGTTGGCGACTTGGCCGAGGTTGGACATGGAGAGGCCGAACGCGGCGGGTCCAGGAGGAGGTTTGAGGAGCGTCCTGCCATGAGAAGTTAGCGAGCGTTCAGAGATAGAAGAATAACTCATCAACTCACGGAGCGAAGATGATGGACAGGTTGCCAGCGTGCATGGCGTTGACGTCCTCGTTGTCGGTGACCCTGCGAAGCGAAAGCCGAGTCAGCTCCCTGAGCTTGAGGGAAAGCGAGGAAAGTGGCTCACTTGTCGAAGTGCTCCGTCAATCGGCGAGTGAGGTCAAAGTTCGGGCGAGGCAAAGACCAGACCAGGTCGCGAATGGCGTAGAGGCGCTCGTCGTAGTCCTGGATGGCGTTGGCGGCGATGAACTTGTCGTAGAAGTCGAAGGGAACGAGAGGGTCGGGCATCTCGCGGAGGAAGAGCTTGAGGAGACCGGTGACGTTGTGCACATCGGTCTTGGCGAGCAGAGCGGCAGGGTCGCCGCCTCGGTTGAGCGCCTCCTTGAGCTCGTTGATCACTCGGTTCTCGCCCGAGATGCGGTAGATGCCGACCTCAGCGAGGCCTGTGGGGGAGGATAGTTAGCTAAGAAGAGCGAGAAGAGCGCAACCGAGCTCACCTCTCTCTTCGATAGCGTTGATCGCCTTGTCGATGAAGGCTGGGACGGTCGAACCTTCTCGCTGCAGCAAGTACCAGAGCGGGACGGAGAAGACTGCAGAAGAAAATGGTCGGTCTCAGGTAGGGAAAGAAGGAATAGCCAGAACTCACGAGCCGTAGCAGCGAGCTGCTTCGCCGGCGACTTGACGAGGGCGGCCGGGGCAGTCTCCTCAGGCTCTTCAGCGAGGGCGGTTTGGGCGAGGAAGGTAGCTCGACGGAAGGCGATTTGAGTGCCGCTCTTCTTGAAGTGCGCGATCCAGTTGCTGAGCTCGTCGCGCGTCGGCGCTTGGAACAGCGTTCGTTGTCCCTCCTCGGTCGAAAGCTCGAAGACGAAGGAGCGCTGCGAGTTGTCGTAGGGAGAGACCTCGACGCCGGAGAGGGTGAGGACGAGGTAAGGTTTGGTTTGGGGGACCCATTCTCGAAGGGCGTTGAGAGCGTGAGCCGAAGGCGCGGTCGGAGGAGGAGTAGCGGTGGAGCTCAGGTTGAAGGTGGAGACGGGGCGACCGACGCGGAAGAGGGAGGTCATACGCCGAGTGCGTACGCTGACGCTCTTGTCCATCGCCCTTGCGACCTCCTTCTCCCGCTGTAGCCGACCCTGCTGCTCGAGCTTCTGTCCCTTCGAAACGAGGTCGCGAGTCGCCTTGTCGCGCCGAATCTTGTCCTGCTGTTGCGCTACGAGGCGAGCGAAAGGCTTGATGGACTTGGTCACCTTGGTGCCCTCGGCCGAGGCGACGTCTCGAAGGATCCGCTGGCCCCAGCTGCCCCAGCCAGTCAGTCGGCGCTCCATCACTCGCAGGACGTCGTCCGAGCCTTGAGGCTGCGAAGGGCGAATGGCCAGTGCGTTGCGAACGGTGTTGAAGATCCATCGACGCTTGGAGAAATTGATCGAGATGCCTTCCGAGAGGCTGTCGACTTGGGTCGCGATCTCGACGAGCCGCTCGTTGAGCCAGGCAATGTCGAGGGTGGCGGTCGAGTCGGTCAGGAGGAGGTTGGGTCGGAGGAGGGAGACGAGAGTGTCGGGAGAGAAGAGACCGCGAGCGGAGGCCACCGACGACCAGGCCGAGGCGAAGAGGCGCGACTCGGGCGAGACGATTGCCGAAATGACGGCGCGCTCGACGAAGCTGGCGAGGCTGGGGTCGAGCATGCCACTCTGCGCCTCTGCTTCTCCTCCAAAGAAGACGTTCGACATCCTTGATCGACACGTCTCGAGCATCTCAACGGCTTTGAGCATGCGGAGCTGGCGTTGGCGAAGGGAGAGGTCGGGTTCGACGAGGTGCGCGAGCACCCAGCGGCGAAGAGTCGTGTGAGCGGAGAGGACGTTGCGAAGACTGATGGGCATCTTCCGAGCGAGTTGAGCGTCGCTGGCGAGGCTGGAAGTGTGCGAGTAGGCGTCGGCGACGACGAGATCCTCCTCGTCGACTCGGGGCGCTGAGCGAGTGGGATACCACGCAGCGGGGTCGGAGAGGGTGCTGGTCTCGAGTACCTCGATGTACCGAAGTAGGTCTCGCTCTGTGTTTGAGAGAGAACAGGGTCAGCGAGAGTCCTCGGTCGAGGTGTGGAAGGGAGAGACTGACCGGTGAGATCTCGGGAGACTCGGCAAGCGACCTGGTCCAAACGATCCACCAGCTCGGACGCATCTAGCTTGTCGAAAGAGAGATCCGACGATAATTTATTGCTGTCCTTGTCGACCGAAGACCTCGTCCTGACCGCTGGCCTCAAACTCTCTCGCCCGAACCTCTTGCGCAGGCGCTGCACCTCGGCGAGCACAGCATCGTCGTCCGGTCGCTTGGCCATCGATGCCTGCTCGGTTGACTCGACGAAGTGGAGAAAGGTGAGAGCCGAGGACCAGAGATCGTCGTCGTCGAGGAAGTCGCCGACGTGCTGCTCCATCCAGTAACGGAGGTTCTTGAGCACGCCGAGGCGGATCTTGGTGATGCGCTCCCAATCCCAGTCGTCCGATTCGACCGTGGGAGCCATCGACCAAGTTGGGAAGGGTCTAGCGGGCGTGAGGTTGACCGATTCGAGGGCGGCGTTGGGAGCGGCGAGGTACCTCTTGCGAAGCATGTCGAGGATGACGAGGGCCGATGAGAAGCTCCGGTAGGTGGCGAAGAAGGCAGCTCGATACTCGCCCATGTTGAGGCTGAGAGGACGCCGACCGGCGAGCGAGGAGTGGCCATCGGCGTCGGTCGATGGGGTGCGCATGTTGCCGGTGCCGAGCACGAGTAAGTCGACGAGCGTTTCCAAAGTGCCCGCCTTGACGACAACGTGGACCGGCTCCTCTTCCCCAGCGACCTGCAACTTGACTTCGGGATACCTGAGAGAGGTAGGCGAGCCCTCCCTCTTTGACGAGGAGCGACTAAGGGGGGCGAAGCTCGAACTGAGCGAGGCCCTCGCGCTCTTCGTCCTCGAAGACCTCGACTCAATCCAGCTCGACGTGCGCGAGAGCACACCTCGCTCGTTGGAAGAGGCGAGGGGAAGTACGGGAGCCGCCGCCGAGACAATGCGGAAGACGATGTCGCCGTCGGCGAAGCGGAGGAGAGTGTCGGAGGGGCTGGCGATCTCGTCTCGAAGGCGAGTGAACATGCTGACATGGTCGGTGGAAGTCGTCGTGGAGGGAGGGTAAGAGTTGTGGCGAGCGAGACGGGTGGCGGAAGCGACGGTGGGAGAGGAGGGAATGGCGGAAGGGCCAGGAGTCGACTGCTTGCGAGGAAGGAGGCCCGAGCTGGACGAGATGAGCTTCTCGCGGTCGATAAGAGTGATGTGAGGAAGTGGCTCGATCATGAGGAGAGGGAGGATGGGGCTCGGCTCGGTCGGCAGGCGGGTCTTGTAGTGGAGGCTGAGGTGTTGAGTCGAAGGGCGAGGTTCGGCCTCGAGCGAGGCGGCGAGATAGGCGCTGAGATGGGCTTTGTCGGGATGGCCGAGTCGCGAAGAGACCTGCAGCAAGAACTGAGTCTTGTGATCCGGCTGAGCGTCGAGGGTGGCCAGAGGCTCCTGAGTCCATACGGCGGCAGCGACGTCGAGCTCGTTCTTGATGCGGTACAGCGGTCCCATGTTGATGGAGTTGGGGTGCGCTGCCGTAGGTGTACTAGCCGTCCTCAGCGCGCTGATCGTCTCCTCGAGCACCGAGCCGAGGAAGGGCACGCTGGTGTGCTCCTCGGCCGACTCAAAAGCGAAGGCGCCGACCCTCGTCTCCTCAAAGTCGACGAAGCCGACTCCGTAGAGCGTCGGTACCCATTGCTCCCGCACGATGTCGACCTTGCCAGCCGGCAACGACCTCCAAGTCTCCTCCAACCTCGCAATCGCTCGACAGCACAGCGCGCTCGCGACGGCGACCCATCCCGCCGCATCTCCTCTCCTCTTTAGCTCCTCCCCAACGGATATCCAGAGCGCAAGAATGGCTGCTCGGGCCTCACAAGGCGACGAAGCGTTGGAGGGCGAGAAGAGCATGCCTCCTCCGCTGTTCGGGGTGCTCGAGAGTATCGTCTGAAGGACGAGTCGAGTGAGGAAGTGAGGTGATGCGGGGGAGAAGGAGAAGAGGGAGGTGATGGCGGTCTGCTTGGTCGAAGGGTCGGTTGAGAGGATGAGGCTGGCGGTTCGAAGGAGGTGCCGAGGAGTGGAGATGTTGCCCGAGATGGCGGCGAGGCGGTCGAGGTGGAAGAGATGGATTTGAGCGGCGAAGACGAGGGGGTCCGTCTGGAGGAACGCCTGAGCGGTGAGAGTGGGCTGGAGGTCCTGCTCCGAGGGCAGCCGCTTCCTCGTCTTGGACGGCGAGCCTGAGTTTGAGGAGGCGGACCGAGCCTGCGAGGATGCTGGGAGCGGTGGCCATTCGGTTAGAGGCTTCGACTTGGTCTTGAGTCCTTCGGAACCCAAGAACATCGTCTCGATCGACTTGGCGAGCGCGTCGCCGTCGACCTTCTCCAGCGGCAGAGTGCGAAGCTGCCGAACGACCTCCTCCAGCGCAATCTTGAGCTCCGACGGCACCACGCGCCCCTTGTCCGTTCGACGAAGGTCTTGAGGGAACTTGTCGCAGATGATGATGACGATCTTGCGAAGGCGAGTTGCGAGCGCCTCCGCTGATGCTCTGGAGCCGTCGGGATCCTTCGAGGCGGATTCCACAGCAGTGCGAACGGCGAGACCTGCGCAGCGATCGAGCTCGCTGGCTGACTGGGAGGCCGAGAAGGGGAGAGCGGGCCAGACGAGGAGGAGGGTGCTGAGGAAGGCGTCGTAGGCCGACTCGTCGTAGTCGTGTGTTGGTGGTCGTGCCGCTGCCTCGGTCTTGACATCGCCGTCTCCCACTACCACCGTGGGTAGTGGCTTGGTCGCAACGAAGCTCGTGCCGAAGACGAGCTCGTGGACCAGCGCCTCCATCGTCCCTCCCTGCACCTTAGGCTCGTCCCCTCCTGCATCTCCCACCACCAGCCCCGGATGAGCAGTACCTCCCGTCCCCCAAAATGCCCTCTGCTTCCTCTTGCTCCCATCCTCGCCGAGAAGGGCGGGACTCGCCGGTGCGAACATCGACCTGGGGTCGAGCGACGGCGAACCAGAGTCGACGATGGTGGAGGGGAAGATGTGCTTGGCGGTGGTACTGAGGTCTCCTGGAAGCTTGTGGAGGTAGAGCTTCGATCCCTTCAGGATGGCGCGGTACGGCTTCCACCCCCGTTGGAGGTCGGCCTCTCCCTTCGGTGATTTCGCGAGTGGTGAGGCGGTGCGTGGGTGGAAGTAGGAGGAGCCGGACTGCGAGATAGTGGGGGAGGTGGCCGGAGGGCTGAGGGCCGAGGTGGCTGAGGGAGATGCGAGAGGTCGGCCGGAGGAGGGGATGTAGTCGCCTTTCCGCTGCAGTAGCCCTTGACAGAAGATCGTCTGCGAGTCGCGTCTCCGATCGCCATCGTTGGAGGTCTGAGAGAGAGCTGGCGAAGCTGCCGCGAGGTTGGGTGTCGAGTTGGAGATAGGGAATGGGACTGGGGAGGCATCGCCGTTGGAGAGAGGACGAGATGGCGAAGGGCTACGTGAGCCTCGAGAAGAGGGTGCTGATGTTGAAAGGGAGGGAGATGGGTAGCAGTCGAGGGCGGCGGAAGGCGCGAGTGATGTGGTGCGGGTTCGGTGACTTGGGAGCGCCGGCTCGGCGGTGGAGGTTCGAGAGCGATACTCGCGCGAGAGCTCGTCGGTGGAGCGTCGCGAGAGGGAGGGGACTGGAGGGATCGCTTCTGGGAATAGCCGAGATGCTCGACGATTCGAGACGTCCTCGACCGAGCGAGAGAAGGCCTTCCTCGAGGTTGCGAGTAGCTGTTCGAGCGAAAGAAGGAGCGTCAGCTTCCGCAGCTCTCGGCGCTGAAGATGAGCTACTCACAGGGTTCCCTAAATCACTCGAAGATCCCGACAATGCAGCCAGCTTCTTGCCGCTCTCTGCTACAATGCCCTTGTCCCTCCGTGGACCATCACTCGGCGAAGCTTGCGATGACAAGACGGGCGAGCTAGGCGAGCTCGGGAGTGGCGACGAAGACTGATACTTGGTCGAAGACTCCGCTGTCGGTGCTAGCCATGCTGGGCTCGGTGTAGTCGACGGCCGTCGAAAGAACGCGCCCCCTCCTCCAGCTGCAGCGGCTCTCGGAGGAGCCGTAAGGTCTTGCATCGACGCCGAGAAGGGGAGGGAGCTCCTGGTGCTAGTAGTTGACGATCCTCCATCGGTGCTGTTGCCTCGACCGAAGAAGGGCTTGCTCGTAGGGCTGCTCGAGAGCGCCTGCGCGCCCAGACCTTCGTCGCTGGTGCTGCTGCTGGTGCGAGTGCGCTCGCGGCCGCCAAAGCCTACAGCTCCCCTTGCACGTTCCACGAGATAGTTGAACGCGCGCGAAGGCGCCGCCGACTGCTCAGGCGCCGCTGAACCGCTCGACGAGGCGGCGTTGAGGAGGTCGACTGAGCCTATCGAAGCTTGCCGCTTCTTGTGCTTGCGCCCCAGCTGGTACAGCGTAGATCTGATCAGCTACAGAAACAACGCGCTTCTATTCAGCTGATTGGCTCACCATGACCGGCCAGTCTTTGTTGTGGTGCTGCCTCGACACGCGGCGATCCTGGCTCGACTTTCGAGGAAGCTGGGCGAGTCGAGATGTAGGACGATAGGTGGAGAGTAGCTTTGCAGTCGAATGAAGCGCTGCAGCTCAAGCGCGAGACGAGGTGAGGCTGCTGTAACGATTGGTCAGAAGCTAAGGGAGCTCGGACCTCCCTTCTCGTCGACCCCTTCGCGCTGGCGGCCAAGTCCAAACCGTCCGCCCACAGAGCCTCTTGCCTTCCCGCTTCCACCTCGATTCCTCGCGACCTCGGAATGGATCTCGGCTTATAAAGGGTGAGCATCGCATCTCACTGTATCCCTACAATATCTTCGCCTCCTGCATCCCAAGGACGAGCACATCTCTCGGGACTCAACCGCCTTCGTCGTCGTCGTCGATTCTTCGCGTCGCGCGAGGCAGCGTTGAGGCTGTCGACTATTCCATACACTTGACCTGATGGGCAGGAGCGATACCGGACCCGTCGCAACGACCCTCGCACCGTCCTGGTCCGCTACAAGATCTCGTCGAGCTGACATTTTTACTTGTCATTCTTGCGGCTAGGTGTCGACCTGCATCACCTGGGATCTCGTCTACTACATGAACATTTTTTACACAATTGCTCGGAGTGCTCAGGGATGAGCGGGGTGCTTTAGTACAGCTGTACGAGGTGAGTTTCTCGTTTCCCCCCATTCCTCCCCCTTTCGTCCGTTTTCGACCGTTTCGACGGTACGCCATGACGGCCAAATTCTAATTTTTTCACCAATCGCACTCGTGCGAGTGCGGACAACCATCGGTTGCGGAGCGTATGCCACCGGAATGGGGCGAAACGAACGGTTCTTCGGCAGCACCAACGATTGAGGCCTTTGCAAGGCCAGTTAAGGACACTTCGCTGACCCGCATTGCTCCTCTGTATCAGATGAACATTCCCTGCCACTGCTGGTCACCTACATCACCGTCATCGCCGTCTCCGGACCGTCAAAGCCCCCTACCTCGGTGCTCGCTTTACGAGGGCAGCCCGCTACATATGCAGCCACCGACTCGATGGTGAGTCGCACCTCTATCTTCACTCCCTATGGCCGACCTCGCAACAGACGAGTAGACCGTGATGATTCGCGAGGACGGGGTCCAGCTTCAGCCGACTCTGTCCTTCGATTGCATGTGTCCGAGAACAGAGGCTTTCGAGTTCGTCTGTTCAATGAGGACAGCTTATTTCAAAGCAATCTGAGCTCGTCTGTAGCCAGGTGGAGCAGCTTGATCATCGCCGAGTGCAGCCGCTGACTTCCTGCTGCTCCCTCTACAGATCTTCGAACTTCTCGTGCTCCTCATGTCGGCTTCTGCTACTCTCGGATCCTTCACGCACGAGGTAAGCCTTGTCTCCGAGCTCTCCCACCCCCTTCCCCCAACTCGATGAGGCATTGCGCGTGATTATTTTATACCGGGACACGATCCCATCACCTATGCTACCTGAGGAAACCAAATAGCACTAAAGTTTCAGCCTTGAATGACGCTTTGCCTTGTCGACTCGCATCTACAACATCTGTTGGTGGCCGAGATCTGTCGCTGACCTATCTCGGCCTTCGCACAGTCCCCTACGCCGCCTCTCAGGGCCCTTCCGGCAGCTCAGCTTCCCATGATGGCATGCGACTTCATCCGCCGCGCGTCAACTACAGTATCTCTACGGATTGCAGTCGACTCGGTGAGCCTCTCCCTCCTCGCTTTCCTCCTCCCATCCTGGCAAGGATGATTCAACACACGAAGATCACTATCTCAGCAATCTAACCGGACCTCGGTCTGGAAGGAGGAGAACTTACCATGTCTCGAGCCTTCTTCATCGACCTGCAGCAGTCCCATCATCGCTCGAGAGCAAGGAGCTGACCTTCCGTTCGCTCATTTCAGGTTCGCTCGACCGCGCTTCGTCCAGCTCTTCCATCTTGCTCAAGCTCGAGTGCAGCAATGCGTGAGCGTCATCTCCCTGTTCCCTCCTATGGCGCGTGAGGAAAGCTACACCGACGGGCGGACAAACGGCGGCCCTTAAGGGAGCGTACAAACTCCTGGGTCTCGTCGAATGTTGAGATACAAGTTGGAACACTGATGCCGTACCAACGAGCTTCGAGCTCTTGGTCAATCACTTCGAAACGAGCATTGGAATTCGGCGCTGACCTTTCTCGCTCTTGCTTCCTTCGCTCCTTAGATTGAAGGACTGGTAAGCTTGGCTGTAGTCCTTCTTCAGCTCCAGCTATCGCTCTGCAATGTATCTACCTCTTCCCATCACTTCCAGCGTCCGCCTGAGAGTCTGTTCGAAAATGAAGGGGCGGGCAGAAAGGTCAAACTGAGGGCGCCGAGCGCCGAGACAACCTGTCGCTCAGAAGCAGCCCTCTCGAAGACATGAGCGACTGTCATGATAGTCGACGAGAGCTTGCAGCATCCTCGGCGATTCACTGAGCTTCCTCCCGCCGAGCAGAAGTGCAGGGCGTGAGCGGAGAGGGAGAAAGGAGCCTTCGCACGAGAGCCGCAGCTCGGCAGGGCTCGAATGCGCTTAGAGATCTTCTACACCGCTCGGATCATTCTGCAGACCTGCAAGGATGAGAGAGCAGCAGACGAGGAAGCCAAGGTCGAGAGCTCGAGAGCTCGACGCTCTCCCTGCTGCCACATTTCTCGCATCGCTGCTCATCAACATGGCATCTACACCAGGACCGATCAGCCGCCGAGCGAGCACCAACGACCTCTACTCGCCTCCACCATCCATCGCCCGGCGCGCCTCGTCAGTCGCCTCGCTGGGAACGAGCCCTCAACCGGGCAGCGAGCGCAAGAAGCGGACACGGAACCTGTTGAGGGATTACTATGGACTCGCTGATGCTGCCAAGAAGGCTGGGGATCCGATGGACATTGGTGAGCACCCTGCAGCGCCTCGTGTTGATCCAAAGCGCTGACCTCCCCTCCGCTGTCGGCTAGACTCGCCCAGCACGTTCAACCCAGACGTCTACTTTGCTTCATTGAGCACCACTTCATCGCTACCAGACCTGCTCAAGCGCGAGAATGAGCTTTTGACCGGTACGCTCGCTCCTCTCCCAGCCTCAGCAGCAGCAGCTCACCTGTCTGCCTCTGCAGAGATTCGCGAGCTGGATGGAGAAAGGCAATCACTCGTTTACAATCACCACCATGAGCTCATCGAGGCGAGCGACACCATTCGCAAGATGAAGAGCCGCGCCGAAGCTCTCGACGCCTCGCTGGACTCGCTCAAGGCCTCGTTCCAGTCCATCTCCCAGCTCTCCGCATCTCTAGCGCCATCCACCAGCTCTCCCGCTACTGCTACTGCCACCTCCCGCCCCGCACCCTCTCAGCCACCCGCCGCCGTGCCCTCGACTCCCACTCGCCGACGACTCTCGGCGCTCGTCGAGGACCCTCCAACACCCACTCCCACCTCAGCAAATACCGCCGAATCATCAGTACCACCACCGAAGACCGCGTTCGACCCGCTCGTCCACCTTCCCGCCCTCCTTTCGCTCCCAGTCCTCCTTCGCTCTCTCCTGGCGACCGAACGCAGCAAGGCCGACAGTCTGTGGGGGACGTGGGAGCCTGCATTGCGGTCATGGGAGGATGAGAAGGTGGAGGGCGTGCGCGAGATTGGGATGGAGTGCAGGGAGGTGCTGAAGAGCCGAAGAGCGAGTGGTGGAGCTAGGTCGGACTTTACTGGGCGATAGAGGTGCACTTGGGGGATCGGAGAGCCTGCTATGGCCACTAGGGATAACAGAGAAGTCGGTGGAAGACGATTTGTTGTACTGACTCGTCATCCGTACCTCGGTTCGGCGCCTCACCGCTAGACCTTCGCCGAGAGAGCTCGCTGCGCCGAAACAGCCACTTCAAGCACTGCTCAAGTCTTGACGCTTCAAATAGGCTCCAAGTGGCTTCTGCGAGCCTTCCCACTCCCAGAAGTGCTGACATCTGCAGCTCCGAGAAGTGTCCAAGCTCCCCAGGAGACGCGCCGCGGTCTCTCTCGCTCCTGCTTTTTTCGCTCTCCTCGCAACGACTCGCCAACATGGCACCGTACAGTCCAGCACCATTACCATTCGCCAACGCAGGCTCGTATGAGTCCCAGCGTCACTCATGGACGAGCGGAATGCCCGGCAGGCCAACGGAGTCGTTTCGCTTCAATTCGTCAAGAGCCCCTCCACGACCAGGACGGCGACTGCCGAAACGACTGGTCACCCTGCTACTTTTCCTCCTGCTCGTGCTGTTAGCAGACGCGCTGTGGCTGCATAGCCTCATCTTCACTCGAAACGACGGAGGAGCAGCGGAGCTCGCGATAGTGGATCAGGAGCTGGTCGAAGTGCTGGTCAAGCAGAAGGAAGCGATGGAAGCAGCACCTCCGGTGGAAGAGATACAGGCCTATGCGGACCGCTTCAAAGTGCTGCTGGTCAGTCGCTGCTCGCTGAACGTCACGAGCTCTGCGGGTTCGCGATGCTGAGATCTTCATTCCCTGCAGGATCTCGACCGATTCCAGAGCAAGCTCAACGAGTCGGGACTCAACTCGACCACCCACGACCTCTACTCCCGCTCCATCACCTACCATCACGAGCAGCTCTTCGCCAAGCTCTTTCCTTACATCTCGCGTTCCGCCAAGTCGCCACGAACTTTCGAGCAGCTTCTGGCACGCTACACGCGTCCACGAGGTATCGTGATCCCTTGCGGAAACGATCAGTTCCAGGTGAGCCCTTCCGAGCTGTTTCTCCAGCGCCGAGCGAGCTCCGCTGACCTCCTCTTTCCTGCACAGTATGCCATCCACCTCGTCGCGACACTCAAGAACGTTCACCGGACCAAGCTTCCCATCACCATCGTCCACGCCGGCGGGAATGACCTCAGCATCGAGCGCCGCGCCGCTCTTCGTTCCATCCACCCCGACGTCGAGACGGTCGACGTCCTCCACTTCTTCGACGAATCGCACGTCGGCATCGACGGAGGTGGATGGGCCATCAAGGTCTTCACCATCCTCGCCTCCGCCTTCCAGGAGGTCATCATCTGCGACGCCGACGTCGTCTTCCTCCAAGACCCCGAGGTCTTGTTCGAGGATCCAGGGTACAACCGCACGGGCACGCTCTTCTTCCGCGATAGGGAGATCTTCCCTGGAGATGGCAATGTGCACGAATGGTGGGCGGGGATCATGGAGGGCCGTAAGCCGAGCGAGCAGCTGCAGTCGTCGCGCTGGTTTACGGAGAAGGCATCTAGGGAGGAGATGGAGAGCGGAGTCGTCGTCGTCAACAAGAAGCGGAGGGAGGTAGCGCTGGGGCTCGTCTTCACCGGCTACCTCAACATCAAGGCGGTGCGAGAGCCGGTCACTTATGCACAGACTTATGGTGCGTCGGCGCTTCTCGGTCTACTTGGCCCGAAGGCTGACCCTCGCTTTCACTACAGGCGACAAGGAGAGCTTCTGGATGTCATTCGAGCTCGCCGGGATCCCCTGTATGTGTCTTGACTTTGTTCCATTGACGAGCGTTGCTGACCTCTCGGCCTTCAGACTACTTCGACGGACCCTACGCCGCCATCGTCGGTCAACTCACCCATCCCGACTCGCGATCGCACTCCATCGACTCGCGCATCTGCAGTGAACATCTCTTCCACCTCGACTACAGTGAGTAGCCTGCTCGATCTGCCTTCGGCCGACGCTGACTCGTCTTTCGTCTCGCAGAGGGTCGGCCGCTATGGTGGAACGGCTCACTCTTCCAGGAGAAGCGAGTCAAGGACCACGGCTGGTTCATCGCCACCCATTGGGCGCCAGGGACCGTCGACTGGGACTGTGAGCCGGAGCCGTGGTGCATGAAGGGGATCAGGGAGGAGGACGTTCGAAAGCTCGGCGACACCGATGGCTTCGACAGGGTGTTGACGGATATGGTGGGGGCTGCTGTCGTTGTAGAGTCGAGGTTTGGCAGGCTGATTGACAAGCACTATTGAGGCTGGCCTCTGCGTGGAATCGAGCTGTGCGCCGAACAGTTCGCCGAAGAGGCTTCTTCGAGGGAGAGAGCCTTCAGAGATGCTCCCACGGTTCTTTTGCCTTTCGGCAATTTCTCAGGAAGCTTACCTTCCTTGCTGAGCTTTGACCCACATCAGTACAGAAAGCAGATTGGCTTCTCGACCCGGCGTCATGAGCGACCGGAGCCCCCGCTCGCCGCTTTCCCTTCCTCCGTATCATCGCTTCGCTCGCCCCAGCAGCAGCCTGCTCTCAAAAGCACACACAACTCGACTACAGCATTATGGCCTCGACACTACCACCACTCGCTCAGGCGAGCTCCGGCGCTCTCGCCTCCATCGTCTCCAACCTGCTCGTGTACCCGCTCGACACGGTCACCACTCGCATGCAGACCTCGAAAGGTCGCTCTGGTCTCGTCTCGTCCTTCAAGCGCATAGTCCGAGAGGAGGGCATCGCATCCTTCTACAAAGGATTGGCAAGCGACACTATCTCGACCGGCATCTCGCAATTCGTCTTCTTCTACGCCTACAGCCTCCTACACAAAGGCTTCCTACGCCACAAGACTCGAACGGCCACCCGTGGAGGAGGCAAGACATCCCCGCCGGTGCTCTCGGCGCTCGAAGGGCTGCTCGTCGGCTGCCTCGCCGGGATGGTCGCCAAGCTCATGACAACTCCCCTATCGAACGTCACCGTCCGTCAGCAAACGTCGTCTACGGCCAAGGCGAAGGCTGATGATACATCGGAGAAGGGGGAATCGGCCCCAGCCGAGGAGGACAGCGATGAAGAGGACGGAGACTACAGCTCGGCGCCCGGCATCATGGAGATTGTGAGGGATATTTTGAAGGAGCAAGGATGGACCGGATTATGGAGCGGATACAAGTCTGCCATCGTCCTTGTGAGTGAGGTCTCCCTCGGCGGAAGCAGCGAGCTCGGTGAGCTGATACTTCGATCGCAGACCACCAACCCCGCCATCACATTCTACACCTTCGATCTTCTCAAGCGACTCTTCGTCCCTGCCAAGCACCGAGAGCACCCCTCCGCCATACAGACCTTCCTGTGCGGCGCCTTCGCCTCCTCTATCGCCTCGGCTCTGACCTACCCGCTCATCCTCTCCAAGGTCAGTCAGCCGCCAATGCACCATGATCTTCTCAGACATGAATTATGACCCTCTGGTCGTCTCTCCGCTCGCTCATTGCTCCTTTACACCTCACGTCATCCGCTCGGCTTCTCCCTTCGCCTTTGTAGACTCGACTCCAGTTCAAGGCTCCCTCCGGCCGACGCCTCTATCGGTCCAACTTCAACGTGTTCCAGAAGACGATCAAGAGGCGCGGCATCGCTGGCATGTACGCCGGACTCGAGGGGCAGCTCGTCAAGGGATTCGTATCGGAGGGCGTCAAGCTCACCATCAAAGACCGGTGAGGAGAAGCGGCCGATCCTCGACGTAATCACGTGTCGCTGACCTACTTTCCCCTCAGTCTCGAGCTCATCATCGTGCTCCTACACCGAACTCTCGTTCAACAACGGGCGGCGATCTGAGGAAGGGCAGGAATTGGGAGAGTGTCTCGGGAGCAGCGTGCAGAGAAGCAGTAAGAACTGAGCAGGAGGATAGTACAACTGTTGTAAGCTAGAGATATGTCTCACGCGTAGCGCACCGTCGCTGCCTCGGCGAAGGCCAGCTCGCGCTTTCAGGCTCGCCTCTCCTCTCCTCTTCGTTTGACGCTTAGTGAAGACAGGGCGCTCTACTAACGCAAGATCTAAGCTGTATACAACAGGGAATGCTGTCCTCCTAACTACTTCTGTGACGGCGCCATCGCCGAATTGACCGCCTCCCTCGCCTCGAGCGCTTCTTCCTGCACGTCCTCGGAAGCTCGATGCCGAGGCGGTACAGCGCGACTGGCGATACCCTGGATCTGTTCGGGGAGCGGCGAGGTCAGCGAGAGGTCGAGATGACCGAGCAGGGAACAGCTCACCTCGGTCCACACGTTGAGAGCGTTGAGCTTGCTGTAGTGCTCGTCGAGCACCCGAGCAAGCTGCCGCGCTTCTAGCGTATCCTTCCTCGCGGCGATGGACGAGGGAGGCGGCCTCTCTCCCCTGAGATCCCAGATGCCGTGAACCTCGGGCTCGAGCGGTTCGGGCGAATCAGTGGTGAGGGGCGGCGAGTCGAGGCTGGGACCGTTGGGGCCGGAGAGAGCTGATGGGCCTTCGTGCTTCTTGTTGACTTCCTTCATGCGCTTGGTGATGCGTGTAGCTTCCTCCCGCATCGACTTTTGCAGATGATCTGCGCCGAGAAGAGTAGAAGGTGAGTTCGTGAGCTGCGAGATTAACGAGAGTGTCGGCCACTTACGCTCGCGCTTCTTCTGCACCTTTTCGTAAGTCGACTTGAACCGCTTATCCCAGATAGCCTCTGCGAAGGGCGAGATCAGCGATCGTGCTCACTCGGCGAGCAAGAGAAGGCGACTCACTTCCTGCTAGATAACGCTTGACAGGAGCTTCTTTGATCAACCCCACATCTTCGGGGTCGAGATAGAGGATGTCCATATCTTCCTGCGACTCCAGAGGCCTTACAATGCCCGTCACGCCGATCCGCTCGCGAACCATGTTGTCGACGAATGGCGGCCGGTTAAAGGGCTGGGTAGACGAGTAGATGGTGCTCTCGAGACCGCGGATGTGCTTGTGCTTGGCGTCCGGCTGTTGAGAAGAGTCGATGGGAGATGAAGGAGAAGACGAGGTAGGGGTTGCCGACGAGTTCTTGCGGAAGCGGAAGGAGCTGCGAGAACGGATGCTGCTGCCTCCCCGTGACGAAGAGCGACTCGTATCGACAGGTGGTAGGGGGTGCGGCGACGAGGTCGAGGTCGGCGACTCCACAAGCGACCTGCTGGCGATGGGCTCGTTGGGCGGGGTGGGGAGCTCGAGGGCCGAGATACTGTGGTGTTGAGCAGCATCGGGGTGGGAAGGATCGTCCTCCACTGGGAGCTCCATGCCGGTGGCAGAGACGGGAGATGGCGGTACGCGTCCTTCGAGCGAAGGGTCGCTGCAGTCGGAGGTGACAAACTTGATGAAGGAGCTGATGGCGCGGTAGCAGTACTTGGCGGGGACGGTGAAGGAGAAGAGAGGGAGGTCATGGCAGACGCCGTCGTAAACTTGGAGATGGACCTAGTGCAGAGGGAGCTCAGCTCGTCGCTGCGATCGGTGAGAAGGGCGAGCAGCGCACCTTGGTGGGCGGGTACTCGGCGTGCTTGCGAGTACGCTCAGGGTTGGCGTCGAGCAGAGCTTGCCGAACGGGGTACTTGGCGGGATTGGCCGCTCGGTGAGCCATCTGCGAAGAGAGAAACGAGGTCAGCGGGAGGTTCGGCGAAGTCGAGTCGGCAGCGACATACGTAGATGATCTCGTCACGCAAGACCTCCTTATCTCCGCACATGATGTAGAGAGGTGGTAGGCCGCCCAGACTGGGCTGCCAAATAGGCGAGACGAAGGGGTAGACGAGCTGCGAGTCCGATTGATGTCAGCTATTGCTCGGCGAGGCGCTTGACCAGACGACTCACCTGCTCGTTGGTGGCGTAGAGCTGAATCTGATCCACCACCTCAACTTCCTCGCCATCAATCTTGACCTTGAGCGTCTTGCCCACCTCGCCCTTCGCCTGCTCGTGTCCCGATTCCCTCATGCTGCCCTCGGCCTTCTGCGGGTCGCCGCCCGGCAAGCTTTCAACCTCCCTCGCCAGCTCTTCACCCTTCTTCCCAGCACGATGAAGGGGAAGTAGTCCCGATCCCTTCTTCTGCTGCTTTTTGGCCTGCAGCGCTTCGGCGGCGTGCTTGAGACCGGGGATCGAAGTCGACTTGTCGGCGCGCTCTTGGAACTCGGGAGGTGGGGGAGGCCAAAGGGTGCTAGGTTTGAAGAGGAACCCGTAGGCGGCTGTTAAAGAGTGGCAGGTGTCAGCGAGTCCTGCGAGGACTAGGCTCGGCGGAGTGAAGAGCCTCACGAACGACGTCGGTCTTGGTGTTCTGCAGGATGGAAGGGAAGCTGTGCGTGAGGTCTGTGAAGAGCAAGGTCAGCTCGGCTGATCATGCAAAAACGCAGAAGCACTCACCACACCATGGCGAGATCAAGGCAGCTGCGAGAGAAGGCGTAAGGTCAGCTCGTTTCGTCTCGCTCGCTCACTGGTCTGACACCTACCTCCAGCGGGCGCGGGAAGGCCGGAATCGCGGATCAAGCACAGGAGAGCGAGGCAGAGTCCTCCTCCAGCGCTGTCACCGGCGAGGGTAAGCTTGGCGGGGTCGACGGCCTTGTGCTTTGCGCCAGGGGGAGGACGAATGAGGTAGAGGTAAGAGGCGAGAGCGTCGGCGACTGTAGACAAAATTGGATTAGTCGGCAAAGCAGGAGATCAGGACGAGGTAAGTTTACGAGCGCAGGGGAAGGGGTATTGCCTGCGAAAGGAAGAGGGTCAGCAGCCGGCATCGTAGGAGAGGGAAGCAGAGCGCACGGAGCGAGACGGTAGTTGACAGCTGGATCGGGAATGCTCAGCGATCCTGTGCAAGTGCGCCGCAGCGAGCGAACACTCACCGAAAGCGCGACCGCCGACCTTGCGAGCGTATCGCCAAATCGAGTACCTGCACGGGAGGAGCTGGGTCAGCTGGAGCTAGACGACGAGCGAATGAGATAAGCTGACCGGTGAGTGTTGATGCTGCCGAAAAAGTAGGCTCCGCCGTGAATGTAGAGGATGCACCTGCGCCGAGCGAGATTATTAGTTGACCGCTTCAAGTGATGCGGCTGACACAGTGCCGAACGAGCGAGGGATGCTGCACACACCTCATCTCGTCCATCTCGGGAGAGTACGACTCATCCTCGCGAATCTCGGGAAGTGACTCCCCCCCGCCCTCGGCGTTGCCAGCCTCAGCCTCGGCCTGCTCCTCCCTTTGCTTGCCCTCCTTCCATCGCCGCCTCTTATCCTCCTTGGCACCGTCCTTCATCCTCTTGATCTTCTCATCCCTCAGCTTCTCCAACTCCTCATCGTTATCTCCCTCGGCGTCCAAGCCCTGCCAGTCTCGCTTCATGGAGATCCACTCGCCGTCGACTCCGCCGGTCTTGTGCGCGGTCCGTTGCCACCACTCTTTGCCGCCGATGACATTGACGACCTCCTCCTCCCCGAGGGTGTCGATGAGGATGCGGCCGGCGTCGAGCTGGGTCGAGAGGGGAACGACGACTCGAATGACCCGGACCCAGAAGGGGGCGGGCATGTAGTTGTTGCCGAACGTCTGGAGATCCTCAATGGTGTGCAGCGAAGCCTTCTCGAACTGTGCATTTGAGGCGAGAGCGGCGATTAGATGGGGCTCGAGCGCCGGCGAGGAGAGACGGCGAAGCTCACAAAGCCCTTCATGACGCTGAAAGCTTCATCGAACAGCAGACTCTTGCGTGCAGCTCTGCAATGCGTTAGGCCGGTCAGCTACACTTCACCGACTCCAAGAGAAGCACAAACTCACGAGGCCGAGGAGATGGACTTGTGCTGCACGAAATGGCGAACTGCAGTAGCTCCGATGACGGCAGCTCCCGAGAGGACTACCGTGAAGGTGTTGAGTGGTAGAAGGTAATCCATCTTCTGCTACCCGAGTGCTCCGCCGAAGTAGGAGACGGCGCTGAGCTTGTTGTGACGGTGAGCTCCCTCTGTGAGCACGGGCAGAGGTGCAGAAGTGGCTCTGTAGGTCGAGGACGGGTCCTTAGAGTCGACCTATCGAGCAGCAGCGAGGAGATGAAAAGTCAAAGGATATCGGGCGGAGTTCAAAGACTTCGCTGCCAGCTCGCCGCCTCCCCTTCCTCCGACCGCTCGCATTCGCATCGCATTTCGCTCTGGCTTCCTCGCGCCTTCCCCGCCCTGCCCGAGCAGCAGAGGCTACAGCTTCGCCGTCGGATCCCACTTCGCTACAACGCTACGCCGCTCTCCTCGAAGCACTACATCATCCCGAGCCATGGCGCGTTGAGCAAGAGCGCTGGGTCGAGTCGAGCGATGCTGCTCAGGCTCTGCTGGACTGGACTGAACAAGCATTTTCATACGCTCGGGAGGAAGTCACGGTGGAACGCGAGGAGCGAGAGCTGTAGGCGTTTCAGGCCTCCGCGACGCGTCTCTCTCGAAAGCTGATCGTTCTGCTGGCCTACAGATACGACAAGGCGCTCGCTCAAAGGCTAGTCAAGCCATTCAAGACATCTGTACGGGAGGAGGACATCGATCCTGCTTCATTGCTGGCACCTGCGGACTATCGCTCGCCGTCCGAGCTGGCGTGAGTCGACTGCTGGCAGTCGTATAGCACGATAGCTGACTTTCGCGGTCTGCAGTACCATCATCGAGCGCAATGGACCTTCCCAGCAGCTTCTGACCGACAGCCTCGACCTCAAGCGCCGGCGCCGTGCTCTCCTTTCGTTCGCTCTCTCCTTCTTCATCCTCCCTTGCGCTGCGCTGACCACATCTCTCGATACAGGCAACGTCAAGACAAGCTAGGACAACGTTCCGAGACCATTCGCCAGAATATACGAGCAATTGACTTGCGGCTTGCTGAAGCGGAGCAGTCGCTCGACGAGAGGATCGCCGAGGTGAGCAATCTCTCGCGTTGTCCGAGCTGCACCACGCGCTGACTATCTGCACAAGTCAAATCATCCATGAGTGGCGCCCTTGTAGAATCTCGCACCGCTGTCAACCTCATAAACCCTCCCGACGACGCTTCTCTCGCCGGCGGCGCCGAAGCTATCCTCAACCATTCCTCGGACTACACCTCACATCTCTCGACGCTCGACTCCCTCACTTTCTTGGACTACTCCCATCAATCCACGACGTCTCCATCGCAAGCTGAACTCGATAAGCTCGCCAAACTCACCGCAAAGCTCGAGGTCGATGCTGCACGCCGGACAGTGGAAAGGAGCGTAGCGGCTGCCGCATCAGCAAATCACGGAGACGACACTTCCATCCCGATCGAGGTGCTCGAGGAGATGCTTGCTCAAGAGCTGAGGAAGGTAGCCGAGGCAGAGGAGGAGTTCGGCCATGCGCTAGCGGGCCATGAGGAGAGGGTGCAGCGGAGAGTGCAGGATGTCATGAAGGAGGCGCGGGCAAAAGACGCGCTGGTGAGATGTACGAGGGCGCAGAACGATCTTGCAGGGGTACGTCTCGACCTCGCTCTTCTACCTCTTTGGCCGCCGCTGATTTGCTCCCTCCCGCCTCACAGCTCGCAACCTTCCTCAAGCGAGAGCTGGCTATCCTTCTACCGGCACACCACGCTCTCGGATCAACCACGAGTGCCCTCTCCGACTTACACACTTTCTTCCTCGCTCTACTGCGCTTGCTCGAGCAGTCGGCTTTTCGCTCCCCCTCGACATTCGACTCGGTGCCAGCACCAGCTCCCCTGCCAGTGGCTCCAGACGATACCCTACTAGTCAAGGCGCTGGCTTCAATCTCGAGCAAACCCTTGCTGAGTCGGGAGGACCTACGAGATGCGCTCGAGTCGACCGAAGACCGCTTCGCCGAGCGGTTGGCAGACGAGCAAGCGAGGATGGCAGCTGAGTGAGTCGCGCTTGGCTTCTCTCGAGCCTCGCGGAGCGTCTCTGCTCCCTTAGCTCGGCAATGCTGACCACCTCTATCCACCTTAGCTCTTCCTCTCTCTCCCTCCTCCGCGCTCATCTCGCCCTCTACTCGCCGACCCAGCTCCTCCATTCAACCTCCTCGTCTATCGACAGTCTTCTCAGGCAGGCCAAGGTAGTGGAGAAGGAGTCGACGAGGTCATTGGGGAGCGAGTCGGCGAGGAACGTCGAGATGCGCCGAGACGAGAAGGAGAAGGTCGACCGGATGAGGAGGGTGCTGTCGGAGATGAAAGAGGAGAGACGAGGACATACGGCGACGAGGAGCTAGTAAATCTACTGCAGTGCTAGCTCGATACATACACATCTTGCAGCTTGAAACTGGCCCGAGAAGAGAAGCTGAGCGCCGAGGCAGTTCGCCGAGCAGGCCGCTGCACAAGATGAGCAAGTCGCTCTCCGACTGCTAATCGAACTACTTTCTGTGATCTCTCGGCTTTGCTGCAGGTTTATATACCCGCCCGCCTTGTCTCACAGGCCGCGCGTCGCCCAGCTCGCTCTTCTCCTCTCGCCCTCATCTCTCGTTTCGTGCTCTTCACCCAGCACAGCGAACCGTGGCTCATTTCTGCCGCTCGTTTCGGCACCTTCTCCCTCGCAACTACCCGTCCACCTCTTCTCCGACTTCCCACCTTCGCCCCTCGCTCACCTCTCGCCTCCAACCTTTCCGCCGCCTCACTTCTTCGCCTCGGATGACCAACACTATGCAAATCGATGGACAAGCTGCTGGAGCTGCTGCTGCTCCCTCGAGTGACTTCAAGCTGCTCGCGCAGGAGAAGCTGGAGTTTGCCGACGTCAATGTCCTCAAGTGGCAGAGCGAGAGTACTGGGTTAAAGGTCGTTTGGGCTGATGTTGAGGGTGAGTAGTGATCTAGACTCCGGCCTTGGTGTCGCTTAGAGGGGCTGTAGGCCTGTACTAGGCGACATGGAGCTCGATATCGGACGCATGA
This sequence comes from Leucosporidium creatinivorum, assembly GCA_001600635.1. NCBI lineage: Eukaryota > Fungi > Basidiomycota > Microbotryomycetes > Leucosporidiales > Leucosporidiaceae > Leucosporidium > Leucosporidium creatinivorum. The sequence goes on along the minus strand of BCKL01000003.1, from coordinate 421,604 downwards.
TCCTGCTCTCGCTCTCGCTCGAGGAGTCAGCTCATATCTCTCGCTTTACACAGGTCCGCTGGTGCAGGGATACTTCTCCGTCATCACCGAGATCTTTGACGACTCTGGCCGCCCCCACACCCTCGTGAGTATTGAATGAGCTGTTCTCTCGAGGCCGGAGCTCACCTTTCGCCTCTCTCGACGATCACAGGAGCACTTGGTGTTCATGGGATCGGAGCAGTACCCCTACAAGGGAATCCTCGACAGCATCGCCAACCGCAGCTTTGCCAACGGAAGTGAGTGGCGACCTCGGCGGACGAAGCTCGGCTCCGAGTCGCGTTGCTGATCCCTTTGCCTTCCTCAGCCAACGCCTGGACCGATACCACCAACACGACCTACACCGTCGGAACTGCTGGAGAAGAGGGCTTCCTCTCGATCGTATGTCGTCTGATGCAGGCGGCTGGACCGAGCCAGGGAACTGACCGAGTCACACTTCGCAGGTCCCCGTCTACCTCGACCACGTCTTCTACCCCACGATGACCCACGCTGGCTTCGTCACCGAGGTGCACAACATCAACGGCAAGGGCGAGGACAGCGGAGTCGTCTACTCGGAGATGCAGGGCAGGGAGAACGGTAGCGGCGACCTCATGCAGCTTCGGTTCGTCTCTGATTCCCTCCGCGCCTTCTCGCATCCACTGACACGGCCTCGAACTCGCAGTCTTCAGCGTACTCTGTACGGCAAGAAGAACGCCCTTCGCTCGGAGACGGGAGGACTCATGGAAGCCCTTCGCAAGCTTCGCGTCGAGGAGAGTGAGTTCGGCATTCGCCTCCTCGCATTGACAGCGTCTGACTTCTTGCCTCTACAGTCCGCGAGTATCACGCTGGCTCCTACGTCCCCCAGAACCTCACCCTCATCGTCGTCGGCCGCTCGCTCGACCCTCAGAAGCTCCTCGCCACCCTCGAGGCCAAGACCATCCCCACCATCGTCGCTCACAAGCAAGCGAACGGCCCTCACCCCGCTGGATGGAAGCGCCCTTTCGTCGAGTCGAGCACCGCCAGCAACCCTCCTTCCATTCCCGAGGACCGCACCGAGGTGGTCGAGTTCCCCGAGAAGGACGAGAGCGTCGGAGAGATCATGCTCAGCTGGATTGGAGTGCCCTCCAGCGACTTTGTGCAGGACCTGGCCCTCGAAGTGCTTGGAGAGTACCTCACCGACTCGGCCGTCTCGCCCCTGTACAAGGAGTTTGTCGAGATTGACGAGCCCGCCTGCACCGGTAAGCTTCGCCGGCGAGGAAGGCGTCGAGCCTCGTACTAACGCAGCTCTCTCGCAGACATCACTTTCTACTCTTCGACGGAGAACCCCTGCATCCTCTCCGTCTACCTCTCCGCCGTTCCTGCTCCCCTCCTCAAGACCCTCGGCCAGCGCTTCAAGGCGACTCTCAAGCGCATCGCTTCCGAGCCGTTCGACATGACTCGCATGCACAGCGTTCTCGATAGGCAGAAGATGCAGCTCCTCGAGTCGGTCGAGACCGACCCTGCTGATGTGCTTTCGACCACCATCCTCGCTGGTGAGCCTTCCCTGACCGCGCTTCCCTCTGCGCTCGAGCTCATCTTCTCCCGTGCCGCAGACGCCATCTTCGGCAAGGATGATGCATCGGAGCTTGGTCCCTCGATGAAGACCATGTCCCACTACCATCTGCTCGAGAAGTGGACCTCGGACGACTGGGCGAAGCTGCTGGACAAGTGAGTCGGCTTGCTTTCGTCCATCGCCTGCCTCGCGCTAACCTGTCCGCTATCACCAGGTTCTTCGCTTCCGCCTCGTCGGTTCAGATCCTCGGACAGCCCTCGGCCGCCCTCGCCGACAAGCTCGAGAAGGAGGAGAAGGCTCGCGTTGCCGCCACTGTCGAGCACTACGGACCCGACGGACTCGCCAAGCTCGCAAAGGAGATCGAGGAGGCTCAGGCCGACAACGATAAGCCGATTCCTTCTGAGCTCATCTCAAAGTTCAAGGTGCCCGACGTCAAGGGGATCGAGTGGATCAAGGTCGAGAGTGCGAGGAGCAACGGCGTCGCCAAGGACGAGTCGCTTCAGAACAAGGTTCAGGAGCACATCGATGCTGATGGCAGCGAGCTTCCCCTCTTCGTTCAATACGATCGTGAGTCTGCCGAGCTTCCGCCTTTCGAACTGTGGCTGACCTCGCTCGCTCCTTAGACATCAACTCCAACTTTATTCAAGTCTCGATTGTCCTCTTCGCCACCGACATCCCCGGCTTCTCTCCCGCTCAGCTCCGCGCCCTCCTGCCCATCTACCTCGACTCGTTCTTCACCCTCCCCGTCACTCGCGCCGACGGTACCAAGCTCGACTACGAGGACGTCGTTCGCAACCTCGACGCCGAGACGCTCTCTTACTCGATCGACATCAACACTCCTCTCCAGGAGGGCATCACCCTCAAGATGAAGGTTGCCAAGGACAAGTACCCCGTCGCCGTCGCCTGGCTCAGCGATCTGCTCCACAACTCGGTCTTCTCCGTCGACCGGTGAGCTCTCGCTGCGCTTCCTCTTCTTCTCGTACACGAGTTGACTTGATTGTCTTTCTACAGCCTCAAGGTCTCCACTTCCAAGGCCATCCAAAACCTCCCTTCGGAGAAGCGCGACGGCTCGGACGTCTCGTACGCTACCTACCGCGAGCTCATCAGCCAGGAGGTTAGCTCCAACCTGTCCATGAACCTCCTCAAGCGCGTCGAGTTCCTCCCTGCTTTCCTCGAGAGGCTCAAGGAGGAGCCCGAGAAGGTCGTCAAGGAGTTTGAGGCTTTCCGCGATGGCCGTGAGTACCTTCTTTCCGCGCCTCAGTCTTCGCAGCCAGCTGACCAAGCGCCCCCCCCCCCCTCTTCTGACAGTGACAAACCCCAAGGCTATGCGCGTGGCGGTCAAGGGAGACATTCTCGGCCTCGAGAACCCCGCGTCTACTTGGCTCACACACTTCAAGCCCACCGAGAAGTTCGACGTGAGCTTGCCAGCGTCGATGCTTCATCTGTTTGCTCTCTGACTTTGTCTTCGCGCTCACAGAAATCGGAGCTCGTCCCCGTCAAGTTCAGCAAGGATGTGATGGGCCCTCTCGGCCAGAACCCCGAGAAGAAGGTGCGATACTCTCTTCACCCGCGCCGCTTCCAACGCTGAATTTGTCTACCACAGCTCGTCGTCTTCGGCATCTCCTCCATCGAGTCGTCGTTCGCCTACCACGTCGCCAAAGGCCCGAGCTCGTGGACTCATGAGGATCAGCCTGCGCTCACCGTCGCTCGCGCCGTGCTCAATGCGTGAGTACTCGGCAGCTCTCTTGAGTCGTCCGACATGCGCTGACTCTGCTCCTACCTAGCATGGAGGGCTTCTTGTGGAAGTTCATTCGCGGCGCGGGCCTCGCCTATGGCGCCAACATCTCGCAGGACATTGAGAGTGGAACCATCTACTACAGGGTAAGTACAGCCCATTTAAATTGTCTCTCATCTCACTCGCTGACGGGACTGCCCTCTATCTACAGGTCTACAAGTCGCCCGATTCGCATGCCGCTTTCGCCGCCGCTCGCGACCTTCTCAATCAGCTCGTCTCTGGCGAGGTGCGCTCTCACACAGCTTTCTCTGATATCGGTGCTCCGCTAACGATCTGCCTCTCGCCTCCTCAATACAGGTCAAGATTGACGACCTCACGATTGAGAGCGCCAAGTCGAGTCTGGCTTACAACACCGCCGCGAAGGAGTCGACCATCAACGATGCCGTGCGTTGCTACCAGAGTCTCGAGACGCTTCCAAGGTATTGACTCGATGTCCTTACCCTCACACAGGCCAGCGCCTCGTTCAGTAACCTTCTTTTCAACCTGCCGCCGAACTACGGCCGTGTCGCTCTCGCCAACACCGAGGTAGGCTCTCGCTTGCTCATCTCCTCGCTTGATACTGTAACCTGATATCGGCTCTATCCACACAGAACGTCACCGCCGAGGACATCCTCCGTGTCATCAAGAAGTGGATCGCTCCCATCTTCGACCCGGCAACGAGTATCGGAGCCGTCGCCTCGGGCACGGCCAAGATGGAGGAGTTGGCGAAGCACTTTGAGGAGCTTGGGTACGATGTCGAGCGCAGGACGTTCGGCGTGGACGATGATGAGTCGGGAAGTGAGTCGGGCAGCGAGGGCAGCCACTCGGGCGATGAGTCTTCGTAGAGTAGAGCAACACGACTATTCCCTAGAGCGTTTAGTAGAACGAGACGGCGACATCCTCTGCTTCAGGCTGGTCCAAGGAAGTAGCAGAGAAGGAGAAGGGAGGGGTTCAGAGCTCGGCGCTCGGCGCGAAGGCGACTCACGCTCAGTCCATGATGTGAGCGCGACAGCCTCCGAGCTCAACTGAAGCTGTCAGCTGCATCCGTGTCGCTGCTCAATCAAGTTGTAGGTTGACAGCTCGTCCGCAGTCGACAGGGGAAGGAGTCGAAAGCTCGGCTTTCCTACTCTGCCTCCTGCCTTCTCCAATTCATCTCTTCGCCAATCTCGAACCTCTGTACAGCGCGGCCTCGCCATGACCAATATGTCGGGGCTCGTAACTGACGACTTGGCGAGGTGACGCACCGGGCGGAGCGGGCGACCGACTCGAACGGCGGCGGAGCTCTGTTTCCTGCGTTAACTTGTTAAGCTCGACAAACCTTACAACATGCCCGTCCCTCCTATCCTGCTTCCTCCCCTCGACTCGCTCCCTGCTCTCGTGGCCAGCACCTTCGCCTCTGCCGTCGAAAAGGAGCAGGTCTCCATCTTCCAAGCAGACAGCTCTTCCACGCACAACGGCACAGGAGCGTTCGACCATGTGGTTTTTGTGTGCCTTGAGCTTGACGAGAAGCCAGGTGCACCTCACCAGACGCCGGATCTGAGCTCGCCGAGAGACAAGGATCCGTTCGAAGGCCCTTCATTCCCAGAAGGCCAGAGTATCGCCGACCTGGGCGAGCATGTCGCTCTTACGAATACCAATGCCATGCGAGATGGTGAGCCGCTCCAAATGCTGTTCGTCTTGCCCCCTCGCTGACCTCTCGGCGCAACAGAGCACTTCATGATCGTCAGCAAGGGCTTCCGACCACAGGCGGGCGAGCTGGTGGAGAAGGATCTGGCTACTGCATATGAGGTTGTCTCAGTGTACAAGAAACAGGGCAAGCCGCTTCTGTGCTTCTTCAAGTGAGCCTCTCGAGCTCGGTCTTTGCTCTGCGCCTGCTGATCGCTCTCCCTCGAACAGTGGAGGACCTCACGCCGGCGCCAGCCAGCCTCACCTTCACATCCAGTTCATCCCCTTCGTTGACGGACACGCACCTGGCGCAGAGAAGCTGGCCCAGGTGACCTCGGACGCGCTCTCGGTTGGTGCGGAACGCTTCACTCGTAGCTGCCCGTCGACTTCGAGCTGACCCTGGCTTCTCACATAGGCGAAGCCGCACTACTCCCTACCCCTCACGCACACTACATCGTCAAGCTACCCACCTCTCTTTCACCCGCCGACCTCAACTCGGCCTACCAGCAGCTACTCTCCCTCTTCCGCGCCGGCGTGTCCGCTCTCCCCTCCTCCCTCCAACCTACCGACCCACAAAAGCGCGACTCTTACAACCTCATCCTCACTCGAGAGCACCTGCACCTCGTCCCCCGCTCTTCCGACGCCCATGTCGTCCCTCACCCTCGGAGCAAGGCGGCGAAGAAGGAGAAGGGCGAGAAGGAGGAGGATGTGCAGGAGGAGATGACCTTCAATGGCATGACGTATGCAGGGATTTGGTTCGTCGGAAGCGAGGCGGAGAGGGATGATCTGGTCGAGTATGGGTGCAGTGAGGTGCTGAAGCAGGCTGGGTATGAGAGGACCGACGCCTGGCCCGTGAAGCTGTAGATGGGGTACATGTAGAGGAGATGGTGAAAATAAACAATTACCTAGACACGGCTGCGGTACAGACCCTAGTGATGTCGGTGGATTGAGGGCGAAGTCGAGAGCTGGTGAGCGCTCGGCGCGGAGCTTCCAAGTCCGTTAGCGTTTGACCTGCTTCTCAAGGTCTACCAGCTTGTTCAGGTGGAGTCTTAGAATTATTTCCAAGCCGATACAGCCCTTATTCGTGGCTGCAAAGAAGCAGATCCGCCTCCTCGAATTTCTCGTCCGTTCTGCTCAACTCGGCGAAGTGGCGGAGGCGGCCATGGAGCTCGCTGCACCTCTCCCACCGATCTCGTTCTTCACGCCCGCACTCATAGAACATCCTGAGAGTCACTCTCCGCTTCTGTTACAGAGCTGAGCGCTTTCCTGCCCCTTCGAAAGTGTTTCCTGGCCGACGCACTTGTTCACTCCCCTCAGCTCCCGTTTTGATTGGCCGCTTCCTACAAGTGCAAGTCGGCGAGATGGCGACAGGGAAGGGCAGGAGTGACGGTCGACCTACCAGTAGCGGTGATCAATGCTGCAGAAGCTCGAAGAGCTCGTCGGAGGTAGCTGGAGCGGAGCAGAGCTCGGCGCAATCTTCACCGAGCGTGTGAGCTCACGCCTCGCAGCACCCGCTAGCGAGACCTCGCTCTCGCTGAGGGGGTCGCTCGGGTAAAGGCTGCAGCTAAGCAGCGTTGCCTTGTACTACAGAGCAAACCTCCCCTCTCTCGCCGCCATGGCTACGGCGCTCGCTCGCCAGCTCTCTCTCGACCGCTCCCTCTCCGCGTCTGACTCGAGCACAGCTGAAGCAAGCCCAGGTTTCAATCAAAAGCTAGTCGAGAGAGAGAGAGTCACAAAGAAAGCCCCGAGTTCACTTTTGTCCGCCTATCGACGCTCTACGAGTAGAGATCCTCTTCCTCCTCCTGCTGGAACGCCGCTCCTCCGTCTCCTCCGGCAGCAGCGGCTCCTCCCTCTCCTTCGGGGAACTTGAAACTCGATCCAAAGCTGCGCGACTGTTGGTGTGTCTGGGCGAACAGCTCGTATCGCCTGAGGCGCTCGCTTGGCTCTCGTTGCCCGACTCGTCGATGCTGGATGAGAATACGACGTGGTTTACAACAGTGTCTCCAGGACGACGACAACGAGAAAAGAAGTAAGAGCAACTTTACTCGGAGGCGACGGCGGGGAACTCGAAGTGAACCTGCGCGAGGGAGAGCGCCGAGTCAGCGCCGAGCTCGAGACAATAGCGAGGGAAGGTCAAAGCTTACCTCTTTGCCGGTGAGTCCACGGTACACGGCGGCGAATGAGTCGACCTTGTATTCGAGCGAAGTCGAATCCTTGGGGTCGAGGAACCTGAGAGCGAAACGAAGGTCAGCGCCTAGCGGTGCGGAGAAACGAGCATAGGTTCAACTCACACTCGGGTGACCTTGTTGCCATCAGTCGAGGTGCGAGTCCTCTTTCCAACAATCTCCTGCACACCAAGAGAAACCGAGCCATGGGCGAGCCGCAATCAGCACGAGGCTTCATATCGCTGTCTCAAGCCCTCCACCACTTTGTATCCCGTTTCCTCGTTCACTCTTTAGCTATCCCCTCCCTTCTATCCACCCGGCAGACTTCGAAATGATTTCGAATGAGGGAGCATGACCGAGAAACTCACCGAGGGGAAGACGAGGTCATCGAGCAGCTTCTCGTGGACGACCTTGAGGGTGCGGGAGCGGGGGCGCTGCTGCTTGACGCGCGAGACGCGGGTAGGCTTGCGCATCATCCTGTACTGTCCGGCGAAGACGACGTGACGGTCGGCGAACTTCTTCTCGAGCTGCGGAGGGAGCGAGGGATCAGCAGCTGCTCCGCTCGGCGCCGGAGCTCGCAACTCACCTCGCGAGTAACGCGACCCTGGATCTTGTGCCACGCCTTGATCTGGGGGACGGGAACGAAGACAACGATGGCCTTGCGACCGCCCTTGACGTCGACCTCGCGAGCAGCCGAGATGTTGAGGGGGCGGAGCTCAGCCTTGAGGTCGGTGGAGGTCTCGAGGTCGAGTATGGCTTGGGCGACGAGGGTCTCGGTCTCGGTGGGAGGGGTGCGAGGAGCGTTGGCGGAGCGGAGGATCTTGGTGGACTGTACACAGGTGCTGAGCGGGTTAGCGGCTGGTTTGAGCGACGGCGACGAGCAAATTTGCTTGGAGCAGCGTAGGGGAGGTACAGGGGTGTAGCGGGGTGAGAACAGGTTGAGAGGCTTACCATGGTGATGATGTCAGGTGCTGTAGGCAATGAAGGCGAAGAAGTGAAGTCGACGAGGTAGCGGTTGGAGGGAAAGAGAGGAAGTCGCGTCGAGCTGAAGTGAGCAGCGAGGGGTCGCCTGTAGTATCGACGTGAGACAACAGGCTGTGGCCAAAAGCGTTGTACAGGTCTATAGACTATCCGAGCTAATTTCTGGCCCGCTACACGGGCTACAGAGCTGGGCCGAGCTGAGCAAGCTTCGCAGACGGGCACCGAGGACCACAAGCTGCAGCAAAAGCTTGAGATGGAACGAGAGCTCATCACCGCTGTTCAAATCACTCGACATGCACTCAGAGACTGCTCAGCTGCCTACACAACCTTTGAGAAGCGATCTCGGCGGAGAGCTTCCATAGCCGCCAGAGCTGCTCCTTGGTAGTCGAAAGGAGAGGGTTTGCGAGCTGCGATACCAGCTCGAGCTACGCAATACAATCATACCTCTGTACAGCGACAACGCTGCCTGTACACCCGCCCTCGGCGATCGAGCTCCCTGCGAAGGCGACGTGCTTTGGGCAGCGTAAGGAGCTGCAGAGAGGTGCCAAAAGTAGCAGAATATACAATTGAGGGTTGTCTAGGATTCTACGCCACTTCAGAGGTCAATATGGATCCTTCGAGATGGCCCCCTGGACAGCTGGACTGGCTGAGGTCGAGCTTGCGCGTTCCGCTCAGCTCTCTCCTTCCTCCCTCATCCCCCTTCAGAGTCTCTATTCGCTCAGAGCTCGCCCGTCTTCTACCAGTCTCGTAGCAGTCTCATCAAGCAGCTGCACCTCAGTACATCTCAGCAACCTACACCTCTCTCTCTTCTACCTCAACAGCCATGTCTGCCGACCCTTCCCGCCCCAAGACGGAGGACGACGCCGCTACGGCCATTCTTCGCCCCAAGAAGAGGTACAGAATTACTCTGCTGTACCCTCCACTCCCTACACCAACTAACAGCGCTCTCCTACAACAGTCCTAACCGTCTCATCGTCGACGAATCGTCATCGGACGACAACTCGGTCGCTTCCCTCAACCCTGCCACCATGGAGACTCTGCAGCTCTTCAGGGGTGACACCATCATCGTCCGCGGCAAGAAGAGAAAGGACACCGGTCAGTCTCACAGCTCGTTGCGCTCGGTTCCAGAAAGGCCGCGCGTCGCTTCTCGCCAATCTGGGTGGCGCTGTGGCGTTGTATGTGGTCTCAAGGAGGCTGCAGCGAGGTAGAGGGATGTTCTGTATCAGACGAAGCGACGGGGGCAGCAAGCGGAGCACAGGGCGACCACGACGGAGCAGCAGCAGACCCCACCTCGAAGGACAGGCGAGCTGACACGCATCGTCCCTCACTTGCTTCCCAACACAGTTCTCATCGTCCTCTCTTCCGAGGATGTTGATGAGGGCAAGATCCAGATCAACAAGGGTGAGTTACTCGGCCTTTCCAGCAGCTCGACCGGACCTCAGCGACTGACTCGGCTTCCTTCCATCGTAGTCGCTCGCAACAACCTCCGCGTGAAGCTCGGAGACATCGCCACCGTCCACGCTTGCCACGACATCAAGTACGGAAAGCGCATCCACGTCCTTCCCTTTGACGACTCGATTGAGGGTGAGAACTCGCGTTGCTGTTCCCGGTGGGAAAGCGAGCTGACCCCACCTCCGCTGCAGGTCTCACTGGTGACATCTTCAACGTCTTCCTCAAGCCCTACTTCCTCGAGTCCTACCGCCCCGTCCGCAAGGGAGACACCTTCCTCGCCAAGGGAGCTGCCAGGTGCGTTCGGAGCTGAGCGATGAGGCCAATGCGGGGCAGCATGCTGACTTCGTTCGAACTGCTTGCAGGAGTGTCGAGTTCAAGGTCGTCGAGACCGACCCTGCAGAGTACTGCATTGTCGCTCAGGACACCGTCATCCACACTGGTGCGTCGCTTTGACCTCATCGAGTCCGACCCTTCGGTCGAGCTGACCCAACCTTCCTTCCGCAGAGGGCGAGCCCATCAAGCGCGAGGACGAGGAGGGCAACCTCGCCGACGTCGGCTACGACGACATTGGAGGCTGCCGCAAGCAGATGGCTCAGATCCGCGAGCTCGTCGAGCTCCCCCTCCGCCACCCCCAGCTCTTCAAGTCGATCGGAATCAAGCCCCCTCGCGGTATCCTCATGTTCGGTCCTCCTGGAACCGGAAAGACGCTCATGGCCCGCGCCGTCGCCAACGAGACGGGAGCCTTCTTCTTCCTCATCAACGGTCCCGAGATCATGTCGAAGATGGCGGGAGAGTCCGAGTCCAACCTTCGCAAGGCCTTCGAGGAGGCCGAGAAGAACTCGCCTTCCATCATTTTCATTGATGAGATTGATTCTATCGCCCCGAAGCGTGACAAGGTGCGTTTCGAGGTCGACTGGCAAGACCCAGCGATCGCCGAGCTGACCTTCCCTTCCTTCCTCAGACCAACGGAGAGGTCGAGCGTCGTGTCGTTTCCCAGCTCCTCACCCTCATGGACGGCATGAAGGCTCGCTCCAACATTGTCGTCATGGCCGCCACCAACCGTCCCAACTCGATCGACCCCGCCCTCCGTCGTTTCGGACGTTTCGACCGCGAGGTCGACATTGGAATCCCCGATGCTACTGGCCGTCTCGAGATCCTCAGGATTCACACCAAGAACATGAAGCTCGCCGACGACGTTGACCTCGAGAAGGTGAGCCGTGGCGCTGACTACGAGCGCCGCCGACGAGGCTGACTCTCTTCCTTCGCCTCCCACAGATTGCCGCCGACACCCACGGATACGTTGGATCTGACGTGGCTTCGCTCTGTTCCGAGGCCGCCATGCAGCAGATTCGTGAGAAGATGGACCTCATCGACCTCGACGAGGATACGATCGACGCCGAGGTCCTCGACTCGCTCGGCATCACCATGGACAACTTCCGCTTCGCCCTCGGCACTTCCAACCCTTCCGCTCTTCGCGAGACGGTCGTCGAGATCCCCACGGTTACCTGGGACGATGTTGGAGGACTCGAGAAGGTCAAGATCGAGCTGCAGGAAACGGTTCAGTACCCCGTCGAGCACCCCGAGAAGTTCCTCAAGTACGGAATGTCGCCTTCCAAGGGTGTTCTCTTCTACGGTCCCCCTGGAACCGGAAAGACGCTCCTCGCCAAGGCCATCGCCCACGAGTGCCAGGCCAACTTCATCTCGATCAAGGTGCTTTTCTGAGCGAGAGTCTATAGCGCCGACTCGGTTTGCTGACGCCTCTCGTTTCTCCTACAGGGACCCGAGCTTCTCACCATGTGGTTCGGAGAGTCGGAGGCCAACGTTCGCGATGTCTTCGACAAGGCTCGTGCTGCGTGAGTTGCACTCTTCCGTTCGCCTCTTTCCACTAGAGCTAGAGCTAACCCCTCGCCTCACCTCGCAGCGCCCCCGTCGTCATGTTCTTCGATGAGCTGGATTCCATCGCCAAGGCTCGTGGAGGAGGAGGAGGAGATGCTGGAGGAGCTGGAGACCGTGTGCTCAACCAGATCCTTACCGAGATGGACGGAATGAACGCCAAGAAGAACGTCTTCGTAAGTCGTCGCTCTCTGGCTGCCTTCTCGACGCGCCGAGCTCACCTCTCGCTCTCTCTTACAGATCATCGGAGCCACCAACCGACCGGATCAGATCGACTCTGCTCTCCTTCGTCCTGGACGTCTCGATCAGCTCATCTACATCCCTCTGGTGCGTCGAGTCGCTCTTGTCTCGCCACTTTCCTCGCTGACCGTGCTCTCTCTCTTTCCCCGCCCACAGCCCGATGAGGCCTCGCGTATCTCGATTCTCAAGGCCGCCCTCAAGAGGTCTCCTCTCTCGCCTTCGGTCGACCTCTCCTTCCTCGCCAAGAACACCCACGGCTTCTCGGGAGCCGATCTCACCGAGATTTGCCAGCGTGCGGCCAAGCTCGCGATTCGCGCGTCGATCGAGGCCGACATGAAGGCCGACAGGGCCAAGAAGGAGAAGGAGGCTGCCATGACCGAGGAGGAGAGGGAGGCTGCCGCCGCTGTCGCCGAGGACGAGAACATGGACGTCGTCGAGGAGGATGACCCCGTTCCCGAGATTACCGCCGCTCACTTCGAGGAGGCCATGTCTTATGCTCGTCGTTCCGTCTCCGACCAGTACGTTTTGTCTGAGGTCGTGGTCTACAGCTCGAGGACGAGATCGCTGACCCGCTTACTTCTTCGCGCTCCTCAGGGACATCAGGCGATACGAGCTGTTCGCCCAGACTCTCCAACAGTCGCGCAGCTTTGGATCGAGCTTCAAGTTCCCAGAGGGAGAGGGAGGAGCCGCTGCTGCCGGAGGAGACGGAGGAGCGGCCTTCCAGCAGGAGGAGGAGGAGGATCTCTACTCGTAGAGCGTCGATAAGCGGACAAAAGTGAACTCGGGGCTTTCTTTGTGACTCTCTCTCTCTCTACTAGCTTTTGATTGAAACCTGGGCCTGCTTCAGCTGTGCTCAGACGTGGCTGAGAGCGGTCGAAGGAGAGAGAGCTTGCGAACGCCGAAGCCATGGCGGCGAGAGAGGGGAGGTTTGCTCTGTAGTACAAGGCAACGCTGCTTAGCTGCAGCCTTTACCCGAGCGACCCCCTCAGCGAGAGCGAGGTCTCGCTAGCGGGTGCTGCGAGGCGTGAGCTCACACGCTCGGTGAAGATTGCGCCGAGCTCTGCTCCGCTCCAGCTACCTCCGACGAGCTCTTCGAGCTTCTGCAGCATTGATCACCGCTACTGGTAGGTCGACAGTCACTCCTGCCCTTCCCTGTCGCCATCTCGCCGACTTGCACTTGTAGGAAGCGGCCAATCAAAACGGGAGCCGAGGGGAGTGAACAAGTGCGTCGGCCAGGAAACACTTTCGAAGGGGCAGAAAAGCGCTCAGCTCTGTACCAGAAGCGGAGAGTGACTTTCGTGATGTTCTATGAGTGCGGGCGTGAAGAACGAGATCGGTGGGAGAGGTGCAGCGAGCTGCAGAGCCGCTTTTTCTCCATCGCCGAGTCGACAAGAGCGGACGAGAAATTTAGGGAGGCGGTTCTGCTACCTCTCGGCTCTCACGAAGAATCGTGTCGGCCTCTTGACCATCCTTAGATTCCACCTGGGCGAGCTGAAAGACCTCTGAGCACCCGGAAAGCTGAAGAATCCTGAAGCTCGGCGGCGGCGAGCGCTCGTCAGTCCTCACCTACGCTTCACCTGCCGCAGAGTTGGATCGAACAACCTCGAGCTTGCGCGTGAGTTTACATCTGCACAGCCCTTCCCACTACCGCCAAGTCACTGCCTTCCAGCAACAACCGCCAACCCCCTTCTTCATCGCAGCCAGCGCCGAACGGTCGCTGCAACTCCTCCCTGCCGCTAAAAGGTGTACATCCGCCCCACCGAGCTCCCTAGAACTGGTACTGCTTTATATCACCACTCCTATCAGTCGTGGACCGACTGCCCGGAGCAAACTGTTTCCGCTCGAACTTCGGCGAGGCGACATGGCCGCTGCAACCGACCCGCGCTTTGCACCTCTCGTCACTCTGCGCTGAACTTCGGGCCGAGGAAGGAGACCAACAGTCTGACATCGTCACTGCTGACGCTAAGGCTGCTCTGTAGCGTCTCCCGCACTCTGCCGGCGACACTCACCCATCCCTCGCCTCTCGCGATGATCCGTCCTGACGTCTCTCCTCACAAGCTTTGAGCGCCCATCCCACGTTTCGGGGATTTCATCAAGATTGTGAACGTCATGGAGGTTATCACCATCGCGAGAGACCATTCTGAGGGCCCGTTCCGACCTTCCGGCGAGTCTCTGGCGATTCGACTTTGCTCGGCGGAGGTCAATTCCACTTGCGCCGACGGTCAAGCAAGGCGCAAACGTGCTACAGGATGACGTTGGCAGGTCACTCAAAAAGCGTGGGCACGACCGCGGCAGCCTGCGAGTTGCTGTAGGTGACTAGTCTCCCACCAAAGAGTCCAGCTCTCGGCTTTAGCTCAACTCCTCGAAACTAGCGGGTTATTTCCTTGTCAAAGCCGAATTGCGGCGACCTCGACTCGGAGAGAGGTTCCGTACAAGTTGTGCCGCAAGTCCAAATGCCTGCGCTGCCCTCTGTGCTGTACGACAATAACGCCCGATAGCTCGGTGGGGCTCGCTACCCCAAGAGCGATTGGGGTTTTCTGTAGTACGCTAAGTCCCGCGGGGGTGGGGATGCTGCTCACACTGGCGAAAGATGTCGCGACTGCTCGGGTGGATACGCTCGGCGGGACCTGGGGCTTTCGGCAGGTGTCTCGGAGGCCCAAGGATCCGAACGATAGCCGTTCCGCTCGGCTTGCAAGTTCCTCCTCCTCCTTTAGCTGGAAGATGCTGGGCAATATACGGGTACATGTTCTCCCTGAAACTAGCTCACACGACCAAGCTTGCACCGCATGACTTTGACCAAGCTCCAAGCTCCAAGAGGGAGCGGCGAAGCGAGCACTCGAACGCCGAGGGTGGAAGAACCGATTTGAGCACGGCTTGAGAACCGCGCCGACTTGGTGTGGCGAGGTGCAGCGAGAGAGCAGTCGCCTGATGCAGAGCATAATACAACCCGCGCTTCATTGCAAGCTTCAGATGAACAAGACTCGAAGAGCTTGCCAGCCGAGGGCCTCGCTCCTCCTGCAAGCTGCAAGAGGCAGGCAGCTGAAAGCGACCTCGAGGCGGTTCGCGGAACTGGCATCCTGCACGCCTGGGTCGGTACAAGAGCGAGGACGGGCTTTGGCCATGATTTAGTACACCTGACTGACTACAGCCGCTTCGGTGCCGAGCGCCGAGGTTTCGGAGCGACTTGGCTTGGGAGGCTACAGAGCTCGGCCTGTAAAAAATGCGAGCGAGGGTGCTGTGTACGAAAGCAGCCACGGCAAGGCTAGTTGGGTGGTGACCACGCGCAAAGCGATCTGTGGGGTAGTTGTTGCGCGCCTGCAGAAAGATGGCTGCCGTTCTCGGCGATGCTACTTTGGCTCGCTCGCTGTACGGAGGCTCTGGCTGGCTCTGATGAAGCTGTATAGACATCTGGATTGAACATACCAAGCGAGGCATGCGAAGCGAGCTTGCTTCCGTGCACTTTTGCGCTCGGTTTAGAGCTCGCGACTCCAGGAGCGAGCAGCTGCGAGCTGATCGCCTGGCCTGCCTGCGTTGCCCCGGATTCTCTGGGTTCATTTTCGAGGTGTCTCGACCCACAGAAGCTTCTCCCTTCGAGCCTTCTCGCAGAGAACCGAGTGCATTCTGGGTTCCGCTCCGCGCCTGCTCGTAAGATCCGAAAGATGCCGCCATCAGCTGAGGCCGAGCGAGCAGGAAGCAGCAGCTGATGGCCGAGAGACCCTGTCTTGGTGCTGGAAGCTTGGATCTGGCCGAGAAGTCTTGTAGGTCTGTAACATGAGAAGAGCCTGGTACACGTCTTCAGTACAGCCTGCCCACTCGAATTGTACCAACAAGGCTTGCAAAAGCTTCGAAAGGCCTTCGCCGCGCTCGAATCTCTGCCTATTGTCTGCCCACCGGCATGGCTTCTGTAGCGCAATCCACTCCCACCGCGGGAGCTTTGGTTCGGGGCCACCTCGACGTCTCGAACGCGCTACAACTTTGGCCCACAAGGCTCTGTGAAGCTGTCGGCGGAAGGAGGGGGGCAGAACGATATCGTGTGTGGGGCTGCAAGCGGGGGCGGCTACAGCGGTACAGAGGCGGTGGCTCTCAGTCGAGGGAAATTGGGAGCCGTGCTACAGCCATGCATTCAAGTCCCGAGACGAGCCTGCTCATTGTACGGACTCTGAGAGCGTTCGGCGAACTCCCCTCCAACGCCGAACGACGTCGGCGCGAGGAGAGATGAGATGGCAGGGGTCCTCGGGGATGCCTGTACGCTGCTATGAGCAGGCGTGGGGGGGCAGTCGGCTCTCCTGTTGTACATCCTTGTACATCTTTCAGCCCGTCGTGAGCCTCCAACAGTCGTCACCGAGGTTCGGCTCTCGCCTGATTCTGCAGCTTGGTAAAACATGGCCTTTCGTCCTCGGCCTCTAAATCTGCAGAAGCCGCGTTCCTTGCGTTGATTCTATGGCCGAAGCTTCCTCCCCCGCGCTTTGGACGTGCCTCTTTCGAACCGAGGGCGCTGGGCAGGAAAGCCCTTTCCCCGAGCTGCCTCGCCTGCCACTTCCTCCGAGCCCATCTCTACCCGACAAGTGTTCGACTCGTCTCTCTCTCTTTCCTTCCAACAACTTACTTGTCCATCTCAGTCGACTACTCAGCTACATCGCCCCTCCACCGCACACACTCAGCACAGACCTTACAAAGCACCTCTCCTCCGGCGTTTGTCCTTGGAACTCCCCTCGCTCATCGCCCGCTCCGCTCTTCCGCCTCTCTTCCTCCTGCCTCTCACTCGTCTTTCCAAGCCAACTCGCGCTACACTCTTCAAGTCGGCAACAGCTTGACTACTCGGCTACAGCACCACAGTAGCCCCTTCCCGCCGCTCTTCGACTTTCCCGCCCGCGTCTCTCCCTCTTTGCCCACCCGCCCGGAGTCAGCAGCCAACACCATGCCTTCCAAGTCCACCGACCGCTACTTTGGCTTTGAGGGTACGTGCAGTCCATTGGTAGTAGTTCATCTCTTGGTACTAACCCGCCTCGGATCGCCCTACAGACACGGCCCTGCTCTGCGAACACATCATCACCGCGCTCTTTCCCTCGTCGCCTTCGGGCACGGTCGGTGCGGGTCGCGGAGGCCTCGACACCCCTCCCCAGTCACCTACACCTGGCAAGGAGGCTCCCCCTCAGCTCGGCGAGTTCATCGTGAGTCACTTCACCATCACCCGGAGGCATGCGCGGCGGGCGGCCTGGTCGTTTTTGCGACCGACAGCCGCCTGGCCCGACCCATTAAAATGCGTTCCGTCAGAGTTTCGGCGACTAACCGCCTCTTTCACATCGCACTCTCCTACAGGCCTACGCGTTGTACCGAACTCGTCTTCCCATTGCCATCACCCACCAGGCGCTCCTCCTTCTCGCCCGCCTCAAGACCCGCTACCCCTCGGCTCGCGGAACGTCAACCTCCCCCCACCGCCTCTTCCTCTCGTCCCTGATGCTCTCGAGCAAGATCTCTATGGACGACACCTACTCGAACCAGTCGTGGACTCTGGTCGGCCAGAACCTCTTCTCCCTCCGCGAGGTCAACCAGATGGAGCGCGAGCTCTTCGCTTTCCTTGGGTGAGTCGCGCGTGAGAGCAGGCCTCCTCCGATCGCCTCAGGCGCTGACCATCATCTCCTACTCGATTACAGCTGGAACGTCGTCGTCCGCGATGAGGAGCTCGCCGCCTGGGTCGCCGAGAACGTCGCCCCTTACGAGGCCGAGCGCGCCGCCGCCGTCGCTGCCCCTCGCAAGTCGATGGAGGATCGCAAGCGTCGCCGCGACTCTTCCCAGACTCGTCCTCCCACTCCTTCCCCCTCCACCTCGCGCTCCCCTTCTCCCGACTCCCTTCGCCACCGTCGCGCCTCGGATGCCGCCCTCGCCATCCTGCAGGACCCTTCCCTCGCCGCGCTCGCGCAAGGCCCTTCCTCGGCGCAGCGTTCAAGTCGTCGTGGACGCTCCCACACGCCCGACTACCGCTCCTCGCCCTACTCGGCCAACTCATCACGACCATCTTCCCTCTCCTCGTCGGCCACCTCCTCCCCTCAGTCGTCGATGACTACGCCTAGCTCCACCGGACCCAACACTCCTCACGACTCCAACTCGCCGGTACATGGCAACTGCGCCTTCGCCTTCCCTGCACCAGCATCAAAAAAGCCGACCGAGTTCGCAGTCGTCGACGGCGATCTCTCTGCTGCACCAACATCAGTCGAGGTCGCTACATGGTGATCCTTGCAGTTCGGCGCTCTCTCTCCCTCTCCATTCGTTCTCTCGTTCCCCCTCGTTCATTTCAGTACCCTTTGTTGCTACCCCTCGCATCCCACCCTGTATCCTTGCTCTCTCTTATTCACTATTTGCTCTACCTCCATACCCCTCCCCTTTACTACTTGATCCTCTCGACCTTATACCGAGTGCAAGAAATGTCAGGCCTTCATCATCACTTCCCAACCAGACGCGCGACAGATCTGCGAGCGCGGGTCGATCCTCATCTTCTCTTTGCTCTCGTCTCGTCGGCGGGGAAAACAGCCCAGCTGGGGATGAAGGGTTCACCCTCAAAAACTCTCTTCAGGATCATCACCATGAAAGTCTGTAGCGAGTTCAGCTCGCAGCGCTCTGGAGCAGCCTTCGACTCAACCTCGGCGGTATCTCGGCGGCGGGGATAGGCAGGTCGTCGACCACCGAGCTGCTCAAAAGTCTCCGCAAGCTGCAAGCGGCGCCTTCCGCTCGCCAGTCTCCGTGGCCCACCGAATCGAGCGTAGGCTTAATGTACATGGCAACGAGCCTTCCAAGTTTCCAGCTCCAACCTCACCGAGAGCCGTTTTTGGAAGAGCCCCCATGGCCGACCGAGAGCCTCCCAAACCCGAGGGAGAGCTCGCCTGCTCGCAAGCTCGTGAAAGCAGTCGGTCGACCGCTCTCGCTCTTTCTGCTCGGCCGCCTTAGCGCTCGTACGCACATGCACTACATCATCGTCACAGTGAATTCCACACCCTTGCCGCCAGTCGTTCAAACGCCGCCCTCGCTCCACCTTCCCGCTGCTGCTGCTGATGCTGCTCTTGGTGATCCTCTGACGTCCCAATCTTTCCACGCTTGCCAGGCGCCTCTTCGGAGAGTTGGGTCGCATCCTCTCGTGGTGAGGAGGCGTGGAGGTGACAGTCACTGGCGATAGTCGAGGGAGAAGTCGAAGAAGAAGACGACGACATCATGACGAGGGGAGAACCCTGGTCGCCGCAGGAGGAGAGGGTCGGCTCGATGGGGATTTCGACGAGGATGGGCAGGGAGAGGTCGCTGCAGGTTTGGCGGAAGGACGTGGGAGGCCCAAAGATGTAGTGATGCGTTGTCGAGCCCGGGCAGAGGAAATGCGACATGTTGAGCACGGCGCCGGTAATCTGACAAGCGCCGAGAAGATAGTCAGCCTCCGCCGAGCTTTCACTCGCGCGACGAAGTACTCACAGGGATGCCCATCCTGCGGAACATGGCTACTCCTTTCCGAGTATCGATGATGGCGACGTCTTGAGGGGTAGTGACAATGACCGAGCCTGCAAAGAGCGAGTCAGCCTCATCGCCGAGAAGCTCTCGAGAGCGACAGTAGGACTCACCATCAACGTCGACGAGCTGTCCCAAGCTCAGAGCAACATCTCCAGTACCAGGCGGCGTATCTATGACCAGCACGTCGAGGTCATGGCCGCTGCCTGCTCGCCAGTCGACGTCGAAGAGGAGCTGCTGAACCGCCTTCATGACCATCATTCCTCGCCAGACGACGGGGGTGTCGGCGTTGTTGGTACCATCCGAGGTGGGCGAGTTGGGTAGGAGAAACCCCATCGACATGCAAGGTAGGCCGTGAGCTCGGAGGGGCGTAAGGCGATTGTCTGCAAAAGCGGAGGGGTCACTGATGGTGCTTGGGCGAGCGCCGAGCAAGGAGCATACCCGAGGTCAACACTGGCTCTCCCATTCCTTCCAGTCCCATCAGCTTTGGTAGAGAAGGTCCGAAGACGTCGAGGTCGAGGATGCCAACGCGAAGACGAGCCCCATCCGCTGCTGCTGGTAAGCCCGAGAGTGCGAGCGCGAGGTTGACTGTAGATGGCAGAGGGGATGAGCGAGTGCTTTCGCATGGTACAGCCTCAAGCTCAGCTGTCAGCGGCCCCAGGAGGCGACAGCTCCGGCGCAGTCCTTTGGTCGCCTCTGCAGGGCGCCAGAGGAGATGTGACAGCAGAGGAAGCAGCAGACGCACCTGATACACTACTCTTGCCCACACCACCCTTCCCACTCGACACTACGACCACCTTCTTCACCCCTGGGATCTTGCGCTTCTTGGGTAGCCCTCGCTGCATGCGAGGCATCGTCGGTGGTGCATCATTTCGAGGTAGACCCTGGTGTAGAACATATCAGCTATGCGGTCCTGCTGTGAGACACCAATTGAAGCTCACCAGAGGAGGGTTGTCGTGGCTCAGAGCAGGCGGGGAGATGGAGAAAGCGCGACTGGAAGACGGTGCAGAGAATCGGCAGGTACAGGCAGCTAGTCGAGGTGCTACTGATGGTGTGAGACTCTGCCGAGCGAGCGCAACGAGTCGGTTGGTGGCAGGCATGCGAGTGGTCGACGGGAAAGGAGCGGCGCTGCTGTCGACTCGCTTTGGTCGAGGTTGAGGAGCTTGCTGCTCTGCAGCTAGCACATCGAGCGATCTGAGAGTGGGCCACACGCACTTTTCCGAGGCTCTGTACGCTCTTATTGTCCGTCTCGCTCTTCACTGGCTCTCTTCGGCTCTCGCTCTCGGCGATGCTAGCTCCATGTGAACCGGCCGTTCGTCGGCACCTGCTGTGGATTTCCATGCATCACAGTGTCACTTTTTCTAAACGCTTACAAGCGACCTAGGTCGGATTGCGAGCTCCCAGATGGCCACAGAGGCTCCAGCGAGATCGCCGAGTCAGCTCGGCGACTGTTGAAAGTCCGTCTGGCCGTCTGAAAGCTCGCGCGAATGCTTCAACGAACAAAAACAGGTAACCCTATGCGCCTCCTTTAGTGTAGCAGTGTTCCAGAGAATGGGCTGAAACCCAGAGAGAACCCGGGTGGGAGCCTGTGTCGAGGTTGGAAGCGCGTATCGGACTCTTGGACTTACTCGGATCCCCAAAAGCGTTGGAGCAGCTGACTGGGTCACTCAGAGACGAGGAAACGCTCGGCGAGCACTCCTTCGGCGCTGACTTCAAGGCTGCAGCGAGTCGCCCCCAAGGCAGCTTCGCCCAAATGTCGGCTTTGGGTCCGTGTAGATCCTCCGCTGTGTGATCCTCCCCTCTTCCCGATTTGCCATCCTCCAAGTCCGAAGAAGGTAGCAGCCGCCTTTCGGTCAGCTGAGCTGAGAAAGCGAGCCGTGCTGGCGAGCAGAGAAGTTCAAAAGCCTTTCTAGTCGAAGCCAAGCAGCTCGGTACAGCTCTGCACTGTAGCAGACCAACATTCGAGCAGATGTCGTCGAAGGCAACGGCGCGGCGCTCACTCGAGTACTCGCTTCTTGTTCTCCCACCAAATCTCTCGCATTTCAACGTCGACTCGTTTCGAATCAGCTACAACTCGCGCCTACTCGTCTACTACACCTTTGGCCCTACCCAACTACAGCAGCACTGCAGCGCGCTTTCGTGATGAACTCGCCGCCTCCGATGGCCAGCCAGACGCTCCTCTCGCCGCCTCGGCCACCTCCACTACAGACTACGCCCTCGTTCCAACGGCAGACGACCGTCACCAAGCGCGCACGGAGTAGCTCTATCGTCTCTGTGCAGGAGATCCCAGAGAATTACGACGATCAGCTAGACCAAGGCGCTCTGACAAACGTCAACGCGACGTGGGTCAACTACAAGGGTGAGTAGCTCGTTTTGCTTGGCTGACCAAGATTCGGTGCTGTAGGCTGTCAAGGAGTGGGAATAGGAGGGGCTGCAGCAGTACAGGGTGGCGTGGGTCGAGCGGGAGCTCAGCGGGTTTCGTCATGGACGCGAAGAGAGCTGCAG
This sequence comes from Leucosporidium creatinivorum, assembly GCA_001600635.1. Lineage (NCBI taxonomy): Eukaryota > Fungi > Basidiomycota > Microbotryomycetes > Leucosporidiales > Leucosporidiaceae > Leucosporidium > Leucosporidium creatinivorum. The sequence goes on along the minus strand of BCKL01000003.1, from coordinate 399,877 downwards.
CGGCCGAGGAAGCGCCATGGGAAGCAGGAGCAGGATGGAGCACATTGGACTCGGATTCCTAACAAGCTACACGACTACCGGAGCTGACTCGCTTCGCTTTCTGGCGTGTTGCCTCCCGCAGGCGCTTGGCTCATCCACGTTGTGCTCATCCTCAGCGGCATTGTGCTGCTCGATATCATCCCGGGCATGACTCAGGATCTCGCCTGGACCATCGTCAACCTGGGCTACCTCACCGTGAGCTCGTCGCTGCTCTGCTTGAGCGTCGGGGCGGGGCTTTTGACTGACCCTCGGTCTCCTCGTTTCTCCAGATCTCCTACATCGTCTTCCACTACGTGACGGGCGTACCATTCGATCTGGCCAACAACAGCGGCGTGTACGACCGGTTGACGCTGTGGGAGCAGATCGACTCGGGCGCTCAGTACACTCCCGCGAAGAAGTGGCTCACCACCTTGCCCATTGTCCTGTGAGTCGAGCTCGCGGCTTTGCTCAGCTACTGTAGCTGATTCTTTCCATCCTCAGCTTCCTCGTATCGACTCATTACACTCGCTACGACTCTCACCCCGGCCTCTTCACCCTCAACCTCGTCTCGCTCGTAGCAGTTGGGCTGGCACCGAAGCTGCCCATGTTCCATCGCCTGCGGTTCAAGTTCTTCGACGCCGGAACCACACCAGGTGAGCTGCTATCCTGGCCCCTCGCTTCTCGAGCTCGCGAACTGACTTCGCGTCTTTCGCTCGCTCAGAACCCTCGGCGCCGCCAACTCCCGTCGAGGAGAGCATGCACGCCGGCGAGCACGACTTCTCAAAGTTCAGCTGATGTACTTGGAGTGCACAAGATGGACAGTTATGGCCTGGGTTGTGTGTCAGTCTTCGAACGACGTCTCGCTGTTGGTATCCCCTCTCCTCGTTCCCTCGCTCCCTCGCTCCCTCGTTCTTCTCCTTTCGCGCCGCTTGAAGTAATACCACTAGAGTTCAACATCGCAACGAGTGACAAATCGAGGACCTGCAAAGTTGCACAACAAGAATGAGAGACTATGTACAGCCAGCGCATTAATTCTCCTTCCGCTCGGCGTTCGACGCGAGCCGTCCCCAGTCGATCTCCCTGCTCGCAGCCCCGCCAGTCGCTCCAGCTCTCCAGCTCGTGGAACTCTGCTCCTCGGTGGATCTTGGGGAAGGGTTGGCGAGGTTGACGATGGGCGTGAGGGAAGGTCGGCCATGAGCGCACTGGAAGGGGTAGGAGGTCTCCGCTAGGCGTGCGAGGAGGGTGCGGCTTTGGTCGGGCGTGAGTTCTGGAGGGCGTTGAAGTGCAGAGTAACGGAAGAGGAAGCGGGAGATGGGAGGAAGGTCAGCAATTGCTTCAACCGCTACCGCCGAGGCGAACAGCAACGAGCAAACTCACCATCATTGAACATGATCGCTCCCCTGCACGCCTTCGAGTTGATCATGTCGAGCAGTACTGGCGGACACTGCCTCACGACCGACCTCCAAGTCCGCTCCTCGACTCCTTCTGCAGCAGCCCTCGACGCCTTGGCGCCGCCTCCCTGCTCGCCGAGTTGCGCGAGGTACGAGCGAACCAGCTCTTGCTGGAGACGAGGTTCGACTCGAAGTCGGTCGGAGACGATGAGCGGGACGGAGGTGAGGTGGATCTGGACGTAGTCGTTCGAGGAGGAAGGGAAGTCGTCTTTGGAGAGCTGGGCGGAGAGGGTCGACTCGGAGGGGATATGGAGGCCGATGCCCCAGCGTGCGAAGTCGTCGACCCGCTCAGCAGCTTGTACCGCCTCAGCACCACTGACGAGGACAGCGCATCCTCGACCGTCGGCGGCGCCCTCCTTGCCATCACCCTCCTCCACAAACGACCAGAGCTCGACCTGCTCCCCTCTCGCCACCTTGCCACATAACGCCTCCAATAGCTTTTCGACCCTCACCCTCTCGCTCGCCGCATGCTGGTCCACCATGACGAGCGTCTCGACCTGACCCTGCCGCTCGGCGCCTTGCTCCTCCTCTCCATCCAACTCGGCTCGCCCCCTCCTTTTGACGAGCAAGAACTTGCGATCCACCTGCGCCACAAACTCTGCACCTCTCAGATCTTCCCTCGTGAACCGCTGCCCCGCCCCTCGAACATCAGCGGGCAAGTCGGCGATGGTAGATTTGGAGGAGTTGACGGCGAAGAAGGTGGAGAGGGTGGAGAGCCGGGAGCGGGAGAGGGAAGGGATGTCGGAAGCGAGGGACGCGCGCGAAGGGCGTGAGGTCGTGAGGGGTTGGCCCGTGCTAATGGGAGTCGAGTTGGAGCGGGCGAGCTTGTGCGAAGTGAGCGAGGGGATGCCGGGTTTGGAGGACGGGAAGACGGGGTTGATCCAGGTCTGTGTGGACGAGAGGTCAGCGGACCAGGCGGTGATGTCCTGCAAGCGAGGGGAACTCACCTTGAGCGTCTGCGCCATCCACTCGGGCGGCTCTCTCTCCTCGGCCTGCTCTCCACCTCCGTTCGCCGTCCTCCGCAGATCCGAGCGATTGACGAGCGTCGTCCTTCCACCGCTTCTCCTCTCCATCGTCGATCCTCCCTGCGGCTGTTGCGGAGCGCCGCTGCGCGAGCAGCACTCGTCTGGTCGCCACGAGTTGCCCGTCCGTGGGTCGACGAGGAAGGTCTGATGCGTAGCATGGTCGGTCCAGCTGATAGGCTCGACTTGATGCGGTGGAAGAGCGGAAGGAGGGGCTGAGGCGGCGCGCTAGGGTGGAGAAGGCAGGAAGGTGGTCAGCGAGAGATGATCGAGCGAAAGCCGAGCGACAACTCACGCCTGGGTAGGCGAACAGCTCCTTTGTCCTATCTATCGACTTCTTCTGCACCGCTACTCGCAAGTCGCCTTCCTCTTCAGCGACATCCTCCATTCGCTGCTTCTTGACGCTCAGCTCCGTGGTCGGCGTCGCAGGGCGAGAGCGAGAGGGCGAGCCTTGAGGTTGTGGAAAGTCGAGCATGGCAATAGGGTCGGAGGATTGAGGATGACGAGGAACGGGAGTCGAGATGAAGCCTTGCTGGCGGAGGAAGTCGTCGACGATGCCTTGGACGAACGAGTGGACTCGCTTCGTGTCCTGCAATGCCGTATCGGATCAGCCTCGCGACCCGGAGTAGGGGGCAATACAGCACAGCTCACCTCAAATTCGACCATCCTCTTCTCAGGCTCCAGCGTCACATCGACCATGCCCGGCGGCGCCACGAGGTTTAGGATGAAGAGGGGGAATCGTTCGGTGCTCTTCTTGGGACTTTTGCGCGAGGCTTTGGTGCTCGTCGCTTGAGCTTGTTGCTTCGAGGGAGAGGTGGAGAGTGGAGCGACGAGGTGAGATGCAGCGTGGCGGGAGAAGGAGGATTGCGAAAAGCGGTCGTTGATGAGCTTGTGCAGAGGAGAGGGAGCCAGAGGACGGGAGTTCACGACTGTGGTTGTGCGGGTCAGCTTGAGGTCTACATGGAGTACCTCTCGAACTCGAACGTACAAATGAACTGGCTACCCTTCGAATGAGCGGCCGTGAGGGAAAAGAAGCCTTCGGCGTTCATGCCCTCGGCTTCCTGCTCCTCCTTGCGCTCAAACTCCCACACCTTCTCCGTCCCTGCTCTTCCCCACAGCTGCCTCCACCTTCCCAACACCCCTTCGGTACTCTTGGCCACGTTGACGAGCCGCTTCGCGCCCATCAAGTCCGAGGCAGAGGTCGCCGAAGAGCTCGAGTCGACGAGGGAGAAAGATACGGATGGATGGAGCAGTGAGAGGGTGGAGATGGAGTGTCGGAACGAGTTGAGGAGGGTGATGCGAGCTGATGGTGTGGAGAGCGGCTTGCGACGGACGGGCCACTGCGAAGGGGTGAAACAAGCGAGAGTCAGCCGAAGCGTAAAGCGCAGGAGAAGCATAAGCAGCGAGCTCACCTTGTAGAAGATGTCTCTGACCCATACAGTCGTCCCCTCGGTAGGCCTCCACGTGCTGGCTGCTCCTTCGTAGAGTCGCTCCGCACCCCTCGCAACGAGCGAGACGGTCTCGTCGCTTCCCTGGGCTCTGCTGACAATCTCGAGCAGCGCCATATCCCTCAAGCTAGCCAACGCCTCCCCTCTGAACCCAAACGTCTCCCTCCAACCCTCCTGCAGCTCCTCACCCGGCAGCGTCTTGCTCGTCCAGTACCTCTCGCCGGCCACCTTGCTCAACTCGCTCCTCGAGATGCCTACACCATTGTCCTCGCACTTGATAGTCCACCTGTCGAGGTCTACTGCTACGTCGATGCGAGAGGCGTGGGCGTCGAGCGCATTTTGGACGAGTTCGATGAGGGCGGAGGGGAGGGAGGGTATGACGAGCGTCGAGCGAAGGAGGGAGGTGGTAGTAGCTGGTAGAGGTGCTATTGGTCGTGCAGTCGCTGCTGGCGGTGGTTCGCCGGGTGAGGGAGCGCTCATCGCGAGTGAAGAGGCGGAGAGAGAGCCGTTCGCGGAGCTCTCGAGTTCACTTCGGCCGGCGCGTAGCGAGGAGAGAAGGGTAACGATATGCACAGCTGCTATTAAGGACCTATGAGAACTAAGCGGAGACGCTCTTAGTAGAAAGCACAGACTGCTCAAGGCGCCGAGAGGACCTGCGAAGTCGGCGAAGAGAGGTCAGCCGAGCCTCCGGAGAGGCGGCAAGCAGCACGCACGATATCCATGAACTGTTCGTATCCGAGGTTGACCCATCCATCGTTGTCATGGTCGGCGCGCTTGAAGGCTGTTGGGAGGAGAGGATCAGCGAGATTCGACGCAGCGCCGAGGTCGACTTACCATCGGTGAGCTGGCGAACAGAGACGCAGCAACGGACCTGTCGGGACAAGAGAAAGAGGTGAGAGTTCGGTCAGAATTTGGGAGCGTGGCAGTCGAGCTCACGAAGCGATCTGCGAACAACGAGGCGGGTCAGTCAAGTGAACTTGGCGATGCAAGAAACCGAATCACTCACCGAACGTCACGCCTTGTGGTGCACCGGGGTGAGAGATCTGACCTGGCATTTTGACAACGGGAGGAGGGTCTATTGAGCGCGGAGTGAGCTTGTGGAAGCGAAGAAGGGCCGGCGCTGAAGGTAAGGATCTTAACTCACTGTACTTCTTCTGCAAGATGTCGACGAGTCGAGGAGAGAGGTTGAAGCCGAAGGAGGAGAGAGCGTTGTGCAGCTCGTGCGCCTCGATGCTACCCGAGCGGTCCTAGTGGAAGGAGAGGAAGGGGTTAGCGAAGCCTGGGAGCGCCGAGCTGGCGAAACGTACTCGGTCAAAGTTGCGAAAGGTCTGTTGCCAGTCCTTGATGTATTGCCAGAGTCCCTGGAACTCGTTAAAGCCGATGGTACCCGAGCGGTCGACGTCAAAGATGGTCATGAGCATCTTGACGGTGTCTGCAGGACCACCGAGAGGTCAGCGCCTCTTCTCTATTTCCCCCATCTTCTCCCATTCCCATTCCGTTCCATCTGCAGCAAGCTCACCGTCCGAGAACGGTGTCCAATCGCCGTTGACGAGAGCTGTATTAGAGTACAAATTAGCTTCCCGCTCTCCTCCCCCACACGCAAGCCGAAATCGCGAGCTCTCACCCTGCTTGAGCTCGATCTGAGTGATTTGACCCGAGCGATCCAAGTCGACCGAGTTGAACCTGCACATGTAAAGAGGTCAGTCAGCATGCCCTGTGCCGTACACCGAAGGCTGGCTCACCACTGCTGGAGCTGCTGAACGTTGGCCGGTCCTCCCTGCTGCTGGGGCGGGGGAGCGCCGTAGCCTCCCTGACTTCCCTGCGGCGGGTAGCCTCCTCCCTGCTGCTGTCCATAAGCCCCGTACCCTCCTCCAGCGCCTTGTTGACCGTACTGGGCTTGAGGCGGCGGCGCTTGACCATAGTTGCTTCCTCCGCCGTACTGTTGCTGAGGAGGAGGCGCTCCGTACTGCTGTTGAGGAGGTGCTCCGTAGCCCTGTTGAGGGGGTGTGCCATACGATGGCTGCTGGCCGTAGCCGCCGCTGGGAGGGTAAGGGGAGCCTGAGGGAGCAACGCGCTGTCAGCGGATTGAGGTGCAGGCTGTACGGTCCGACTAACTCATCGTGTAGCTGCTGTAGCTTGGTAGAAGGGCGAACGAGAAGAAGCAAGAGAAGCGAGCGAGCGGGAGGAGGAAGAGAGGTGCTCGAAGCTGGAAGCCGGAAGTGCAAGGACACCGCCTGCAGCGCCTCCTCAGCTATTCACCTACAGGGTTCGGAGCAGAGCAAGGTTATCTGAAGCTAGTCGCTAGAGCTGCTCTGTCGATTTCGTCCTTCAGCAAAACTCCCAGCTCGAGCTTGAAGGATCAGCCCCTTTTGACCACCTTCGCCGAGCGCCGAGAGTCGGCTTCCTGCACTGCAGAGCAGAGGTAGCACATGGTGTATACGCGCTGAGAGAGCATCGCGTCGTGTTTGCCTCTCAGCTACCTCGTCTCGAGCTTACTTGAAGGATGGAAGAGCGTGAGAGGGAAGGCCAAGGCGAACGGCGACGGCGCATGCGCTCCTTCCTCATCTTTCGTTCTCGCTCGCCGTCTCGTCTCGCCTCAAGATGGACGATTTGGACCACGGAATGCTCGCTCTTGTAGCTGCTCTCCACCGCGCCGACCTCGACGAGCTCCGCGACGCCGAGAACGGAGCAGGACAAGCTGGTGCCAGGAGCGATGAGCAGGCCGCATTCGATCTCTACGAGCAGGAGCTCGACGCTTTGGACCAAGCCTTCGCCGACCGTGGTGTGGCCCTCAGCCTCGACCCAGCGTTCTGCCAGGACGAGCTCACCGCCGCCGAGCAGGCTGAAGTGGAGCGTGGAGCGGAGGAGGATCGTGCGCTCGCTACGGAGGCGCCGATTCCTGGACGCTACGATTACGCTGGAATAGCTGCCGGTCGCAGTCGTTCATCGTCCATCTCGAGCACCCGCTCGTCGGTCAGCAAATGGCTCACCTCCGTCGTTCGCTTTCCCGGCCGCGCCATCACCAGCGCGTCGTCTCGGATCCCACTTCGCTCTCGTCATAAAGCTCCCACTACGATCGACGAGCAAGTCCAGTGCACCATCTGCGGCGACCGCACGAGAGAGGATCGCTCGGTCACCGTCCCCTGCGCCCACTCGCATCGCTACTGCAACGGATGCGTGAAGGAGCTCTTCCTCCTCGCTACCCGCGACGAATCTCTCTTCCCTCCCCGCTGCGATGGCGTCGAGATCCCCGTCACCCTCGTCCAGCACCTCCTCACCGCCGAGGAGCGCTCATTCTTCAATCGCAAGGCCGCCGAGTTCAGCACCGCCAATCGCCTGTATTGCTCGAATGCACCCTGCAGCGAGTTTCTCGGGGAGGCTACCGAGACGAAGGTCGGGATCAGGTGCACTAGCTGCTCTCAGCAGACCTGCGAGGCGTGCAAGGCGCCCTGGCATGGGCTGTTCGGCGCTTGCGGAAAGGGCGCCGATGCAGAGGTCGCGGACGCTTTGGCCAAGGACTTCGGCTACCAATCGTGCCCCGGATGCCACCGTCTTGTCGAGCTCGCGGTCGGATGCTTCCACATGTACGTCTGTCGTCCTCGAGCCCAAGCGAAGCCTCGGCGCTGACCGTCGCCTCTTTGCAGGACCTGCCTCTGCCGCAAGGAGTTCTGCTACGTCTGCTCCGAGACGTGGAAGAACTGCGAGTGCCCTCAATGGGATGAAGACATGCTCGTCCAAGCCGCTCAACGCCGCGTTCGCCTCCAGGACGTCGGAGGACCTCCCCTCGCCATCGCCGAACGAGTCCAACGCGTCGTAGAGGAGCTCAGGGTCAACCACGAGTGCGCTCATCGTGGCTGGTCTTACCGTTCGGGAGGTGGAACCTGCGAGTCGTGCTATGACTACCTCCCCTCGTACTTGCTCGTGCGTTGCTGCTCTGGAGCTCGAGACGGTCGCTCTCGGCGACCCATCCCCTCGACTTCGAAACTCGCTGACAATGCTCCTTCCTTCTCGCAGTGCTGCCGCGGCTGTAGCATGCTCGCCTGCGTGCGCTGCCAGAGGAATCGCCTCTAGAGATCGAGTACCTCTTTCATCGCCAACCTCCCGGCCTCGAGCTGCGCCGAACTTCCTCCTTTCCCTTTCCTTGCTCATATTCCCCGACATCGCACGCTCTACCGGAATAGAGTCAAAATGCTTAGTCTTAGTCTGCAATCAGTTCGTCAGTGCTGCTGGCGACAGTTCGAGCGCAGTCGCTGCCTCGAGTGAGAGTCTGAGCCTGTTCGAATCGCGAATTGGTTGGCTTTGCACCTTCACCTCGTCTCAGCTTCTCAACCTCGCGCTGTTCTACTGCTGTACAGGAGGACGCTCGCAGAGAACCCTCGCCTACTAGTGGTAAGCTCCCATTACCAGCCAACGCGTCCTCCCTCCACGACGGACTTCAGCTCGGCTCAAGAGAAGACACAGCGGCGGAGGCTGGAGCTGGAGCAGCACCAGCATCATCGGACACCCTACAGCTGTCCATCGATTCGCCAGCTGAAGCTGATCCACTCCCATCGCCCCACAGACTTCGCGCGCTCTCGGGAGGCAATGCTGAGCTCCAAGTACACCTCGGTGGTGGCCCGCTTGTCCTTCTTGGGCCTCGCTGCCATCTCTGCTTTCCTTCTCACCGCCCACTACAAGCTCGCCCTGCCCGACGACCACCCTTACGGCGCCCCTCGAGTCCTAGGATCGCAAGCCGTTAGTCGCGGGTCTCGCTGTTCTCCCGCACCGAAGGCTGACTCGGGTCTGCACTACAGTGGCAGCTCGCCTTCAAAGCAGGATCAGCTTCCACCGCTACCGCCGTCTCGGACGCTGCCGTCAACTCTACGAAGGGCAGCAGCTACGAGGACGACTACTTTGACGATTGGGAGGACAACGACATTTGGGGAGCATTCGGCAAGAACGAGTGGGATCCGCTGAGTACAGCTCAAGTCACCCCACTCACCGAGATCACCGTCAAGAGCTGTGTGGTGCCGCCTGGCCTCTTCGACGTCTGCTCGCCGACGACCAGCGCCAAAGAGGATGCCCTGCGAGGTGTATGGAGGCGGGTCGACCGAGATCTCAACAAGCAGATTGGTATCTACTACCTCTACGTCTTCTATCGTAAGTCGGAGTCGATTTCGGCGCGGGCAAGATAGCTCACCTCTTCTTCCTCAGGCCGACTTCTGCCTGGGAGCTCGGCGCCCGTCATAACCAACCTCACCATCCTTCACCATGCTCCTACGAGCGACGACCTGTCGACTGGGTGAGCTAAAGTCGTCCTAGAATGACAGCGGCTCGCTGATCCGCTTCTCTGCGCAGCGGCACCTGGGTCGAGGTCTCGGAATCCCTTCGCACCGGCGTGTACCCTCGCATGGCGCCAGCATTCCTCCACTACAAGCTCACTCCCCAAGCCGACGTCTTCGCCGCTCGTAAGATGAGCTCCAACGCCAGCGCCGGCGCGCTCGAACCTATCACCGAGCTGGACGTCATCTACGGCGGCAAGGAGGTCAGCCCTTTGTTCGGCTACGACAAGGTGCAGACGATGATTACTGGAGATGAGGATGATGAGAAGAGGGCGAGTACCGGAGGCAACAGGGCGGGCTCGGCGTTGGCCTTCCGCAAGGGCACCGAGAGTAAGTTCTCTGTCACGTCCACAGGGAGAGTGGAGGACTGACGAGTCTCTTCCGACCGATACAGAGGTACCCAAGGCTCCCACTTCGCGCTTCTCAGCCGATGGAAACTTCACCATCTTGCAAGTCGCCGACCTGCACTTCAGCGTCGGTCCTGGCGAGTGCCGAGGTGAGCCGAGCTGTATACCTGTCATTAAGCGACCGTCGCTTACGTTCGTCGCCTCGTCCAGACATGGACGCCAAGCATGAAGCCGCCTGCAAGAAGGCCGGCGCCGACGTCTACTCGCTACAATGGCTCGCGACAGCTCTCGACGAAGTCAAGCCTGATCTGGTTGTGCTCTCCGGTGACCAGTGAGTACACTCGGCGTATCGCTGCTTCACTCGGTGTATCGCTACCTGCAGCACTCGCTCACCGCTCTTCTCCTGCAGGCTCAACGGACAGGGTACTTCGTGGTCCTCCCAGTCGACGATCATGAAGTGGGCTCCCGTTCTCTACTCTCGCGGCATCACTTGGACCACCATTTTCGGCAACCACGACGAGGAGGAGACGGACCTCACGCGCGAAGCGCAGGTCAACCTCATGAAGACGCTCCCTTACTATGTCGGCGAGATCGGACCGAATGGCGTGGACGGCGTCGGCAACTACGTTCGCTCCATCCGAGCCAACGACACCGATACCGTCCTCGCTACTCTCTACTTCTTGGACTCTCACGTGAGCAGTTCTCTCTCTCGGCGTTCGCTCCTTCATCTCACCCACCCTTCCCAATCTCTTACAGGCCTACGCGAAATCGCTCAAGCCATGGGGAGCCAAGACCTACGACTCGCTCAAGGCCAACCAGTGCGTGTCCACCCTTCTCCTTCGCCGTCGAATTCTCGCTGACCTTCATCTCTTGCTCCAAAGAATCAACTGGTTCCGCGGCCGCTCCTCCCAGGTCAAGACTTACAAACGACCCTACACTCCCACCATCCGCAAGGGCAGTCGCCCCTCTCGCCCTGGCCGTCCCAATCGCCCTTCGAAGTCCAAGAGCAAGCCCACGACGAGCGACTTTGACGACGAGAGGAAGCGTTTGAGGGCTCGTCAGGCTGGAGATGACGAAGAGGACGATGCGGGTGTCGAATCGGGCGCCAACGATGGAGACGACGACGACTTTGACACGATGCGGGAGGAGCTCGCCGAGGAGCGTGAGGAGGAGGCTGAGGCTGATGAAGGCTTTGGCATCGGCAACACGATGATCGACGACGACGGCTCGAACGTCAAGGACGAGGATGACGGAATCGTTGACTTTGAGTCGTCCTCCTCCACCTCGACGTCTTCGGGCGCGAAGGCTTCGGCTACTGGAGCCTCGGCGGCGAAGGAGGTGGAGGATGAGGATCTCGAGGACGGCGAGGAGCAGAACGAGCTGTTGAAGGAGGAAGACTACGACCTTACTCCCACGACTCTCGAGGCTGGACCAACAAAGGCTTCGCCGTTGACGGCTAAGCCGAACGCTGTGAGTCGCTCGCTCGCTTTGCCTTTGATTCCGAGTGGACTCGCACTGAACTTCTGTCTCTACAGCTCGTCTTCTTCCACATCCCTCTGCAAGAATCCTACACCGCACCCATCGACGTCGGAGCCGATGGCAAGCGTCTCCTCGTCGGTGAGCCCTCGTCCCCTTCCTTGCCCTTCTGCTGTCTTTCCAAAAAAGCTTCTTGTTGACTCTTCCTCTCTACTTACCCCACAGGCGACCGCTACGAGGGCAACGGCGCCTCCAAGACCAACTCGGGCTTCTTCGAGCAGGCCATCCTCGCTCAAGGCGAGCGCATCAGCTCGGTCGGCGATGGTCCCATCGACGAGTTCTGGGATGGAGAGAGCGGGAACCCGACAGAGGGCAGGCCCGAGGTCAAGGTCGTCGCCAACGGGGTGAGCCTGAGCCGCTTCGCCGAGCAACGAACCGAGCTGAACTTGTCGAATCACCTCCTACAGCACTGCCACATCACCGAGGACTGCCGACGGATCAAGGGCACCTGGCTGTGCTTCGGTGGCGGAGGAAGTGTACGTCTTTCCTCCTTACGAGCGCCTCGCTGCCCCTTTCGTCGCTCTCGACTGACCTCGCCCGTGATCTCCAACAGTACTCTGGCTACGGCAAAGGCGGTTTCGCTCGGCGGATGCGGGTATACCAGCTGAGCGAGTATGGCGAGCGGATCGAGACGTACAAGCTGTTGGACAGCCTCGAGCGGATAGATCGAACGATCCTCGTCGGCGAGGATGCGCTTGGGCAGTGAAGTGGGAGACTCTCGTAATTATACCTTGTTCTGTACGCGACCCTTCGCCGGAGCTTCCGAGAGATGGCGAGCACGAGCGTTGATTGCTCCTCGGCGCGAAAAGGACTACGATCAAAGGGTGGGAATACGAGAAGGTCGAAAGGGGGGCTGCACTGCTACTACAACTGCCGGGGATAGGATAGGGTCTCTTTTACTGCTCTGCGCCCTCCTCCGCCAAAGGCTCCTCTAGCCAATCCAAGCACGTCGCTCCACATCCCCGATGCCGAATGGGAATTCTCGCCGACGACTTCTCCCTTCCGCCAGTGAAGCACGACTCTGCCACCCACTCGATTCGCTCGACTGCGTGGCGGTAGAATGGCCGCTCCTCGTCGGGGTGCGCTGGCGACCGACAAATGTTGGCCAGAGGGTCGAAAGCCTCATCCTCGTCTCGGTCGACGGCGGTCGCGCAGGACAGGTCCGACGAGGAGGAGGAAGAGAGGAAGGAAGTGGCCGAAGTGGTGCGCTCCCTTGGTCGCCGAGGGGAGCGAGATGCCGTGGCGAGGGAGAAGGAGGAGCCGCTGGTGGCTGAAGGAGGGGAGAGAGTCGTTTGGAAGGGGAGGCGGAGGGTGTCGGCGAGGAAGGAAGGCAGCTCGAACCGTAGGATGTTGGGCGAGAAGGTGGTGCTGTTTGTCTCTGATGAGAGAAGGTAGCGGGTGCATGTTTCGACGAGCGAGGGGACGCGGAAGTGGGTGATGAGAGGGCCGAGGAGGCGATGAGGAGTCGTCGCCGAGGTGTCGCTCGAGGCCGACGGTGGCTGAAGGAAGGGGTTGGGGTGCAGCCGAAGGGAGGTGAGCTCGGAGAGGCGAAGAATCTCGGCGGAGAGGTATTGGAGCTGGTTTCCTGAGAGGCTGAGCTCGACAAGGCCAGTCAGGCGACCGATGCCCTCGGGTAGTCGCTCGAGCTGGTTCTGCCGCAGGAAGAGCATCTTGAGGTTGGGGATGGTGAAGAGGGCGTGCGAGATGGAAGCGGCTGAGAGGTGGTTGTTGCAGAGGTTGAGTTGGAGGGGGACGGAGGTCTGCACAGCAGCGCTGGAGGAGTAGCCGAGCGAGCTCGAAAGCGACCGGCTGAATGTCCGCGTCGTCCTGGGAGCAGCGCTGCCAAATGGCAGAGGTCCTGATTGTGTCCTTCCGAGCGAGCGAGTGAGGCTGGGGACAGCAGAGATTGGGATGCGAGGGTCGGGGATCTTGCGCATTGTGGAGAGCTCCCAAATCGAGTCGGGGACCTCGTTCAGCCCGCGCCCGCTGTGGTAGAGCAGAAGGGTCAGCGTCGTAGTCTCATCGTCACTGTATTGAGCGCAACACTCACCTCAGGTCGATGGTCTCTCGAGCCGTCTCTATCGCCTCCGCCAGAACGCCCGTCCAGTCGACGCCTCCCGGCGCTGTTGGGCTGCTCCTCGTCTCCAGCTGGATCTCTTGAGCCTGCTCCGTCTGAAAGATGTCTCCCAGTACCGACGGTGTGCTGAAGGGGTCCGCCGCCTTCCTGTCATCGAGCCAAGCGTCGGCGAAGGCCCCATCATCCAACTCTACGTCGGTCGAGCTGCCATTCGAGTCGAGCGAGAGGTCTCCAAAGCCGAGCGAGTTGGACGAGCTAGTCCTGGATCCTCCTGAGCGGTACGAGCGGCCCTTCTCCTCGTCCGGGTGCGATTGCTGCTGCTGGAAGCTGAGCACGGGAAGGGAGACGACCTTGGTCCGGCGCTTTTCGAGGCAGAAGTCGGGGTTAGGGAAGGCTTTGGCGGCTGCTGAGAAGGGTGTAGCATTGGAGAAGGCGTGTGCTGGGCTGTTGTAGCTGGTCGGCAGCGGCGACGCCATCCTGAACGAGAGAAGCGCAGAGTCAGCAGGCTGAAGCGGCTCATGCGGATGATGCGGGTTTCGGGACCGCTGCAATAAAGTGCAGCAGAGTCCAGCAGGTCTGTAGCTCACCTGTATGAGTGTCGAAGTGAGATGAAGGACGAGCAGCGAGAAGTAGGAGCAAGAGAGGCGGGTCAGCCAAAGCCGCTCGCTTCTCCACCAGCCTCACTCAACACGCACTTTGCAGTCGACTCGAGGGAGGTCCGGCAGAGAGAGCGGAAGCAGCAGCAGTGAGTTCGAGCCCACTACAGCCTCGAAGTGCTTTCGAGCAGCACAGCGAGAGCCGGCTTCCAGCGCTTGGTCCGCTTCGCAGCGAGCGCCGAGATCATCAGCCTCGAAAGCTGCATGTTTGTGCCCCTTCGCCTCGCCGCAAGCTTTCCTGTACACTGAATGTCAAGACAGCGAGGCGCACCAGGTGCCCGCCCTTTGCAACATTGCAATGCCCCCCTCTTTTCCCACTTCCGCCCACTCGGACTCTGATGCTACAACAGGAAAGATGCGGTCCCAGTTCTCCAACTCAAGTCGAGGTTCCGTGATTCTAGTAAGGTATCCAATGGGTCTTGCCGAGAAGGCTGTAGCGCGAGAGGGAGAGTTGAAGTCAGTGCCGAACAGTTCGGCGACCAGGCGAGGGCTCAAACAACTCACATGAAAGACTCGTAGCTTGTAGCGTTGCGAGTGAGGACTGGCTCGAAGGTTTGGACCTCGGCCCAGCGTTGGATGAGCCTGCAGAAGGAGGAAACAGTCAGCGAGAGCTGCGCCGAGCACCAGCGACAGACAATTCACCTCCTCCAGTAGCAGTCGACCGACGCAGGCGAGAGCCAATGTCGGAAGAAATTGTAGCTGTTATCGGCAATCTTCTCGGCCCGAGCATCGTCCTTGAAGAGCGCGTCCATAGTCGCTGGTAGCTCGTCAAAGTTCCGTCCAGGCGAGATGACGATGTTCTGGTCCGGCGACTTGGTGTCGCTGTTGAAGAGGTGGTGGAAGTGTTGGAGATACTGCATCTTGTGGGCCTGCGAAGGTAGTCAGGTGAGCGAGGAAAGCGCAAGAAGGGGCAAGGAGCGCACCACCACGACCGAGCGGCACTGCTGCAGGTATTTGAGGCGCCCTGAGTACGCCCAGCCCTCCACATGTCCGAGATACTTGTACTGGCAGTGCTGCAGGTGAAGGTAGGATCAGCAATTAGGACAACGAAGGGCGAGCATCGCCTCGAGAGGATCGAAGACGACATACCTGCTCGGGAGTGAGAAGAGCAGCCTGCATGGCATCTTTGTCGAGCCAATCCAGATCCGATACCTCGCCTGCATATGGAGACGATTAGCGCTGAACGAGACGACGTCCTCGCGCCAAGCTACTCACCCCAAGCGTAGTCTTTGGCGACCTCCCACAGCTCCTTGCGAATATCGACCATCATAGCTCCACGCCAGAAGAGTTTGGGTATCTTCTGCTTCCAGCTGAGGTTGACCTCGTAGAGCTTCGTCTTGTCCTGGACCTCGAGGAAGGATCCGACTCCAGGTTCGGGCCAGGACCAGAAGCCGTAGTCTGAGGAGTAAAAGTTGTTAGTCGAAGTCTACCTCCTCCTCGTAAGAATCCCGGAGCACTCGCCTGGCATGAGGGTGAGGGTCTCCTGCTCCTCCTTTCGGCCGAGAACCCAAGGGGCGCCAGAGACGAGTCCCGTGTCGCCGGTCATGATAACGAACTCGACGTCGGGAACGGGTTCGAGAGAGCCGATGAGAGCTTCGTCTGTGCAGGCGAAAAGAGATGAGCTGGAGGAAGAAGGAGGAGGAGAGGACGAGACGAACGGATGCCGGCGAGTGTGGCCTTGGTACGAGTTCCCTGCTGCTCGTCCGAGTAGCTCTTGACGTACAGCTGTGGTTGAAGAGCTTCGTCAGCCTTCTGCAGCTACCATGTAGCTCGTACACCCCAACTGACTCTGTTATCGATAATCATCGCTCGCGCCTGACCCTTCTCCTCGGCCGCATCAAGATCAGCGGTGGTGACTCCTCCCCTAGCTTTCCAGTAATCCCGTGTACGATCCGCCTCCCTGTAAGGACACGTTCCCCAGGTCAGCATAGATCCTCAATCGGACGCGCCTGCTCCGTCTGCCCGTCTCGCAAGCTCACAAGTAGAGCCCTGGGAAGATGGCGTCGCATTGCTTGTGCGTGAGATGACGGTCGAGTCCCAGCTCGTACGTGTCGGCCTGCTCGTGTACCATGTCAGCAGCTGCTCGGCTCGAAACAGGCAGCAGCACGCACCTTCATCGTCCAGTCTGGTGTCTTGGGATCCTCCTCGCACATCATGGCGAGAGTCGAAGCTTGAGCCTTGGGCTTGCAGATGTAAGGGTTCAGGATCCCATCGTCCTGAGGCGCTGGACGGAAGATCAACGCCAGCAGGAGCACCACGACCAGCGTCGGCGAGATGTAGAGCCAGATGGTGAGCAACGGCGGTGAGCCGAACCGCCGAGAGAGGGGAGGTTTTGAGGGTGCAAACGCGTTGCCTCCCAGCAGGTCGGGCGAGTTGGCCTGCGACGACGAGAGCGGCGTGAAGGCGTAGCTGTCGCTTCGAGGGCTGCTGATCCACTCTGAAATGCTCCTACGGAACCTGTGCATGTTGGGCAGTAGGCCTCGACGAAGGCGAAGCGAGTCGGATTCGAGCGGAGTCGACGTGATGGCAAATTTGAAACGAGGAGGACGATGAAGGAGAAGAAGAGCTGATCGACCTCGCGACCCCTGAAATGGGGGAGCAATTCACTACTTCTAGCGTGCGAAGTGGATTCCAGTGTAGTCTCTGTACTTTCTGGAGAGCTCCTGCTCCTCTGTAGAGAGCCAACGACAAGGTCACTTGGAGCTCACGGTCGTCCTTCCCGCCGAGCTCGGCGCTGGCGCCGGCCTTCTCTCCTCTTCTGCAGCTCCAGAGCTCGCGCTCTGTTGCTTTGTCATTCGGCCGGCTGTCGAGATCTCTTACTGCTGGGCGTGCTGAGTCCGTCTCAGCTCGTTGGCAGAGTTTCGCCGGAGAAGGAAGACAAAGCTCGGCGCCAGCTCCGACTCTCGAGTCTCCAGTCCAAGTCGGCCAACCCCGTGCAGTCGAGTGAGAGAGAGATGAGACGTAGCGGCAGAGTGCACAGGAAACAAGTCATGGTCGCCGTGCGAAGATCGAGCGCCGCCCATATGGAGGAGGCCAACGAAGCGGCGCGAAATTCGGCGATGATTTGGCGCAGTCGAGAGGCGAACTCGGATGGAGGAGATCTGTCGACCCCGGTCGGCTGTGAGGTGTTAGACAGCATAAGTTACATACATGTTGGTCCGAACAAATGCTACACAGTGCCGCTCCGCCGGCCCTCTTCGCTCCCTCCCTAAGCCTGCCGGCGCCGATCTAGCAGCCTAAGCCTATCTACACTGCTCCACGAGGTCATATCAGGCCAACGTCAACGCTTGACGTCGTGAGCTCGTCTCTAAGGAATGGGACAAGCGAAGGAAGACGGCGGCGGCGTCAAGAGTGGGTCGAAAGGAGCGGCGAGGGAGGAGCAGGGAAGAATTAGCCGAGGTCTAGACAGCTCAAGACATGGGTGAACGCTCACCTGGGGCTCACGAAGACCTGATTGCCGTCCCCAAGCCTTCTGACACAGCTCGCAACGCCAAGCCGAAGGAGGAGGTGGTCGGGAGACAAGGAGCGGCTGAGGGGGCGGCGGTGTAGGAGGACTGATGGTGAGCACCGAGAGTCTCTCGGTGAGGTGTACAGCAGTTGGCGAGCTCGGTGGACTTGAGCTGGTAGCGACAAGAGCCATGGTTCAATGGGCCGATCGAGGCGAACGGAGAGTCGGCGGCGGAGAGGCTTGAAC